>JAHHUM010001820.1:0-350216 GCA_036173005.1 Crenichthys baileyi | reverse complement strand
AATAACAAATAGGACTAAATAGCAAAAACACATCAGCATGCATAACTGTTTACCCCTCTAAAGTCAGTACTTGGTAGAGGCACCTTTTGCAGCAATCACAGCTGCACAGAGCTTTGGATAAGTCTATGAGCTCGCCACATCTTACTACTGGGATTTTTGCCCATTCCTCAAGGCAAAACTGCTCCAGCTCCTTCATGTTGGATGGTTTTCGCTTGTGAACAGCGATCTTCAAGTCTAACCATAGATTGTCAGTTGGATTGAGGTCTGGACTTTGAGTAGGCCGTTCCAGCAAATTTAAATGTTTTCCCTTAAACCACTCAAGTGTTTCTTTAGTAGTATGCTTCGGGTCATTGTTCTGCTGGACGGTGAACCTCTGTCCCGGTCTCAAATCACAGGTAGACTGACATGGGTTTTGCTCAAGAGTATCCTTGTATTTAGCACCATCCATCTTCACCACGACTTGGACCAGTTTCCCAGTCATTGTGCTCCTGAAAAACATCAGCACCGCATGATGCGGCCACCACCATGTTTCAATCCCCTCCTTGCCTGGTCTGTGAGTTTTGGTGGGCAGCCCCCTCTTGGCAGGTTTGTTATGGTACCATGTGCTTTCCATTTAAATATGATAGATTTGATGGTGCTCTTGGGGCACATTAAAGATTTGGATATGTTTGTATAACCACACCCTACTTGTTCTTCTCAACAACTTTGTCTCTGACTTGTTTGGAGAGCTCCTTGGTGTTCATGGTGTGATGCCTCCTTCTTCGTGGTGCTGTAGCCTCTGGAGCATTACATATGCACATGCCAATTTTCAGTTTCTTTTTTTAGATATATTTTTTCTCATTTTACTCCACCAACTTTGTGTAGATCCTTCACATACAATAGGATTTAATACATTTAAAATACAGGTTGGAATGTTGCAAAATGGGTAAAAAGTGAAAGGGTGTGAATTCTTTTGCAAGGGACTGTATTTAACGAACAGCAACCTCAGTAGTGCTGGAAGAACCGTATACAGCCACAACAGCTAAGCAAATCCTCTGCATGCTGGTCCGCAGGTTGGTCACACACTGCTGTGGGATGACATCAAATCCCTCAACCAGTATTTGTGACAAGTCAGCTAATGGGGTTGTGTTGGTCACTCTTGTATGCCCATGCTGATCCCACAGTGGTTCCGTGAGGTTGAAGTCAGGACTGCAGACAGGCTATTCCAACCCCCCCACGCTCAAATTCTGGATAAAGTCTCTGAATAAACCATGCTCTATTGGAAAGAGCTTTGGCATCCTGGAGGATAGAGTGTGAACAAGTTCCTAAGGGTGGACAAGTGGGGTTCTCACTAGCTGCAGAATTTTATATATTATTTTATATATTATATATTGATTTTATATATTATTTTATATATATTTCTACACTACCAGTCAAAAGTTTGGACACACCTTTTCATTCAGTGGTTTGTCTTTTTTATTTTTACAACCACCTCCGGGAACTCCTTTTAAGACTGTTAGAAAACCATTTCAGTTGCTACCTCATGAAGCTGATTGAGAGTGCCAAAGTGTGCAAAGCAGTAATCAAAGAAAGGGGGCTATTTTGACGACTTTAAGAAATGTTTTGAGTTATTTCACAGCTTTGTGTTTTCTACATTATTCTATGTACTTTTGCTTCATTGCTTTGATGTCTTCACGGTGTATCTACAATGTAGAAAGTAATAACAATAAGGAAAAGCCACTGAATGAGAAAGGTGTCCATATCTTTGACTAGTAATCTATATTATGTAACAACACCAGGTTACTCAATTTTGAGCAGAAAACTATGGCTCACACAGCCTCACCATGATTGGACTATACCAGCAGTAATATTCTAATAGCATATTCTAATGGCTATTTGTAGCAGGATGATGTATCATAACATCTGTGGGATAGTTAGATGATTTTAGATATGTCTCAAATCATCACTGATGGGACCTTATTGGCCCCTTTAGTGACCATAATGGTCCTATTACAGATCCATAAAAAAATGTATACTTATTATTGAAATGGGAAATGGCCTGCACTTGTATAGCGCTTTATCAAGTCCCCAGAGACCCCAAAGCGCATTACACTACAATCAGTCATTCACCCATTCATACACACGTTCACACACTGACACAGTGGTAAGCTATAATGTAGCCCCAGCTGCCCTGGGGCAGACTGACAGAAGTAGGGTGCCAGACACAGGCGCCACCAAGCCCTCTGACCACTATCAGCAGGCAAAGAGGGTGACTTGCCCAAGGACACAACGACTGAGACAGACAGATAGAGCGGGGATTCGACCTGGCAACCCACAGATTACAGGACAAACCTCTACCACTGTCGCCATCAGTAAAATCCATTAGATGGCTTATAACACATAGACTGATATTTTTAAGCCTTTATGTTAATGATGGTGGCTTTCTGCTTAGGCTAATGAAAATACAACATTTAAAATTCTAATATTAGATCAGATCAATGAGAAAACATTTTTAATAGGTAGGTTACCTGCTTAAAGATTGTTTTCATTTATTTTCAAAGACATATTACAGGTACATCTAAAAAAAATTGAATATTGCCTAAAAGTTCAGTATTTTTCACCAGTCATTTCAGAAAGTGAAACGGTTATTTTATAGATTCATTCCACATAGAGTAAAATATTTCAGAAACATATTTCAAGATTTTCTTGTAATTTTGATGATTATGGCTTACAGGAAAAGGAAACCCAAAATTCAGTGTCTCAGAAAATTTTAATATCACATTATACCAATCAAAAAAAGATGTTTTCAGCATAAATGTCCGGGTTCTGAAAGGTGCGCCCATTTCTATGCACTCAATACTTGGTTGGGCCTCTTCTTGCATTAATTACTACATCAATGCGCCGTGGCATAGAGGCAATCAGCCTGTGGCACAGTGTAGGTGTAATGGAAGCCCAGGTTGCTTTGATAGCTGCCTTGAGGTCATCTGCCTTGTTGGGTCTGATTTCTCTCATCTTCCTCTTGACAACAGCTTATAGATTTTCTATGGGTTCAGGTCAGGGGAGTTTGCTGGCTAATCAAGAACCGGAACACCACGGTCATTGAACCAGCTTTTGGTACCTTTGGCAGTATGGGCAGGTGCCAAGTCCTCCTGGGTAATAAAATCAGCATCTCCATACAGCTTGTCAGCAGAGCTGAAGTGCTCTAGAATTTCCTGTACCTGGTAGGTGGCTGCATTGACTGTGGACTTCAGAAAACCCAGTGGACCAACACCAGCAGATAATATGGCACCCCAAACCATCACTGACTGTGGAAACTTCACACTGGACCTTCAAGCAACGTAGATTCTGTGCCTCTCCACTCTTCCCCCAGACTCTGGGACCTTGATTTGCAAATGAAATGTAGAACCTACTTTCATCTGAAAACAGGACTTTGGATCACTGAGCAACAGTCCAGTTCCTTTTCTTGTTATCCCAGGTAAGAAGTTTTTGATGTCTCCCAGGAGTGGCTTGACACGAGGAATGCGACATTTGTAGCCCACGTCATTCGTCTGTGTGTGGTGGCTCTTGATGCACCGACTCCAGCCTCAGTCCAATTCTTGTAAAGCTCCCCCAAATTCTTGAATGGATCTCGCTTGACAATCTTCTCAAAAGTGCACCAGCAATCTTCTCCCTGTTGCTGGTGCACCTTTTCCTACAACACTTCTTCCTTCCACTCAATTTTCTGTTAATATGCTTGAACACACAAGCTTGTTCAGCAATGACTTTTTGTGGCTTACCGTCCTTGTGAAGGGTGTTGATGACTGTTTTCTGCACATCTGCCAAGTCAGAAGTCTTCCCCATGATTGCGTAGCCTATGACCCAGAGTGAGAGGCTGTTTAAATGCTCGAGAAACTTTTGCAGATGTTTTGAGTTAATTAGCTGATTAGGGTTTTACACCATGAGGGTCCAATAATGAACTTTTTCATGGTATTCTAATTTTCTGAGACACAGAATTTAGTTTTTTCTTTACCTGTAAGCCACAATCATCAAAATTACAAGAAACAAAGGCTTGAAATATGTCGTCTATGTGTAATGATTCTATATAATATGAGTTTCACTTTCTGAAATGACTGGCAAAAAACTATTGTACTTTTATGCAATATTGTTATTTTTTTGAGACGTACCTGTAAATATGACTGTAGTGTGATTGTTCTGACTA
The DNA here is from genome assembly GCA_036173005.1 of Crenichthys baileyi. NCBI lineage: Eukaryota > Metazoa > Chordata > Actinopteri > Cyprinodontiformes > Goodeidae > Crenichthys > Crenichthys baileyi. Next base: position 346,039 of record JAHHUM010001820.1, on the reverse strand, counting down.
CAACCTACAGGGGTTGGACAATGAAACTGAAACACCTGTCATTTTAGTGTGGGAGGTTTCATGGCTAAATTGGACCAGCCTGGTAGCCAGTCTTCATTAATTGCACATTGCACCAGTAAGAGCAGAGTGTGAAGGTTCAATTAGCAGGGTAAGAGCACAGTTTTGCTCAAAATATTGAAATGCACACAACATTATGGGTGACATACCAGAGTTCAAAAGAGGACAAATCGTTGGTGCACGTCTTACGGGCACATCTGTGACCAAGACATTAAGTCTTTGTGATGTATCAAGAGCCACGGTATCCAGGGTAATGTCACCATACCACCAAGAAGGACGAACCACATCCGATAGGATTAACTGTGGATGCAAGAGGAAGCTGTCTGAAAGGGATGTTCGGGTGCTAACCCGGATTGTATCCAAAAAACATAAAAGCACGGCTGCCGAAATCATGGCAGAATTAAATGTGCACTTCAACTCTCCTGTTTCCACCTGAACTGTCCGTCGGGAGCTCCACAGGGTCAATATACACAGCCGGGCTGCTATAGCCAAACCTTTGGGCTCTCATGCCAATGCCAAACGTCGGTTTCAATGGTGCAAGGAGTGCAAATCTTGGGCTGTGGACAATGTGAAACATGTATTGTTCACTGATGAGTCCACCTTTACTGTTTTCCCCACATCCGGGAGAGTTACGGTGTGGAGAAGCCCCAGAGAAGCGTATCACCCAGACTGTTGCGTGCCCAGAGTGAAGCATGGGGGTGGATCAGTGATGGTTTGGGCTGCCATATCATGGCATTCCCTTGGCCCAATACTTGTGCTAGATGATCGTGTCACTGCCAAGGACTACCGAACCATTCTTGAGGACCATGTGCATCCAATGGTTCAAACATTGTATCCTGAAGGCGGTGCCGTGTACTAGGATGACAATGCACCAATACACACAGCAAGACTGGTGAAAGATTGGTTTGATGAACATGAAAGTGAAGTTGAACATCTCCCATGGCCTGCACAGTCACCAGATCTAAATATTATTGAGCCACTTTGGGGTGTTTTGGAGGAGCGAGTCAGGAAACGTTTTCCTCCACCAGTATCATGTAGTGACCTGGCCACTATCCTGCAAGAAGAATGGCTTAAAATCCCTCTGACCACTGTGCAGGACTTGTATATGTCATTCCCAAGACGAATTGACGCTGTATTGGCCGCAAAAGGAGGCCCTACACCATACTAATAAATTATTGTGGTCTAAAACCAGGTGTTTCAGTTTCATTGTCCAATCCCTGTAGACCCTTGATACTTCTAACCCATGTTTAAAACTAAAAAGGTTCTTGCATTAGAGGTGAAACAATTTCAAAAAACAAGATCAGTCTATCAGTTGCATTTTATTGAAGCACTTCTATGAATATTTTCTGCTGCTTAAATTGAGTTATGTCAGTTCAGCGGGTAGTCTGCCTGTTTTTCTCAGGACTGTATGACTGCAAATAACTGTGTTTCAGAACACATTGGTGGTGTAAAACAATCATTGTCAAAACCATTTAAATATGTTCAGTGCTGGGGTTAACAATGTCACAATCAGATCTAAATTGGGTACAGGTTACTTTTGATGAAAGGAGAAACATTTGATTGAATTATGGAAAATCATCATTACACTAGCAAAATGAAGTAAATGTATAAATAAACAGAACTGAACTGAGAAAGAATTACAAAACAAAAAAGGAATGTTTTACTGCCATTGGTAGTTCAACGTTCCAATACCTACTTTTACCTATTAATAAAAATCCAGAAGTTTGGAGTATATTTGCATTAATAATATTCTTGTCCCTCAGCCAAACTGGACATTGCCATAGAGGTGATCAAAGAGAATCTGGGTAAGAACTGGCGCAAACTAGGTCGCAAACTACGAGTGACGGAGGTCAAGCTGGATTCCATCTCCACACGGCATCCCACTGATCTAGAGGAGACGGCAGTGGAGCTGCTAAAGGAGTGGAAGAAGAGTCGAGCAGCTGAGGCCAGAACAGAGGAGCTGATAGCAGCTTTAAGGAACTGTCAGCTCAACCTAACTGCAGATAAAATACAGGAACAATTTGAACGTGAGGGATTTATCAGATCAGATTAGACCAATAATATCTTGGAAATATAAAGAACACCTGTGATTTTAGGAAACCAACCAAAACATTGTGTTTCTTCAGATGAATAAAATGCCTTTTTTAAACATCTGTATCCTTATAGTCAAATAATAACCATCATCATAAATGAATGTTTTCCTTTAAAATATGGATTATGTAGCAGAAATGCAAATGTTTCTGTTTTTAAATATGTATCCCCATTTGCCCATCCAGCATAGAAAATAAGTTCACGTTATTGTACAGAGAAATGTCCCACCTATTAGTTTTGTTTTGCATGAATAGAAAATTCTAAAAGTAAAGGATGTATTGTTTTTCAAATCCAAATGACAAAAAACCATTGAGCATGCTATTTTTTGTGTCTTCACTAACATAATACGGGTTTCATAAATGTCCAGCTGTGTTTTGAAAGGTCATCACAGAATGATCCAGTTCCAGTATTTTAGATTTTATACTACAAATGATTGAATGTAGTCCAGATTCCTAAAGAAAACTGTGAAACAGCCCTTTAATGCGGTAGTAATGTATAAATCAGACACCAGCTTCAATTAAGGAAAAAAAGGTTTTGGAGCAACTTAAAGCGGGGTTAGGTTAATCATAAATGCAAACCATACCTTGACATGGTTGTCTGCCTAAACTGACAGCTAGGGGGGGCATTCATCAGAGAAGAAGCCAAAAGGCTAATGGTAGCTCTGTAGGAGCTGCAAAGATCCACAGCTAGAGTGGAAGAATTTGATGACAGGACAGGTATTAACTGAGCACTCTGCAAATATACCTTTAATGAAAGAGAGACAAGAAGAAAACTGCTGTTAAAAGAAAGCCATCAGATGTCCTGTTTTTATTTTACTGCGGGCCATGCTACACTGCAAGCATATGGAAGAAGGTACTCTGGTCAGATGAGACAGAAATTGAGCTTTTTGGCTTAGTTGCACACATCACCCTGAACACACCATGGTGGTGGCAGCATCATGCTGGGTGGATGCTTTTCTTCAGCAGTGATGGTGCAGTTGCTTAGAGCTGATGGGAAGATGGATGGGACCGAATGAATGGTCCCATCCATTCCCGAAAGGAAATCAAAAGCCTTGATACTACAGCAGAGGTTCACCTTCTAGCAGGACAACACTAAATATTTCAGCCATAGCAGATCAAATCATGTCCATGTGTTAGACTGGCCCAGTGAAGGTTGAGATCTGGTAAGATGGTAGAGGCATAATAAGCCAAAAACTGCTGATTGCACTAAACTTCAACTGATTGGGGCTGAACAAAAATCATGCCACACTTTTTAATAAAAAAAAAAAGAAAACCATGTATCATTTCCCTTCCACTTTACAAATATGCACTACTTTGTGTTGCTCTAACAAATAAAATCCCAATAAAACACTGAAGTTGTGATTGTAATGTAACGCCAACAAAATAGTCAAAGGTTATAAATGATTTTGCACAGCAGGTACTTTTTTTCTTTTCTTGCTAGTAAGAAGGGAGCTGTTCATTGTTTTTGGCAAACAGACTACTTTTTTGTTGTAATTATTTTATCTGTCACAATAATACATTTATTGTTTCTATCTTTTCTGCTCTTGAATTTAAGTTTTAGGGTTTTAAATCAGTTTCATGTTTCTAGCTGCATGACAGAGTTAAGTCATGACTTATATGGTTGTGTTCTTTTATTTAGTTTTATAGTTTCCACATTCAGTTAATAATATCAAAATGAAACGTTATACAAAATAAATCAGTATGACTGTGCTTTCTGTTATAGGAGAACAGTGATGGGAAACCTTCCAAATCACATGTTTCAAGATCATCTACAAGAAGTTAATCAAACTGGGCTCTGTCAAGTTAAAAGTTCTTCTAGAACAGGGGTTTCAAACTCCAGTCCTCAAGTACAGGTGTCTTGCAGCTTTTACACGTGTCTCTGCTTCAACACACTTGATTCAAATAACAGGACTCTAGAGGTTGATTGTACACTGAAGATTCAGCCATCTTAGTAACATGCATGGGACCAGGGACACTGACCCTTGAGGATTTGAGTTTGATAACCATGTTCTAAAACCTCTAGCAATGCTTAATTAGTTGAAGATGTAGGATTGATGCATTTATTTTAACCTATATGTATGATTTTGATCCACATTATATTTAAATTTATGCACCAAATCCTTGTTTTTTAATATCACTAAGGAATGGTCTTGTGAAATCATCCACCCTGGAACAAATCATGTCAAAACTATCAATAAAAGTCAAAATTTAATTGCATCATTGCCCATGATAAGTGGGTGTTGGTTTCTTACTGAAACTGCACATTAGGGAACAACCATGAGTATCGAAGAATCTTCATTATAATCAGGTTGTGAATTTCAACAATTCAAATAAATTTGAATGAATCATTTTTTTTATTCCAGCATTTTATTTCTTTTTATTTTGTTTCTCATCCAGACAGCAATCAATATTCAAGGCTTTTGGAGTTTTCAACCAAACTGTCATCTGGCTAAAACCCACACCTCCTGTCTTGGCATGTCCATGTCATCATATTTGTAGGTCATAGGGCACAGCTGATGTTTCTGCAAAAGAAGCTTCTTTCAGTGTGGGAACATTGTTCAATAAATGATGGTAAACTGGGATAACGGACTCTGACTATCAATAGGCCTACTCTATTAGTCCTTGTTAATACTACAGGTAAATTAAGGAAAAAAATACAACTCTGGATAAATTCAGCCCACAGTGGTAAATGTTCAGCGAGCTAGAGCTGACTAACTGTCTCTTTGTCATGGTTTCTTGTTTTTTCAGGGTCAGAATGACCATTAAACAAATCTGACAAGTGACTGTTATTTTGACACTAGATGGCACGCTGCAGACAGGTAAAGACTTAATGTTGGGTTTGGTCAACAAGAGACATCCTGCTATTCTTCCATGGAAGAGACACTCATCTTTAATTATTTTTAGACCCCAACCCAACAAAAAATAAACCAAAAACAACAAAATCAGGTGTACGTACTTCCAGTTCAAAAGTACTGTTTTACAAAGGCTTTTTTAGTTGAACTGAGGGCAGATGGGCTGGGAAAATAATCTCTTGTCATGTGTTAAAACTGTGGAAGATCCACTTAATTCTTTCTCTATTTTTTATAACACAAGCTAAAGTACATTGAGTATGATTTGCTGGTAATAGTGTATTACTTTCCTTCATGACACTTACAGCATTTGTAGAGTCTGTTCAGTCTGGCAATATCATTCTGGCTCATCTGTGTGGCCTGGCCGAAGGACACATTGCTGTTTGGAATGGGTTCCATAGTAGGAAGGTTGTTCTTCGAGAAGGCGTACCTGAAGAGAGGCAGATTTCACAGAGGAAAGGCAGTGAGTTTGTAGCAGTTAGGCATATTTACTTTATAGTAAGGTGTAGTGGTGTGCATTTTAGTTTAGAACAGCGCCACACTTTAGGAGGGTCATGTTAAGCAGCATCAGCAGCTCAAGTTGTGTGGGCAGCTGACGAAACATAAGTTTAACGTTATAAGAGCTGCATGGACAATTAGCACGTGTTTTCCTACTGTATGTGTTGAATTTGTAGCTTGGTATTGATACAATTTGTTGTTCTGTTATATTTGAAAGCACTCTAATGCTAAAAACATCCAGTGCAGATTTTGACGTGTCGGACCTGTTGTGCATAGGAGTTATAATTTCCTTATAGGAGTTTTTTATTTCCTTATAGAGACCACACACACACGCTTACCCACCAATATACACTAAATTGCAGTAAGTATTTGCCTACTTTTACATTTGCATGAATTTTGATGACATCCTGTTCTTCATCTATAAGGTCTAATTTGTCCAATTTGTTGATGGACCCACTGTTGCCAGCATTAACAACTTTAATTTTTCTGTAAACATCTTCATTAAGGTTTAGGAGTGTGTTTATAGTTAGATGAGAAAACCAGAATTGCAGCCTGTGCTCTAATTAGTTTTATGAGTACTGCATAGATTATATTTCTGAATGTGTTTTTTTAAAACATATGTCTATCGACCAATTGATTTAAATGTGAATGTAGCTATATGTCACATTTTCAGTGATTAAAGGAGCTTAAAGTTGTTCAAGTATCATGTCTGCGTTCCCTACCGGCACCCCGGGGGGGATATTAGGATAAAAAATAACACCTATACAGTCCTTAGTCCCAAAATACTTTGCTATCAGTAATTAATGTCGATGTGTACTGGAAGCTCACCAAAATCTCTGATGTTAAGCATAAATGGAATGGATATATTTTAAACGAAGCCAATGACATAAGCAAAACGTTTTCTTACCTTTCATATTGCATAACAGAGTTGTAATCATAAGGAGTTCCCTGGTTCAAAGTGTCAATCTTATAGAAATTGTACTCCATGCCTATAAATAATAGAGAAGAGATGTACATTGTTAGTTTTGCCTGAAACAACAGTAGACAAGGTTTGTGTGTTTCTGACTAGGTATAGTCCAAACTGTGGATCAGTTTGCAGTTCAGAGAAAAAAAGCACAATAATAACATGAATGCTGAGCATACAACACCTCTAGAGTTCAAACAGTGCAGCAACTGCACAGCAACTGAGAAGCAGTACTCTTTTACATTGTCTTGTTTTAAGAGTTTTTTTTCTGCTAAATGAGGACATCTCTACCTTTACACCTATAGCAGGTTTACTCTGTGTTCATAGCAACAGTTTCTAAACACGGCTCTTATCTTGATGTTTTCTCCATGTTTTGCTGAGAAGATTTATTATTGACATAAAGAAAAGAGGTTTGGATAGTGGGAGTCCAGAAATGTAAACCCAAAATGTCACTGAAACCATTAGTATTTTATTTTTATGTAAATATACTATACAACTACACAAAGTCACCCGCTGGTGTAAACCAGTGAAATTGGGAAATAGGTTATTTAACTTTTTTGTTTTTATACATTCTGAAAACAACTTTTCCTTGGTATCATATCAGAATTTTTCTATTGCTTTCAATATCTCAAAATGATCAGGGATCAGGATCACCCACACTGCTTCCTATTGGATCTTTATGTGTCAAGCTCCTTTCTGGTTTGTGCTTACAGATCCAGAAAACAGAGCTTGTTGTTCACAGTAGTGGCATCTTATACCACCACATTTTGTGGCAGTGGAGTTGAGAACTTTTACAGGTGCCTCATCCAATCATAGTCAGTCATGATGATTTTTATGTGAAATAAAAACATTGTGGAGCTCCATAATCTCTAAAAAATAAGGGCGGAATACTTTTTGTATAATTGTTAACTCAAGCTGAGCTTAGCTCTAATAAAAAAGTGGTGATGAAAGATTGTAACCTTCAATGATATTGTTCCAGTGCACTTTGATGTGGTTGTCCCTGTCTGAGCGGGTCTGCTCATGGTTGAATCCCAGGGCGTGGAGCAGCTCATGCTGAACGGTGCCGTGGTACAGGCAGCCCTGTCGGCTCAGGGACACTGTCTGACCCCCACCCTGACGGCCCACATACGAGTAACAGCTGCAACACATACACATACCACTATGCTCAGAAATCCTTTACAACAGAAGCACACACCGCTCAACACTATCCAACACTGCAGTAGACCTCTGCAGTGTTGGAAAACAGCTGTTTTGCACTAGTTCTATTTTACCATGCACTAGCCATTACTTATGGTTATGATTTCCCTAGCCTTAATGTATTTCTTATGTAAGAAGAAGTCACCTAAAAGCATAGCTTTCCAAAGTAATTTATCATTTAACATTACTGCTCCGAAATAGCATTAAATGTGGAAAAGAGCAACAAATTGACACGTACCCATTCCTGGATTCAATGCTCAACCATTCATGATCGCCATTCTGGTAGGGCCTGAAACGGATGCAGGAAACCGCCGAGAAAGACTCCAGTCCACGAACGATGATCTCTATCTCACGGGAAGCTGTCATTAGATAAGGCAGGTCACCATTCCCATCCCATTTGTGGAGGGAGAATTCAGATCCATAAATTAAATTAACTGTAAAACTATTAGCTTTGTGTTTTCAGTTCATCAATAAAAAATTAGCTGCTGCTTACAGTAGTGGTTGGCAATGTAGTAGGGGATATAGACTTTTCCATCAGTATTTTTTAACCAGAGGCAACCTCTGGAGGTGCAGGGGTCAGCATTTCTGTCTGCCTCAGACTTGACAGCAATGTCTCCTCCGATCAGGCGGGGTTCATCAATATCAGGGGCTGTCAGACAATACATTTACAATTTAGAGACTGTAGTGGTTCGCATCATCTGATAATATGATGGTGTAACTAAATAAAGGCCTTTTCTATCATCAAAGAGGATCTGAAATGAATATTCTAAGTAGCAGACAAATGTGAGTGTTGTACACAGAAGTTTTGACCTACTGCGGTCTCTGTTAGCTCTTTCCAGCAGTTCACCAACGGACAGTTCCTGGGAGGTGTCCACCTTGATGGCAGGAACCTCTGTACAAAGGAGAACATTTATAAAACTTAACAACCTTTAAACATAAGCATTTAAAATTGGGACAAGTGTTTGTAATTATGTCTTACCTTCCTGTACTCCCCACAGCATAAAAAAGAAGAGAAACAATATTCTTTAACATGCATGTCAAAGGCATTTTCCTTCGGTTAAAACAAACCTTTCTACAGCCTACATTAATTAAAAATTTTAATTTCAGAAACACTTCTACATCCCTAAGCTGATGAACATTTTTCATAAAATTTTAAAAAGTCTTTGATGTATTTATTGAACCATCTTTTATTGTTTAAACACGTAAAATATAAAGAATTTCTCCTATCATTAGGAATATTTTGAGATAGTATTTATTTTTTGTGTTTTAGTGATGATTTTAAAAACTCTCAGCCTGTTTAAAGCCAACAACAGCCTGACAGCCATACTTATCCACTACAGAACAACAATTCTCAGTTTTGAACAGCCAATCACTACATGCCTGCAGGTCAGCATAATTTGTTTATGACTGGAAATCTTTACCTTAGCCCAGGCAGATGACAAAAGCAACAGAACCACAAAGGACCAAGAAAAAAACTGCATGGTTGCAACAGATCTGTGAGAGAGAAAACATGATATAGACACAAAAAGATTACCATAAGACCTACAACTTTTACTTCTGAATACAGAAACTGAGAGTGGCCCACTGAGGCATGTGGTGCTGTTGGATGTGTGGATCTTACCCAAGAGCTTATAGCCCCCTGTAAGCAAGAACGATATTTTATACTGACCCAGCTATCTAAAGGCAAATAAACAAGTGTGTAAAAGTCCACACACTGCAGTTCATCTTTATCAAAGTAAGCTGACGTTTCCACATGCATGTTATTTGCACAGGTGCTTCACTGAATATGTTCCATAAACTGGCCTTCTGTGCTGAACAACATGCCTTACAATGATGACTAATAGTTGATTTGTGCTGCTCAAACAGCATCTGTAGGTCTTATTTCCAACTTTTATTCACAGGTTTCTCTAACACAGTGTTTTTTGAAGAGCTCTCTTAATGATTAAGTTTTTCCCAAATGTTAAAGAAGAAATAAAAACATTATTCTACTGTATTTTATTATTATTATTTTTTTTTTAACTGTTGGCAGCAAAAGAAATTTGATAAATGTTCCTTGTTTCTGTCATATGTGATAATATTTATATGCAGATTTAATCTTGTTGCAGTGGCTCTCAGAAGTTTACCCAGAAATGAGACTGTAAAAAAAGATTATAACAGCTTTTTCCACCTTAAATGTTAAATATGTCCTGTACATTTTCTCCAAAAATTTAATTTATGAAAAATATATAAAGATTTAAAAGCATGAATACATTGATAAAAGCATGAAAAATTTTGTCCATCTCAGTTTTTGCACCATGCGCCCTAGTTTGCCTGAGGTAATTTGAGGGTTTGCTGCAAAGCCGGTAATTTTTTTTCCACTGATATTTAAGAAAGGTATCAATAAATTCTGACATGCCATTTTTTTAAACCAAATGTAAATGAAAACAAAGAAATTATTGTTTTTTTAAAAATTACCCATCTTTTATATTGTTTTATTTCCTTTGGGAGATGCATGTTCGATTTCTTCATTGAATGTAAATAATTTAGCATTTAAATCTGCCAGACCTATGGGTAATTTGGGGCTTACCTGTATATATATTATTTAGTTTTTTTGTTTGCATTCCTCCCAACAGATTTGTTTCTTTTTCCGTTGAATTGCACAAGAAAAAGGTTTTGAAATTTCTTCCAATTATCTCATTTTGTACACATGAAATGCACTGTATTTAAAAGACTGAACTCATCATTCAGAAATTCGCATTGTATGAACCTTTAAAATGGATCTCTTTTTAAACAGCGAAGACATATGCAAATGTGAGAACTGCATGGAATTAATCTTGTAAATATTATACCTATGGTTGTTTATTGGGGATGATATACTGGTTTCATCCTTTTATGTTCTGTCAAAACACATAATTTAATTTCGTACTAATATTGGTACTTTTATTCAGCTGCCGTATTTTTGTCTGTTTAGTCCTATATGCAATCTTTTCTGATAATTCAAACAAGCAATATTAACAGCATATGGTTTAGTCTGGCCATTTCACAGTGAGTGTGGGTAGGTCTTTCACTGAAAGCAGCGGTGAACTGAATGTCCCAGACTGATAAGTGCAGTTTGCACTTTTTTCTAACAGGGAAACAGATGTTTAACTTACATTCCGTGGTCAAACAGATGGGTTAATAAACAGATAAAAGCCGAAAGTTCAAACATAAATGTTCACTAAAATTTGCTTTATTTTTATAAAATTTACTATGTAGAATGGCATTTAATAATTGCCATGTGATTGTAAGATTTGTTTAGGAGGTACAGTACAACATTATGGCAGGAAAACATTTCTTTTGCATGAAGTTTTTCTAGTCTAGTCAATTATTTTCATGCAAATGTTCTTGAAGTAGACTTGGAATTTTCAAGCCAGTCAACACATATGTAGAAACTTGTGAAAATATTTACCTATTATCTGAAATATTATCATAAAACAAACTCTTGAAACAATGCATTAATGGCAACCTTTAATCCCTCTAATGTGTTGCATTAGAGGGATTTCTTTGACCTTGTCTCCTGACAAGGTCAAAGAAAAACATAAATGCCTTAAATTGTAACTTAAGTTAGAGGTAAACAGATGAATATGATTTATGATTTTTGATGTTCTGGAACTTTATCCTCTCTGTTGAATCTCCACCTAAATGTAGAAGGGTTTGTGTCACCCTATGATTCTGTCAGGATCTGTGCCATGTCTGTCTGTTTGGTGCTGTTTACTGTGCTTAGCCTCTAGATGGCGTGGAACCTGGAGGAGAGGGGACAGGTGTTCTCTATTTCCCTGATTATCTGCTGAGGAGTATTTAAGGAGGAGGCTGCCAACAACTCACTGCCAGAGTGTTGCCCTTAGTGGTACAAACTCAAGCCACATTACCTTTGCTTAAGACCTAGCCTCTGGTAATTTTGTATCTTTGCTGCCTTGCAGGTTTAACCTGAACCTGACTTTGCCTTCTGCATTGAACCCTGCCTGGATTACCATCTTCTGGAAGGAAGTTCCAGTTCCATGAACAAAGACTCAAGCCTCTTATTGCTTCGTTGGATCACTCTGGTTGGCGGCCTCCTGTTTCCTTCGTTCCCTGGATCTCCTGCTGCGAACCCTATCCACCCTCCTCCATCCACAGCACCGACTTCAGAGACTCTTGTTCCCACTAAACATCCTAACACGCCAGTATCCACCATCTCCTGTCTCACGGGTAAACAATCCCTTGGTCTCTACACCCCCTCTGGCGGATATTCCCACCAACCCAGTAAGGCAGAATTATTAAGCATTTCCGATCCTGAGTTTTCCCTTGCTTACCGTTTTGTTTTTACAGTTGGTGTTCCAGTCCACTGCACATTTCCTGACTCTGTAAATAAACTCATTACCGTAAAACTCAGTCTCGTGAATTGGTTTCTGCATGTGGGTCAAATCTGTTCAAAACATGACAGATTCTGAGAGCTTCAACTTCCGTTAGGATTTCACATGGCAAATTGGTATTGGGGGAATGGGTCAGACTAAGACCAATTCAGAGATTGCGATAAAATGACAGACCACAAAAAGAGGCAAACCTCATCCAGATTAGAGATGCCCTACCATTCTGAAGCCAGGGCTGTGGGGGACCTCACCAGTGATGGCCTGGTGGTTGAAGCCTTGGCACCAGAGGCCTGGCCAGGCTTAGCCAAAGAAGTCAGAGAGAACCTCCCATATGGACTCACCACCTGCAGAGAGGCACATCAAGGAAGGTTGCCATGCAAGTTGGGTAGGGTGCGAGGGCAGAGGCCTTGGTTTGCAAATTTGCAGTGGTATAATCTGGCATTGGGGACATAGATGGTCACCTAACTGGCAGGTAAGGAGCCAGAGCTGGTGTTTGAGGCTGAGTGATACCAGGTAGAAATAGTTGGGCTCACCCCTAGGCACAGCCTTGGTTCTGTAACCCAACTCCTGGAGAGGAACTGGACTCCTTCCTACTCTGGAGTTGCCAAGGGAGATAGGCGCTGGGTGGGTGTGGCAATACTAACAAGCTCCTTGCTGAAGGCCTTAATTTCTGTGTTCTCCCTAGTGAGCGACAGGGTTGTCTTTCTGTGCCTTTAGGTTGCAGGAGGAAAGGTTCTGTTGTCTGTGTTTTTGCACTAAACATTATGCACCAAACTTTCAGAAGCTTTGGCCTGAAGGTTATCGGTGCCTGGAGTCCCGACTAGAGGACCTGCTGGTGGACACAAGGGATGATGGAACCTATCAGGCTAAAGAAGGAGGGCTCTAGAGCGTAGTTGTCCTTTGGGACTCCTGAAGCAGCTGATAGGTACCAGGGGGCAAGAAGGTCCTGTTAACAGGGGACTAAGCTCAATTACTGAACCTCGGCTTCAGGAGGAGCAGTGTGGTTTTCGTCCCGGCCGTGGAACACTGGACCAGCTCTATACCCTCTACAGGGTACTCGAGGGCTCATGGGAGTTTGCCCAACCGGTTCACATGTGTTTTGTGGACCTGGAGAAGGCATTCGTCTGTGTCCCTCGTGATGCCTTGTGGTGGGTGCTCCAGGAGTATGGAATCGGGGGCCCTTTATTAGGGGCCATCCGGTCTCTGTACAAGCGAAGCAGGAGTTTGGTCCGCATTGCCGGCACTAAGTCGGATCTGTTCCCGGTGCATGTTGGACTCCGGCAGGGCTGCCCTTTGTCACTGGTCCTGTTCATAACTTTTATGGACAGGATTTCTAGACGCAGCCAAGGGCCGGAGGGGGTCTGGTTTGGGGACCAGTGGATTTCGTCTCTTCTTTTTGCAGATGACGTGGTCCTGCTGGCCCCCTCTAGCCAAGACCTACAGCATGCGCTGGGGCGGTTCGCAGCCGAGTGTGAAGCGGCTGGGATGAAGATCAGCTCCTCCAAGTCAGAGGCCATGGTACTCAACCGGAAAAGGGTGGCTTGTCTTCTTCAGGTTGGAGGGGAGTTCCTGCCTCAAGTGGAGGAGTTCAAGTATCTCGGGGTCTTGTTCATAAGTGAGGGAAGAATGGAGCGGGAGATCGACAGACGGATCGGTGCGGCTGCCGCAGTAATGGGGGCGCTTTGCCGGTCCGTTGTGGTGAAGAGAGAGCTGAGCCAAAAAGTGAAGCTCTCAATTTACCGGTCGGTCTACGTTCCTACCCTCACCTATGGCCATGAACTTTGGGTCATGACCGAAAGAACGAGATCCCGGATACAAGCGGCTGAAATGAGCTTCCTCCGTAGGGTGGCCGGGCACTCCCTTAGAGATAGGGTGAGGGGCTCAGCCATTCGGGAGGGGCTCGGAGTAGAGCCGCTGCTCCTCCACATCGAGAGGAGCCAGTTGAGGTGGCTCGGGCATCTATACCGAAAGCCTCCTGGACGCCTTCCTCGGGAGGTGTTCCAGGCACGTCCCACCGGGAGGAGGCCCAGGGGACGGCCCAGGATACGCTGGAGAGACTATGTCTCTCGGCTGGCCTTGGGCTCCCCCCAGAGGAGCTGGAGGAGGTGTCTGGGGAGAGGGACGTCTGGGCGTCTTTGCTGAGTCTGCTGCCCCCGCGACCCGGTTCCGGATAAGCGGAAGACGACGAGTACAAGTAAGAGTACGAATTTATTATGTTTATTCTAGTCTCAAACTTTGCGTTATTGTACATTAAGTAGCTTCTTTTACAGATTAAACTCTACACTCTGACTTAAAGAGAGCAAACATGAAAACTTGAACGAGTCAGTCCATTTATTGGAACCTGACATGTGCCGGGATGTTTCTGGAAAGTAAAGCTCAGCAGAGCCACACATCCCGAGTTAAACTCCTATTGCTCTGCACATCATGCAGGGAATTGAGTGAGATACCTTTCTATTCATTATAATTTTTTTGTTTACTGAATCTGACTATTGTTAGATGATAGCATTAAATAGTCTGCTAGTATGCTTTTGAATTGTATTCTGAAAAGAATCATACTAGACTGAATAATTAGAATTGCATGTTACTGGTTTGAATTAAATGTGTTCTTGTGTTTCTGATTAACTGGCAAAATAGAAATAAACCTGACTGTTTTCAGATCTAATCCTTTATTATTAGGACTGCACATAAACAGCATACAATGTGCTATGATTGTGTTTTTCAACCCTGTCCTCAAAGCACACTGTCCTGAATGTTTTAGAGGTTCTCCTTCTTTAACTCACCTGATTCAGACAAAGGCCTGTTAATCAACCATCAACTGAAATCAGCAGGGTGAAGCAGGGAAACATAAAACATGCAGGGCAGTGTGCTTTGAAAAGCAGGGTTGAAAAATGCTGTGGTATGAAATAATATTTATTTATTGATAAAAACGTCATGTTGCAGAAAATGAAATGCTCACCTTAGTTATCAAGACCCTGTGGCCACTTTTCTTATCAGCTGTATTTTCTTATGAGCCACTGCACTGTGATAGTTAGGATTAATTGGAATGTATGTGCCTGACTTGAAATCTGTGTGAATTGACTTCATAAAGTGCCTTGAGACGACATGTGTTGTGAATTGGCGCTATATAAATAAAACTGAATTGAATTGAATTGAATTGAATTGAATTGAATTGAATCAGAACGGGTGAGTAGTTTGGGTTCCTGGCACTGACCAAGGCAAAACCACAAATTTTCTATAGGGCTGAGGTCAGGGCCATTCCAGAAGTTTCATGAAATCATGCTTCATCCATTCCAACTCTAAATGTGATTAGTTTATCTATTCACTATTCGGTTGGAATCATCCAGTTTAATATTCCGCCAGAATTATGCCAGAACTTTGTTAATACCCATGCAAGGTAGTGGCAGAGGTGCAACATTCTATGCAATATTAAATAAATGTTAGTAGGGTTCTGCATATTTTTTTTAATATAAAGTTGAGTGTGTGGGGATGACAGTGTTTTAAACTTGTGTACCCAATTCTTGTTTTTAAAAATCACTGAGGACATATGAGAAAGAACAAATGTTTAAATGTACAATTCAAAGTCCAGAATAAATTTGATGAGTCGATGGAAACATCTAGTTTGCCATAAAACACTGTTATGATGGCAGATCTGATATTATTTTAACTAAGACATTTATTGTTCCTATTCATTTATTTATCAGATATTTTGGTAAATGGGAACTGATCACATTTTAAATGTTCAAATGTATCCATGTATAGATTACTGCTGTACAGTCATACATACAGTACAGACCAAAAGTTTGGACACACCTTCTCATTCAAAGAATTTTTTTTATTTTCATGACTATGAATATTGTAGCTTCACACTGAAGGCATCAAAACTATGAATTAACACATGTGGAATTATATACTTAACAAAAAAGTGTTAAACAACTGCAAATATGTCTTATATTCTAGGTTCTTCAAAGTAGCCACCTTTTGCTTTGATTACTGCTACTCACACTCTTGGCATTCTGTTGATGAGCTTCAAGAGGTAGTCACCTGAAATGGTTTTCCGACACTCCTTCAAGACTGTCGGAAAACCATTTCAGGTAGTCACCTGAAATGGTTTTCCGACAGTCTTGAAGGAGTTCCCAGAGATGCTTAGCACTTGTTGGCCCTTTTGCCTTCACTCTGTGGTCCAGCTCAGCCCAAACCATCTCGATTGGGTTCAGGTCCGGTGACTGTGGAGGCCAGGTCATCTGGTGCAGCAACCCATCACTCTCCTTCTTGGTCAAATAGCCCTTAGACAGCCTGGAGCTGTGTTTGGGATCATTGTCCTGTTAAAAAATAAATGATGGTCCAACTAAACGCAAACCGGATGGAATAGCATGCCGCTGCAAGATGCTGTGGTAGCCATGCTGGTTTAGTATGCCTTCAATTTTGAATAAATCCCCAACAGTGTCACCAGCAAAGCACCCCCACACCATCACACCTCCTCCTCCATGCTTTACGGTGGGAACCAGGCATGTAGAGTCCATCCATTCACCTCTTCTGCGCCGCACAAAGACACAGTGGTTGGAACGAAAGATCTCAAACTTGGACTCATCAGACCAAAGCACAGATTTCCACTGGTCTAATGTCCATTCCTTGTGTTCTTTAGCCCAAACAAGTCTCTTCTGCTTGTTGCCTGTCCTCAGCAGTGGTTTCCTAGCAGCTGTTTTTACCATGAAGGCCTGATTCACACAGTCTCCTCTTAACAGTTGTTCTAGAGCTGTGTCTGCTGCTAGAACTCTGTGTGGCATTGACCTGTTCTCTAATCTGAGCTGCTGTTAACCTGCGATTTCTGAGGCTGGTGACTCAGATGAACTTATCGTCCGCAGCAGAGGTGACTCTTGGTCTACCTTTCCTGGGGCGGTCCTCATGTGAGCCAGTTTCTTTGTAGCGCTTGATGGTTTTTGCGACTGCACTTGGGGACACTTTCAAAGTTTTCCCAATTGTTCGGACTGACTGACCTTCATTTCTTAAAGTAATGATGGCGACTCGTTTTTCTTTACCTAGCTGCTTTTTTCTAACCATAATACAAATTCTAACAGTCTATTCAGTAAGACTATCAGCTGTGTACTGTATCCACCTTCTGCACAAAACAACTGATGGTCTAAACCCCAGTTATAAGGCTTGAAATGCCACTTATTAAACCTGACAGGGCACACCTGTTGTAAGGAATATTAATCTGACAATATTATTTAATATTTAATATAATATTTTAATATTTTATCAAATAGTATTTCGGTCTGTTAAGGGTTGTCCTGTGACTACCAGCCCAGTAAGGCGATGGTATTAGGACAAAATAGAAAGGTGTGAGCCAAGCTCTGACATTATTAAACAGCATAAACTCTGCACACACATGGAATGAATTCACATAATTTCTTAAAATACAAGAATTTATTAACAAAAATAAGTCAACTCAAAGTCAAACATATTCAATCAAACAAATTTTTCTATGCAAAAACAACCCGAATACCAAGCAAAATTTAAAGAATGGGGGAAGACTAAGGGGCTATGTACAATATAAAAATTTTGATTAAAGATGTTTGAAAATATGACCAAAAGAGTGATCAACATTACCATGAAAAATGTTTTTTATGTTTGAGAACCAAGGTTATTTTGAAGAATCTGGGAATGAAGTTAAGTTAGTTTGGAACAACTTAGGCAATAGTAGAAAACTTTTAGACCACCATTCACAATCAAAACCCGATATATTTTAAAAAAATAAGGGTTTAAAGAATATCTCCTGAAAAAACCAAAACCTACGGAGATAATTCCAAGGGGTTTCTAATTATTTGCCTTCTTCCTAAAAAATATTTAAAGAAATATTTTTAAAGGGGTTTTTGGAAAAGTTATAGATTTAGAAAATAATGTTTGGGGGACTATTATCACTAGTTTAAACTAACAACCTTCCTTTTAAATATTCTGTAGCAGCAAGCCTGTTCTTACCGGTTAGCAGTTGAGCAAAAAAGAAGCTGAACTTAGAAACCAGGATCAAACACACCCCTTTTAAAAAACCAAGGTTAAAAACGGTTAAAAGTTAGCGCGGCGGCCTTATGATAAACCTTCTGTTTAAAAAAATACCCTTTAAATAAAGTTTGTCTTATTTTAAAAAAACACACAAACAAAGAACACAACCTGAGACTTTTTCTGCGATAGCCGCTAGCACTAACAAGCCGAGTTTCCCCACAAAAAAACTTCATAAAATGAAAAACGTTTAATCATATCTCCAAATGTTATTTTATTTTTTTCCCCAAACCTAACTCTTGTGAAAAAAAAAGGGAGACCGCGTTTTTGGAGGGGCTTCTCGCGAGCCCGTTTGCTTCGCAGGGGGGGAGAGAAAGTAAAGCAATGCTTGTCCCTTTAAATACCCCCGTTCATAATGAAATGGATACACAAACAGTATTTCATTCGTATTTAACTTTGCATATGACGAGATCGTATGACACCTTGGATTAGGAAGAGTTTATTCTGTTTGCCAAAAAAAACATCAGCGCACGGGGGCCTTCCCGGGACCGGTCCATAGAGGCGGTGGGGAAAAGGGGTCGGACCAGGGGAAAAGGGGGTGCTTTATGCACCCAGTGGCATATGGAAGCCCGCTTTTTACCCCTTTTTTCCGGGCTGTGCTGGAAGTAGGTTAATGCAATTTTATTTTGAAAGTTCCAGAAGAGTTTGTCCCCGGAGTTTAAAGTTGAAACCAGGCTGTGGGGTCCCAACACGTGAAGTGAAAAACCATTCGGGTGACTACCTCCTTGAAGCCATCAAAGAATGCCAAGGTGTGCTAGCAGTAATAAAGGCAAAAGGGTGGCTATTTTGAAAAACCCCGAATATAAGGACTATTTTCTTTGTTTCACACTTTTTTGTTCAGTATTAATTCCACATGGTTAATTAAGTTTTTGATGTTGGTGTGAAGCTACAATATTCATGCAAAAAATAAAAAAAACTTTTTGGGAATGAGAAGGTCGTCCAAATTTTTGGTCTTACGTGTGAATTATAATTTTAAAATTTATATTTTAAAAATTTGTCAAAAAAAAAAGGGGGAAACTCAAAAAACACATCCAAATCTGAAAAAATGAAATATTTTCATAGAATACTTGTTCTGTACAAAGTTGAATGTGCGACAAAAAAATCACCAAAAATCATCAAGGAAATAAAATTTATTAACCAGGGGGGCCTGGTTTTGGGAGTCACACACAAAAATAAAGGGAAAAACACTACAGGCTACCCAACTTTGATGTTATGCCCTTTTTAAAAAAGTCAAAAACGAGGCTCAGATTGTGTGGGGCCCTCCCGGCCGTAGACCCCCCTACAATCGGGGCATGCCCCTGAACAGTATGGCCACAAAATTTAAGGTACAAACCATTAAGAGTTATAATGGAGTTTTTTTGACTGCATTATATATTAATATGTTTATATTTATGGTTTACACATGAAGTGACCATATTGGATTTTGAGATTGGAATGATGAGAAACCTTAGAGTTTTCAAGCCTGAATTGTAACTCTTAGTAATTATTCCAGTAAGTCTATTCCTCTCAGAACTTGGAAATTCAGACATGCACCAATACACCACAGGCACATAATGTGATATACATGCACATCAGTGATGGGTCTATAAATTATTTAACTGCCTAAAAGCTGGCATGTAAAACAGCCGGTGTAGGTGGGGGGTTGAAAAAGGAAAAGGATTAAAGAAAGGGCAGTTGCTGAAAAGTCACACAGGCAGTCAAGACAGTTCAGTCAGATCCCAGACTGGATAGCAATCGACCGTCTCTGGAGAGATCTAAAAATTTCTGCGCACCAATATGGTCCCCATCCAACTTGATAGAACCTGAGAGGTTCTGCAAAGAGGAATGGGCCAAACTGAACAAACAGGTGTGCCAAGTTTTGGGATAAAATGGGAAAACTTCAGGCTGTGATTTCGCCAAGGGACATCAGGGAAAAATGTGAGCAAAGGCTGTGAAAAAAAAATGGACGGTAAATGGAGAAATATATGGTTTTTCCCGTCATAAGACCCCCAAAGGCTTTCCACTAGAGCCAATTTTCCCCAACGCAAATCACACATATACACCGATCCAGTTAGTAGGCAACTTAGGGTTAGTGCCTTTCCCCCGGGGACATGACATATGGGGGAGGACGCTGAAATCGAACCCACAACCTTCTGATTGCAAGACGACTACTTTTCCTCTTCCTACTGAGCCACAGTCACCTCATAACTTATAGTTATGAGATATCTTAGTTTTTCTTTTCGAATATATTTGCAAAAATTCTAAGAATTTGTCAAATGGTCATTATGGGATGTGGCACGTGAAGTTTTGAGGGCAAAAAATTTTTTTTTTTTATATTCTGAATAACGCTGTAACATAGATGTAGAAAAGGTGAAAGCTACAGACAATGCCTTGTGGGTACATCCAGAAATTTCCGAAAATTGAAAGGAGGTGCATGGGCGTTTTTTATATTGGCGTTTCCCGGGGAGAGCATAATGTTATGGCATGTGAGCCCTTTATGTCCCCAAAATTCAACATCTAAAGTCATCATAAATTGGAACCCTGTTTAGACTCCTTTTTTTCAAGGGACTGTCCGGAAATTTAAAACCTGCTTCTCCACACGGTATCCCTGAAATGCCACAACAGGACACATAAAAATGAATTAATAAATGCAAAAAAGTGTGTTTGCTAACTTTATCATTTGAGTACTTATACAGAGAACCCTTTTACAGAGAAGGCTTACAAAATGTCTGTTTTTGCAATGTATGTGCAAACAATACACCTGTGCAACTGTGCCCACATTTTGAAGAAGTACTGCAATACAAACACAAAGCAAGAATTTACAAATCTTTAACCCCCTTTTAACCACAAAGAGGTTGTGTAAACATGCAAACTGAGACATATCTATATAGAAAGAATTAAATTATAGTGCACATCAAGCAATTCAATTTATCTATGTCACTTTCTTTTTAGAGCTCAAATGTCATCTTAATAAGGTTCACAAACAGGTCCAATCCATGGCCAATCACATAGAGCACAGAATTCAATTTGATTCTAATTTTGGTACAGAGACAACGCCTAAATGGCAAAGGCAAAATGGACAAAGAAAAGAGGCAGAACTCAAATGTTATTAAGGGTGGCTTTCCAAGTAAGAAGGACAAGCCTGAAACCACTTCTGTCCGGTTGAAAAATAATTCAGTCCCATCAGTCTTTTACTCAGTAAAGGAGGCTGGAGTCAAAAGCCACTACACAGAGATGATTCCTATGTGAAATTAGTCTACATATATTTCACTTTCTGAAATATTTTTGGTCACTTTCTGAGTTACCAACAATATTGAACTTTTCATGATATAAAATTTTTGAGCTGTACTTATATGGTTATGGCATTACAATTAAAATTTAATTCAGTTCAGTTTATTTATATGGCACCAATTCATAAAACTATAATCTCAACACACTTTACGAAAAAAAAAAGTCAGTTGAATTGAATCATACATATTCCAAATCAAGTGCATACATTCCAACTAATCCTAGTTAATAAAATTATGTTTATCATTCAAACTGATAAAAAAATGTTTGTATCTAAGGAAACCAGCAGACTGCATCAAGTCAGTGACTTGCAACATTCACTCCTCCTGGATGAGCATGTAGAGATGGTGAACAGTCACAACAGAGCATACAAAATAACAAAGAGGCACTGATCTAGGAGTACTTTCTATGTTAAAGAAAAGTAAAACGTTAATAGCAGCAGTAGCTCCTTTAGTGACTTAATCTAGGAGAGAAAGACAGCTAAGCAGATGAACTCTGAGCCAGTTTTCAAGTCTAGAGTATGAAAGAGAGCACATAAAGTTAGTCACAGTAGAAGCTCAGTCAGTAGCTATGTCTAGAAGAGACAGGGTTAAACAATGAAAGACAGGGTCAAATGTATCATCGGTAGAAGGTGAGCATTAAGTTGTTGGCAGTAGCAGCTCAGCCAATGCTCTCCTCCAGGAAGGTACCACAGCTAAACACAGAGCCAGGCCAGGTGTAGCTTCTACGAAGAGAAAAACTGAGAAAGAACATTGAAGAGGACATATATTGCAAAATCCACTTTTTGCGACTTTTGTTGTGTACTTGGAGTCTGTAGAAGTGCAGAAAAGTTTTGAAATGAATTTGGTCTCTCCAGGTGTTGCGGAGCTATCTTTATATTCTGTTTGGCTCACATTTTTCAGTCTGTTCGGTTTTCTCTCTCACCTGTTCAGTTTTTTAAACTGTTACGTCACAGGATAAACTACTGAGTGTTAGAGTTTGGACATTTAAGAATGGGCTATGTGCAGGGGTACTAAGTAAAATAATAAACTGAAAAAGTTTGTCCATCTAGAGCCCACTGGTGGCCATTGTTAATGGAAATATACCTTCTTGTCTTTTTGTTTTTCCAAAGCCACAAGGCAAATTATCTCTTCATCTTTGTCCGTAGCAAAACATGTGGGAACTGCAGTCACCTGAAATGTAGGAAATCAGTACGCTCAACAATGACACTTCAAACATCCGCAGACAGTGCCGTTTGAAGTATGCACGACTATGTGGTGACCTTAAGTTGACCATGCAAAATTCTTTTTTAATAAAACTGCTTTTACTATAGCTCACATTAAATGTAAGCAGACTGGTGGATGGAAGAAGTTTGAAGTAAACAATTTCACAAAAATGACATATCAAACTGTATATCAGCTTTCCATTGGTTTTATACAATGCTCGTATTTTTCTATGATCAAAAAATATGTTAGTTGACCCTGACCAGGAGAGTGCATCATATACGAGCTGTCATCAAATCCTTGAACTCACTCCCTGTTTGGAAAAGGAGAGATTTTAAAATCTTGTGATTTTTCTGTGAGGCACTAAATGGTCTGGAGCCTAACTGCACCCCAAATCTTCTGTCAAGTCTGAACCTTATACATCCTTCAGGCCATCAGAGGCTTCTGGTCCCAGAAATACTCAGTATTCCAAGAGCCAAACCTAAACAGGGAGGCAGTTTAGTTTTTGTGCTCAGATCTGAAACCAACTCCCTGAAATCTTGAGATGTGCAAAAACTGTTTTCTAATTCAAATTAGGACAGAAAATAAAATTCTTTATGGTGGCTTTCCAAACGTTTTATAACACCCAAAGTTTATTTTTTATGAAAGTTTATTTAATCTGCTTATAGCTACCTAACTATTTTAAATTTGCATTCCATATTTTATTTCTGTTTTATAATACTTTAATTTTACTCCTATTTAATTGTGTTTACTGTTTTTAATGTGATATTTCTGTATGTTTTTCTTTTCTGGAAAGGTCCTCCGTGCTTTAGAAATAAACTTACCTTGATTCATTGAACAGCCCTATATACCATCTGAAATCCATTGTGCAACTCCAGCTTGTATTTTGGGGGTTGTGTTTAGTGTTTTGAGAATACAGGACATTTCAACAAAACTGCAAATTGTGTCACAGTTTACTGATAACACAGCACCTCTTGAGCAATAACTGTCACTTCCAGTCTTTGTTGAGGAATATGCCATATTAGGATCAAAGTAAGTTGGCTTTCCCACATATATAAGTGTAAGCTACAGTGTTTGCTTTGAGTGGTGAGTGAGTTGCTGCTATCTAACAAACAGCCATGATGCTCCTGACTGTTGTGCTCTGTGGGCTCCTGTGCTCCACATCACAGGTAAGATTCCACACAGAGAATTCCTTCTTTGAGACCTCACAGCAGAAAGGGTCTTTATTCCCAAGGTGAAACAAATTAGTATAAACCTTGTTCAAGAACAACTAGTTCACTCTGCTGAAGATACATATACTAAAACTAGAAAACATTTGTGGGTGCTTTTGTGCTTTTTTATTTACACTTTGTCTCAGACTATAGTTAATCAATTAATTTTTTCACAGACTTTATTTAAAAAGACTGATGAAAACACAGGTAAGTGTTGGCTACATTTTTTCTGAAATTTGCTTATGAAAACATTGTGATTAATAATGTTTTATTCATTGATTAAATACATCTTTTGGTATTATTTATTGTATTTAGAGCTACTTATACCTATATTTTCCTGTGAGCAGCAGGATCAGGCAGTTTTCCAATAAAATGTCATGCTTTTAGTAGGCTAAATATAGTGAAGATAGCAGGTATTCAATTTATGTTTTTAATAAAGTATTGTTACTCTCAGTTTGACCTATTTCTTTCCTACCAAATGTATTGCTGAGATACACTCTGTTCTGTCACATAGGCAACAACATTGAGGACGATGACTTCAGTGTCTCCACACTGCTGGAAAAGGCCAATGCTAACCTGGGTACGCTCATGTCCTCCAGAACATTTGCTTTACCTCCAGTAAAACATATTAAATAATAATAAATTAAGTACCTCATACAAACTAAGAATAAAGAAAACTTGCTAACCTCTACAACAGCACTGATGACAGGAAGTGCACATAGGAAAGAAAAGCTTCTCTCTCCTAATATTTTGCAGGAAAGAACTTGAATGATCCTCTGGTGATGTTTGGAGACATTGCAGTGCCAACAGGTCTACAGAACGCTGATCCCTGCACATCACGAGGCTGCCTATGGAATAAAAACCAGGATGGCAATGTCTACATTCCTTACAGAATTTCCAACCAGTTCTGTAAGTCCCAAAATGCCTCTTTGCTTGCTTCCATTAATTTACAGTATAAAGAAAACACACATTCCTGCACTTAATTTTAGTGTTACTGTTCAAGCTGTAATATTTTTTTACTTTTTTTTTTGAAGCTCAAAGAGAAAAAAACATTATTGTCAGTGGTCTCGAGTCATTTCACTCCTCCACCTGCATCCGCTTCAGGCCCCACCAAAGAGAAAGAGACTTTGTGAACATCCAGTCTCAAACTGGGTAAAAACCACACAAAGACTACAAATGCATGGCTCTTCCACTTCATCAAGACAGTGGGCAGATTGTTTTTTGTGGTGTGATTTTATTATCTCATATGCCTCTAGGTGTTGGTCTTTTGTTGGTCGTCGTGGGGGTGAGCAGGTGGTGTCTTTAAGCCGCACAGGGTGTGTTTTCCACCAGATTGTCCAACATGAGCTGCTACACGCTCTGGGCTTTAACCATGAACAGACCAGGTCAGACAGAGACACTCATGTTCGCATCCTCCTGGAGAATGTGATCCCTGGTGAGCTGCAGTACAGTTTCCTTCAAAACAATCTTTTAAGGAATGCGCAAAATGAAGTTTAATGATATTTCTTAAAATTATGAATAAACAAGGTAAAGTACTTATTAGTTAACTATCATAATGTACACACATACATTTACTGGATACAACATTCATTTCTTTGATTCTTCATTTTGTGCAGAACTTAGCTTGTTTTGATTAGCCACATGATATAATTCAGAGAAATCAGAGTTATGTTCCTCGCCAACAGGACAGGAGCATAATTTCAGGAAAATCAACACCAATAATCTGGGCACTCCCTACGATTACAACTCTGTCATGCACTATGGAAGGTAACAACTACATTCCTTACCTTAACATCAAAAAGATGTAACCTTGAAAAATTACATGTAAAATCTATGTCGATGTCACTTTTTTCCCTACACTTTCGCTTAAACCTTTTCAAGACTTTGGAGATCCTTTTTTTGCTACAGACATAAATATTATTAGCAGCAGAGGGACAGACTGAACAAAGAACTAGACTACTTAGGAATATTTTTTCTGGTTGTTATCTTCTCACAGCTACAGAACAGGTTCTCCAATATCACATTTCTTCATTTCTTTTTTTTTTTGTCTTCAAACTGCTCCGGGTAGTCTCTACCTCCTCTGTATTTAACTATTCTCTATTTTAGTTTATACTTCTAACCATATCTTTTTACTCCACAACAGAAAACATTAAGTGCCTGAAAATGAAATAACATTTCTTGATATATATAAATATATATATATATATTTATACATATAAACATATAATATATATATATATATATATATATATATATTTATATTTCTTGTTTGTGTGCATGACAGGTTTGCCTTCTCTAGAAACAGAGAGCCAACCATTGTTCCCATCCCCAATCCAAATGTAGAGATTGGAAGAGCCACCCAGATGAGTAGCGCTGACATCCTCCGGGTGAATCGCCTTTACCGATGCAGTGAGTATTTCTTCGGAAATCTTGCCTCTAACTTTTCTGGAAAAATGGCACAAATAATAGAGGTATTTGTTTAATTCCTAATAAGATGCTGGGCCCAAAGGTGTATTACAATACAAGTTAAACATATGGACAGAACAGTTAGCGCAGTGTGTTGTACAAGAACATCTATCAGCTTTTGTTGATTTTTTTTTTTTTCATTGCAGACTCAAATCATCTTACCGATAAGCAGTCTCCGTCAGGAAATGAGCTCATTTGAGAGTTTAAAGTAAGCATGTTTTATCTGCTTGAATGTTTCCTTACACAGTACTAATATAACATTCCCAGTCACATTAGATCTGAGGTTGTTTAGTTAACATTTATTTTTACGGTTCTTAGAATATTAAAATAAATTTTACTACTGATATTTGATGGGACGTTTTGTACACTTCCAAAATATACAAGCAAACAACTTTATATTCTACATAGCTGCAGCTGCATTGCCTGAAAGGAAATCATGCTGTAACCTTTTTATGTTATCAATGTAGTAATTGCAGATGATGCTAGTCTCAAACACCATGTGATTAAAAACAGTTGTGCATGTGCTTAAACTTAAGTCAAAAAATGTAAATGTCTGACTGCTTTTCATTTATTGCATCTTTTTTCTTTAACCCTACAGGACACGTAGAAGAAATGCGGAGCATTGCTGCTTGCTTTAATTGGCTTCTTTGCTGACCAAATTAGAAACTAAAATGCCCAGTGCTTTTTATTACAAGCGCACAATAAAGATTCCTTATCAGCTTGATGCAATGCTAACAATAAAACTACTCAATGATCTAAATTTCTATTGTTCTTATTTTTGTTCTCTTTAACTTCACAAACCTACCCTAAAGAACTGTGATTCACTGATGTTACCTTCATTATGTGGCCTAAAGCCACACATTGGCAGAGACAGCTGATCAAACATAGAAAATGTCAGTGATAAGCCTCGAGGTGGAACTGGTTTGAAAGTTATCTCTATCACATTGCATGTGCTGAGCTATGTGTGAATGTCACATTTGGCATGATTAGAAGTTTAAATAATCCAAATCAAAAGTTTTGTATTCCATTTTGACATATTTCTTATAGAGCTGTTGACTATACATTGTTGGGTGAAATGTGTAAGATTGTATGTTTGTGCAACCGGTCAGAAAAACAGAAACAATGTTCACATTTCTTTTGTTGCCTCAAGCATACTTTTCATCATGTCTGGAGACAGTATTGAAACAAAGATAATGTGGTTTGGGTTTTGACATGTACTGCCATATTAGGTTCAAAACCAGGAGACTCTTGAGCAGCACAACTCAGACAGGAAAGGCTTAAACAGGTTTATTGAAATAATGCTTTCTGAAATTGTCGACACTCCGTAGCGGTCAGGCTTTTAGGATCGGCTCACTGAGAGAGAGATGATTATTAACTGGTAAATGGTTTCGAATGATAAAGAGGAAGAAGCAAAGCTAACTTCATGATGGATATATTGATGCTGGGGAGAAGTGAGCGAACCACAGAGGCATGAGGTTGGCAGGTCGGCATGCAGTATGAGCGGGCTCCTCCGGTTGGTGAGTGGCATTGGAGAGTGAACAGGCAGGGCATGTAGAGCGAGGAATAGTTTTGCAATCTGATCTGGTGGATCCAGGGAGATCCTTGGGCTGAGGTAAACTCATTGAAGTACCGTAAATTCCGGATTATAAGCCGCTACTTTTTTCACACACTTTGAACACTGGCGCCTATACAACGGTGCGGCTAATGCATGTTTGTTTTCATGCCGCCAAAACACATCTCACTTGTCTTTTGCCTGGTAACCAGTGGACTCAATCAATTAATTGAGTGATTCAAAGAGAGGTCCAATGAACTTTACGATAATATCAAGAGCACTTTCACAGTTCAATTACCGGTATTGGGAATCAGTCATTTATAATCACCTCCTTCACAATGGAAATCACCCACCAGGTTTCGAAAGGCTGGACTGCTGCGTGATTAAGGGGACTGGCGTGGGTGCGCTCAAGTGAGAGCGTCAATGAAGAGGCTGAAGTGAGTGACGAGATGAATGTGATTTCGTCTCGGACACTGAAGAACAGGACTTTGATGGTTTCAGTGCGCAGGAAGAGGATGAAGAAGTTGATGCAATACGTTTGTGACCTGGTAGGCGTTCAGTGTAATGCTTTAGGAGATACTGGAATTGTGTTTTGTGTACTGTTCAGTTAAAAAAAGCATAAGTAATTGAGAATTTTGTGTGTTACTGCATACGTACGTATATTTAAAGGTAGCCGTGTTACGGGCACTGTTTGGAAAAAAGGATTTGCAATATGCATTTGGTTACCATACGGGTTTAGTATAAAAGTTAAAGGCCTCACGTGTAATATCTTTCTTGGTAAATCATATACAATGTGGGGACACCCGCGGCTTAACATCTGGTGCGATCTGTGACAAGGAAAAGTGGTTTGTCTTTGTCGAAAGAGAGGATGCGGCTTTTTATCAGGTGGGCTCTGTAGTCCGGAGATTATACACTGATAGTTACCATCTTGGTAGGAAAACTTAAACCACAGTGTTTATACTAAGGCGGAAGGGGGGGTGGGCTGACAGCCAACAGACAATGAGCACAACCTTGAAGGTAAATCCAAGCAGGTGTTCAGCTGACAGCAACTTTGAAGGGAGAACAGAGCTGGATATAGGAAACCAACAGGTCAGGACAAAAGAAGAACAGAGCAATTACCACTTGAGTTGAGCAAACAATCCAACGCCTCTTCTTCTTCTTCTTCTTCTGGTGTTTAATGGCGGTTGGCAAGAATCTGTAGGTGTGCATTACCGCCACCACTGGTATGGAGTGTGGTTACATTCTTCCTTCAGTATTTTCCTTCTAACTATTCTCTTTTCATCCGAGCTGCTTCCTTTCAACTCTCGCTTGTTACCCTGACTTTCAAACATCCCTCCTTTTCTCCACGTCCTCTTCCTCTCCCCCTACCTACCGGTGTCCATCCCTCAAAATCCATATCTTCCCAGTCTCCTACCTGTAGTTCCATCCGAACTATTCACATACCAGTTTACGCCGTATTCCACCTTTTCCAATATGAAAAACAAGTTTATTCAATAAGTCAAAAGGAAGCTGGATGGTTCAATAACCCGGGTGCAACCACTTCGGCTGTCCAACGCTGCCCCCAAAGACTCTTGTTTTGCTTTCCTTCTTCTTCCACAGAGAAATGTAGTAGCGTTTCCGAATACAGCCTCAAACAGCATCACGCCACTGTCAGAAAGTCCCTGGTCGAGCGACTGACACCAAGTACTCCAACGTTTCTTATAAGGTCTCAGCAGCTTTTGAAGCAATTCAGTGATTGCTCTTGATGGTAAACAGCTGCATAGTTGCACCTGCCTGCCGCACCCTGGTGGAGAGAATCAAACACAACACCCACACAAAACAAACCTGGACTCAGCTCCATGGCCTGACATGTACAAAATGTAAGAACAGGAAAAAGCTGATTTAAGATGCTGTTATGTAAATCAAAGTGGGGAATTGTGATACCAAGGCACTATAAATGATACAAGACCCTCTCCAGATTTTTCTTCTATAATAGTCAAGAATATTTTAGAAATAGTGATGTATGACTTTGCCTATCTGGCAGAGGTGATGGCACTCAGTGCTCAATTTTATGTATATAGATTTATAAAATGCCTTTTAAATTCTAGGGTATCATAGCAAAATGAAGAAAGTGTGAAATCTGATGTCTCTTTTTACACATCAAGTTGGATTTTGTTAAATTTTGGAACGCACCAGGTTGCAAAATTTAATTTTTATTATATCCTGATATGTGCACCACAAGAATTGAAAGAGAATGTGTATGTTTCTGTCTTTCATTTTGTTTTGGCATGAGTGTGCAAAAATAACAGAAGGACAAAAGAACATAAAGGCAGAAATCAATTTCAAAGACAGTCCTAATAACAAAGTATGGAGACAATAATTCAGTGTCATTTAAAGATAAAGTGTCTTCAGAACCACAGGAAAATAAAAATGGAAAAGCATGTGAAACACTATAGAAAGAAGTTTGTTGTATTATCGTCTCAAATAATAGGTGATGTACCAGTGATGACAATAACAAAAGCTTAAGATCTTGTATTATACAACCAAATGCACAGTACAAGGAAAATGGTTGCTTTGAATGTAAAATTTGAATTTGATGCGGCAAGAGAAACTACAATATGGGCCAATTACCTAGATAAAGCTAGATAAATAAACATAGGCCGAATCCCCCAAATCAACGAAAATGGAATATTGGAGAATATGTCCCAGAAATAAAAACATGAAAATCAGCGGGCTGCTTTCAATGAAGTTAAGCTTCATACACTGTCCCTTATGGTAAGTCTAGCTTCAAAACCTCATTTCAGCCTTTTGTTTTTGCTAATCTTACTCTTTCTGTTCCTACCTATGGCTCATAGCCAAAGCAGGCATATTAAAAGAAATCACCGTAGTAGAGCTACAGTGAAAAAGAGGAACTGGCATCAAATGGATCTACCTAAGCATCTTTATTACTTTAACAGTATTGTTTGATGTACTGAATGAAAGTTTCATAGTATTGTGTAGATACTGGTAGTATTGTGTAGATATTACATTATGTGTAGTTTGCATATTAACATGTTCTATTCATCAAAAAAAATAATAATCAGGAGCACGGGATTGGCTCAAAGACCAAAGAGACTGGACACTGTGAAACAAAGCATGGCTGGAACAAAGCAGGAGTTAAAGGACACAATCTAACCGAGGGAAAAGTCATACAGAAATAAACTAGAAAGCACTATGAACAGAATACAGTAATCATGAGAAACTAAACCTAAGCAATAAACTAAAGCACCACCTGGAAAACAATGATCAGAAGCAAGATCCAAAACACAAAACTTGGAGAACATAATCAGAATAAGAGAAAAACCCAAGACAAAACTCAAACACCTTTAAAGCATGACACATAGAGCTTAATTTACTTTAATCACATAATTTTCAAGGCGTCGCAGTGGTGCAGGGGTATAAACGCGTGGCCCATATTCATAGGCGTCAGTCCTCGACGCAACCGTTGCTAGTTTGACTCCCGGCCCAGGCAACCTTTGCTGCATGTCTTCCCCTCTTTCCATCCCTTTCCTGTCAGCTTACTTAGTGCTGCAAAAAATATTTCAGTAATTATGTAACAAAACAAAATACACACGTAGACAAAATTTTTGGTACCCCTCAGTTAATGAAAGAAAAACCTACAATGGTAACAGAAATAACTTGAATCTGACAAAGGTCATAATGAATAAAAATTCTATCAAAATGAACAAATGAAATTCAGACGTTGCTTTTCAAACATGCTTCAACAGAATTATTTAAAAAAAAATCTCATGAAACAGGCCTGGACAAAAATGATGGTACCCTTAACTTAATATTTTGTTGCACAAGTTATTTCTGTGAACATTGTGGGTTTTTCTTTCATTAACCGAGGGGTACCAACAGTTTTGTCCACGTGTGTACTTCCTGCACTCCCTTATTTAACTAGATTTTACACTGGCCACCATTTTTGATGGACCCCAGGTATTTAAACTCAGCTACTTTTGCTTCCTCTGCTCCTTTCAGCTTAAAGAGGAAATCAAGTCAAATCTAAAAATATTAATATTGCATTAATACCATTTAGTGAAACACTTCCACCAAACATTCCAGGGAACCATTTCTTTGACCTAAAACTTAAACATGTTTTTAGCATTTTTGTCAGTAACTGCCGAAGCTGGGTGATTTTGGGAGGCGGAGTTGCTTTCCCGGAATGTATGACATTACTGGTGCTGACGCCAGTTATTTAGTTGTATCTGCATCTTCCTAATGTAGTTAGTCCTTATTTTTAAGAATGGGGTTTCTAGTTTTTTTAGTTGCTATTATTTTAATGTCTTTCATGTCTCGATTAGCCTCTTTAGATGCAGGATTCAAAAAGGGTCAGAGTATTGTATTCATTAAATTGTGAATATAAGTATTAAATCTCAACCCTAGATAATATTTTCAAAATCTGGTTTCTCTTTCCACATCCGTTTATAAGGCTTAATAAAATTAATAAACACTAAAATGAAGGGCATATATTTTATAACCTTAATTTGTCTTAGCCAGTCTTAAACACCATACAATTTTAACTATAATAAGCCTGTACAGTAATTCTGTTCAAGCATGTGTTTCATTTGTGTTGAATTTGAGTCTAATTTGATCATTCTGAACCTGACTGGAAAAAGTCTGAACCTTTGTTAATCAAAGTCCTGTTCTGAGGGGAAAAATTGTCTGTGTCTGGACTTCCTTTTGTTTTACCTTAAAGAGCTGATTTAATGTTGTCATGATACTGTTGAGGATCAGACCTGCTTTTGTAGTCTCTAATTGTTATTGTGATAACCCTGAGTTGACATAAAGTCTGGGCATCAGACAGTTTAAAATGTTTTAACCCCTCAAGCAGGCTGTCCATAGGCTGGCTAGGAACTTGTTTACCTCTTTGCAACTACTCCCCAGACCTGAAAAACTCAAAATCCCAATTCGCCTCAGATCAGGAAACAATGTGAAATTAAATTCATCATGCCACATATACCCTAATTTTCAATTAGCACGAAACATTCATTCATTCCACATAAATGGACAGACATTGGCCATATAAAAGTTCCTCCCTGTTTCCCATGCTTGCTAAGCAGGGAACTCATTTTCTCATGATATCTCAGTCATTCTTCCGCCTCACACACACACTTTCATACGCTCTGGGCAACCAGGCAGTACAGCACCATTTCCTGGTCCAAATGAGAGCTTATTTCTTAATCTCTCAGATACAAAAGCTTATTCACAGTAGTTTATTCAGTGAGCTAGCGTCTGTTAACTTAGCATCTACCAGTCAAAGTCCGTCAGTGAGTTAGCTACTTCCGCTAACTCGCGGTTATTGACTCACACATTCACACTGGCCAGTTGATGTTACATTTTTATATTTACACTGTTTACTCAAAAATAAAAAACGAGTGGGCAGCTTTTAAACCTTTTTCTTTAACAAGATTAGAGGGCCGATTACACTCCCGGCAGTATTTTTCGACCCTCTTACGGAGGCTCTGGACCTGAAAACCTAACCGAGTATGCACATCTATATCTCTGCGTGTCCTCTCAAAGAAATGGGTAGCAGGCTGTGATATCCGGTCCGTTCATGGCCCCTAGCCAGAGGATGAAGCGCTTCCGAGACACGGGCGGAAACACCAATTTGTCCGAGCTACCGGTACCGGCTGGTACTCTGGTGTGGTCAGAACATAACCCACTCAAGACTGTGAAGATGATGGTGGACTTTCTGAGAACCCCTCACCATCCTCAACAACACTGTGTCTGCTGCAGACCACATCCTGTTCCTAGGAACCACCATTTCTCGAAACCTCAGATGGTCCTCGCACATAGACAATGTTCGAAAGAAGGCCCAGCAGAGACTGTACTTCCTGAGGCAACTCAAGAAGTACAACCTTCCACAGGAGCTGCTGGTCATCTTCTACACTGCCATCATTCAGTCTGTCCTGTCTTCATCCATCTCAGTGTGGTTTGGCTCATCCACAAAACAGGACAGGTCCAGACTGCAATGAACAATCAGGTCTGCAGAGAGAATCATCAGGGCTGACCTTCCCTCTACCCAGGAATTATACAGGTCTAGGGTCAGGAAAAGGGCAGCTAAAGTCTCTGCAGACCCCACACACCCTGGACACAAACTGTTTAGGCTTTTACCTTCAGGTCGGCGCTACAGAGCACTGTCTGCTAAAACTAGCTGCCACAGAGACAGTTTCTTCCTCCAGGCTGTTTTTCTGATGAACAACACCATGCATACTTGAACTTATCTCATATTATCCTGTCTTGTAAAGTCACTTGTGCATTTGTATGCACTTGTATATGTTGTATGTACATTTAAAAGATATTTTTTATTTCTTAGTGTACAGCACTATGCACAAACTTGACAATAAAGCTGATTCTGAGTCCAACCCTTTCCCAAAAGATAGATTTCAAAAACCTTAAACTAAACTCAACTCCATATACGTAATATCTTGTATGCTTACACATAAGTGTAGGCTCCTTCCACATGATGAGGAGACCTGGCTGTTATTAAAACCAGTTTCGGCTGTGGGGCATTAAAATAGCAAACAGAGATGTTAATGAGTCATTTTTGCCATTTACGTGAGGTAAAGAGTGTTTATAAGACTCGAGTCTTAGACCACAAGTCTAAGTCAACTCTGAAGTCTTTGGTTTTATGATTTAGGTGCAACTCAAGTCTCAAACTTAAGTCACCATCTCTGCCTCACAATGATAGATAACAAATGTTTTAAATTTAGATTTAGAAAAGCTGTATGTGAAAAACCTAAATACACCAAGTACAGGGTGGGGTAGGGAGGTTGTGGACCCCCCTCTTTCCCTCTTTGATCCTATACAGAGAACAAAGGTAGATTTAGCCTTACACAAACGGTTTCTCCATATTAACATATTTTTTGTTTAATGAATAAGGACAGTATGGAACCTGCTGTACATTGTTGAACATTTGAGGTAAGATCTTTTTTAACCTGGAATGATAAAATTATTTTTATTATGTTTTAAGACATACAACCTTAGAATTAAAAGATATTCTGTGTGTTTTGCAGTTTAAGACAAACTAATGATAATTAATTGATTTCTTTGTATTTTTTCTTTATATCTTATCCTTTGTTAAATCTTACTCCCATTGTGTCACATCAAACCTACTTTCAGGTATGCAATCTGCTCTTTGAATAATACCAATTTTACTAGCACACAGCAATGTGACTGCTGTGGTTTTATATAGTTAAATGAAATTGTATTTTAGTTATATTGTTAATTAGCAGAGAACAGTAAAAAGGACCATTCAGTTTTACTTAACTTGATAATAAGGTACTGTGGAAATATAAATGCATTATTAGTAGTAGTGTGGAAATATAAATGCATTATTATTAGTAGCTAAGACTAAGATATATTTGGGACTTTGCTGTTTATAGATTGATTTTAATTAGGAGTTTTAGTTATGCTTTTGATAGTTAGAAAAAACCTTAACAGTAGCCTCTAGTATTATAACACAATGAGTGTTTATTATTCAAGGTTAAAGCTTGCAGGTGTTTTCTGTCTGTATTGTGAGAAGCCGGCAGTGTATTAGGGAGGCATGGTACTCCTCTCTGTGCTGGTCGGACCTGATAAGTATTCCACCCTGAAGACATGTGGGAAACAATTCTTAATTAAATGATGAAATGTATCTCTTTTTTTATGCTGTTTCTGGGGAGACATCCACAGATAGAATGATTGTGTATGTAACTGAAAAAAAGGTGCTGCACAACAACGTAGGGTATATGACGGAGTGAAGTGCAGCCCCAGTCAGACAGCACACAGACGTTTCCAGGTACCAGTGTAAGTGTGACGTCTCCCCCTCTGAATTCAGATTGGTTTTAATAAACTTGTGGAAACTACAACTGATCTCTGACTGAGGATTGTCCTTTGGGGTGCCAAATAAAAAGAGTCGATGAGAGGTGAGGAGTAATGTAGGAGTTAACGAACGCCAGTAAAGTTTTCCTACCTCAACAGTTTGGTGCCGTGACCCGGATTTGGCACTAACTAAAGGATAATTCATTGACTACAAGACGGACGTCGTTCTACTACACCACAGGGTCGACCCAAAACAAAAGGTAAGGAGATCTATATTTATTCTCCTTTTGCCTGCTAATAGTGTAGTTGGTGTTGTTGAATAGATATCTGTTTTCTCTTAAATTTACAGTTTTAGGTAAAAATATTTGTTGGTTGAAATAATGTATTACGGTAAAGAAATTATGTATTGAGTAAAAATATTTGTTGTAACATACTTTTCACCCAAGATACTTGAATGGTTAGGGTGTTAAAGTGAATAAGTTCCAGATTTATTGAGTAAAAATATTTGTTGTAACATACTTTTCACCTGAGATACTTGAATGGTGAGACTGTGAAAGTAAATAAGTTCCGGATTTGGCAATCCAAACTCAGTCCTGACGAGGACTGGGGTATTTAGGCTGGGGTTAGTAAGAGCCTCCCCGAGGGACTGGGGACCCCTCTAAGTGGCAAGGGATAGGACCCCGAGACCCTGAATTGGCAGGTGAGGGAAGGTAGTCGAGATACCCTAATGGTGAGACTGTAAAAGTAAATTTAAGTAAAGGAATTCCAGGGAGTCAACGGAGTGTTAATTCCTAGGTGTCAAACCAGGTTTGGCATCACAGCGGTCGGACCAGGAGAGATTGAAAAAGAGAGTCCCGCTGAGTGGAAGGGTTTGAGGCCCTCCGCGCGCGCAAGCTGTATATCCTAAGCGTTGTATTTGTCTGACTGGATTTACTGTGTGTTATATGAGTGAGAAGAGAATAAAATTGAGTGGCTGTGAATGGCTGCACTTGAGTGTGAGTGATTGTAGAAGCTGTGATTATATTATAAACTGTAATGCCATATTAATTAAGGCATAAAAGGTGAAGTGATTGTAGAAGCTTTTATTGTAATGTGTATTGCCATAGAGTGACAAAAAATGGGGAAAACAAGCGTAACAGTGTAATAAGACAACAGTTGAGCAACATGGAAGGAGAAATTGATGGGGAAAAGAGTGATGATGGATGGGGAAGAGGTCCCTGGCTACCGTTGTCAGATCAGGTAACTCTGCTGGCAGAATTTATGGAAAAACATGAGAAAAAGTCAAAGAAGGAAGTTCAGAAAACTATAGAAAAGATCAAGGAGGTGATTGTTGAAGGAGGACGAGGAATGGATGACAGAGAACCGTTAGGTAGATGGTTGAACCGAGAATATAAGAGGCATCTGAAGGATAGAGAAAGTTGGTTGATTAAGGCTGATGAGAAAGGACGACTTGGTGGAATAAAGTGTTAAGTTGAAGCAAAAGACGCAGGGAAAAGAGAGACAAAATGGGGTCGTTTGTTGGTGTGGTGGCAGGGATTGATTCACTGCAGCAAGGACAGAACACAAAAGAAGCAGTCAGAAAAAACAGCAGTATGAACCCTTCTCTGACCGCATAGAGAGAGCTGCAGAGGCCCCAACACAGCACTCTCCCCCGCAGCACTCTACACCATGCGTGAACCCACCTACAGGAGTGAGCCAGACCCTCCTGAGGAATGTTAAAGAGAAATTAAGTGTTTTGAAAGAGTCCGGTGAAGACGGAGCGTGCGGCTCTGACTCACAACCTAGACAAAAAACGCGGTCGGAGGCACCCAGCTCTGGTGACCGGCAGACAGCGGGGACTACTTTAAAGGTGGAGATATCCCTGAAAGGCAATTGGATCCCTGCGCCAGACATATCAGAGGAGGAAGAAAGTGTTGAGAAGAGTAGTGTGGCTTCTGGCAATGATTGGTTGAGTGAAAGAGCTGAAGTAGGGCCTGAGACAGAAACACAAGAAACACTTAGACTTTTAAGGAGGGGTTACACTATTGGAATCAAAAGTGCATGAATTATATGAGAAAGCTTCACAACAGATGACAAAAAAAAAGTTTAAAGGTTCTAAGAGAACACACGCCATGACTACTCGTAGCCAGAGCGGTCCATCCAGATTTCAATGTCCGTTGTTGACCTCATCAGCTGGAATGACAAAATATGTCCCTTTTTCATTGGGAGATGTACAGGCATTAGTGGATAAGTTGCCACCTATTGCAGGGGGGGATTTTTGGTTACAGGAATTAGATACATTGACTAAAGGCATGACACTGGCCTTAGGTGACTTTAGAGCAATTTTGGGGCGATCTGTGCGTCCCTCGGTTGCTAGAGAAATAGAACAGAATGCTGATTGCAGTAATGACCCTGATGACACACCCCTGACACGGTTAATGACAGCCCTAGGAAAAGCCATAAGAAATCAGTATCTGCCCACCGCCCCCGTTGCAGTCCCTCAATTCAATTGGGACCCAGAGCAACATTCAAAAGAGCACATTAGTGCTGCCGTGGACACGTGGATGAGACACACAGCTGTTTAGAGAAGCCGTATTAAAAGGAGTTCCTGTTGACGTGTGTCAAAAGATGAAAAATAATCCTGATTAGGAGGGAACAGATTTCACAAAGTGGGAAAAACATTTAATTCACCATTTACATACAGCTCAGGAAGCAGAGAAAAAAAAAAAGAGGAGAAAGAGCAGCTACAGAACCAGCTTCTTAAATCGCAGCTGCAGGAGGCCAAAGAGAAATTAAATAAGAGAAAAAGTGATAAAACTGAAAATGTAATGTTAGCTGCAGCTCAAGCTGTTCCGCCGGCTGCATCTGCATCTCCGGCAGCACACACCCCTATGTCTGTGACTGATCAGTGCCGGGGGGGGGGGGGGTTCCCCCTCCTCCACCCTATCCATTTTATAATTACAGGTAAAAGTGGCCCCGGTTGTGGAGGCGGATGGCATGTTGGTGGTTAGCGTGGCCGTGGTGGATGGCGTGGAGCACCCAGAGGAAGGGGTGGAGCCAGCAGGGCACTGGGAGATGTGTGCCACAACTGCGGTCAGTCTGGACATTGGGCACGCACCTGCCCCACTTGGGGGGTCACAGCAGGGAGTAACAGTACCTCATAATGCAGGTATGGCACCTCCCCCACCCCTGCAGGGCCAGTATCCACAGATGGTGGACACCCGTCTTACAGTCCATACTGTCACACCAATGAGGAGGACCAAGGCAGCGTGGGCACGGCAGACCCCATGTTGCCTGCAAAGGTGGGAGAGAACTGTCTGAATTTTTTAGTGGACACTGGAGCTACTTATTCCACCATAACACAGCAACCTCCTAAACCACTGCTTTCTACCAAGACTGTTTCTGTGATGGGCTTCTCAGGGGCTGCACAAATTTTCCCCTGTGACTGTACCACTTCCTGTTCAGATTGGACTCAGAGAGTAACTCCCCTTTTGTGTGTTCTCCCAGCAACACCTGTTAATTTGCTGGGCGGAGACTTAGTGAAGCTGGGAGCATCAGTGCTGTGTGGTACTGATGGGTTAACAGTAACTTTTCCAGATGGTTCCTCTTTGGCATGTGGACAAATGCTTCAGCACGGACAATATCTTTTACAGCCAGTTGCAGATGAATATGCTGACATCTACTGGGGACTGCTGACCGCACCTTCTTCTCCAAGCAGCATCTTCTCTGTGTATCAGCTGTGGGACCCCTGGATTCAAAGTCTCTGCCCCTACACCTCTCCGCCTGACCTGCCCCATGTCACTCTGTTCTACGACCCCTGTCACACTGAATGGTGCCAGGATTTGTTTAATGAAACAGTAGAAGGTAGGACATGGTTCATTTCACCAAAAAATATTTATGTGGCTCCTGAGGGGGGGCTGAAAAGTTGATTTAACACCTGATCAAACAGAATGGTATTTAATGTCAGATGAAGCTGTTCCTTATGTTTTTCTTTTTTTGCATCCTGAGCATCAAGCTAAGGAATTGGGGGGATGTAAGCGCTCTCTGGCAGCTGGGGACTGGCAGGACACCTCAGTCACCAACTTAAGGTATTCTAACAGCACAGACACATACTGTATAAAATGTACAGCTACTAATGAAGTCCTGTTGCAGCATGAGATGCTCACATGTCATCATGGAAGAGAAAAAACAGATCATCCCGAAACTGCAGCTTTTTTGCAGCGCCTCCCTTCTCAGTTATGGGCTGAAGGGCCCACAGATGTAGAATTAACCCCCCAAATCCCTATGTTGCTCTCTCCAACCTTGAACCTTCACAGCAGTGGTACACATGCATTGATCTAGCTAATGCCTTTTTTCTGTTTGCCTTTAGCAGAAGAGTGCAGAGACATTTTTTCTTTTACCTGTTGTGGGGAGCAGCTGCCACAAGGATTCGCCCTTTCCCCAGGTATATTAAACCAGGTTTTGAAAGATGTGTTACAGACTTGTCCCCTACCACAGAACGTGACTCTCATTCAGTACGTGGATGACGTACTACGGGGCGCATCTACAGCGGAGCTCTGTTTGCAATCTACAGAACTCGGGCTGAGACATCTGCATAAACATGGATTCAAGGTCAGTAAAAATAAACTACAAATAGCAAGGAAGCAAGTTTCCTTCCTAGGCAGAGTTATTACCGCAGGAAACACGAGCATGTCAGGTTCACATAAGCAAAGTATTTTAACACACCCTAAACCTCTTAGGGTGAAAGACATGCTGTCATTTTTGGGACTTACAGGCTACAGCAGGAACTACATCCCAGGTTACATTGATCTCACACAGCCCCTCAGAGACCTAGCCAGAGAACAGGGCATGCGAAATCTCAATAATGTCCTTAATTGGACTCAGGAAGCAGAGGAAGCCTTTATTGCGTTAAAGCAGCTTCTCTCCAACGCGGCAGAGCTTACGCTCCCTGACTACCCCACACCATTTTATTTGGATGTTTCTGTAACAAAACTGGCAGTAAATGGAGTTTTTTTTCGAAAAAAAAGGGGAAGGAGAGTGCTGATGTACGTTTCAGTAATGATGGATAACATGGAAAAACGCCACCCACAATGCACACAACATGCAGCAGGGTTGGCAAAATTAATTCAAAAAACAGCTCACTTAGTGATGGGACACCCTCTGAATGTTTTAACAACTCAGTGTGGTTTACCATGACAGCTCTGAGACAACACAGGCTCAGTAAAATCTTGGAGGCACCCAATATAACCTACGGTCACGAGGGCATCAACATGGCGGATGGAATAACACGGGGAACCACATCAATGTGAAGAGCTGGTTCGCAGGACAGAAAAGGCATGATACAGAAGGACTATGCTGTAGTGGAGCAGACAGAATCAGGACTGATAACAGTGGAAGCAAGAAGGTTGGTAGGACATGTTGGAATTAAACAGATGCTGGAGAATCTGAAGGAGTGGCGGCATCCTTTTATGACAGACATGGTGAAACACTTTGTTAAATGCTGTACAGTGTGTGGGCAATTTAACCCAAAGAAAACTTTGACACCGTTGCAGGGAAAATTTCCTTTAATCACAAGACCAGGAAAGGAAATAATTATTGACTACACAGACATGGTGCAGTCAGTAAGAGGTTTCAGGTATCTGCTTGTGTGTACTGATGCTTTCATAGGATGGCCAGAAGCATGGCCAGCGAAAAAGGAAGATAGTAAAACTGTGGTTAAATGTCTCATTAACCATTACATTCCCAGACACAGGTTTCCTGAAAAGATATGGACTGACAATGGAACCCATTTTAAGAACCAGGAGCTGCAACAGGTGGAGTCCAGTTTGGGGCTGAAACACAGGTTTGGCACGGTGTATCACCCTCAGTTCCAAGGAAAAGTTGAACGAATGAATCAAAACCTGAAAAATAAATTGGCTAAAATCTGTGCACAGACCAAATTATCTTGCTTTGATGTCAATCAGGTGTTCAGTGAACTCAACCACAGGATACACTCCATACGAGCTGTAAACCGGAAGGAGTTTTCCGGGACCACAAGGAGCAGTTCTGACATCTACAGGTGATATACAGAATCTGTCACACAAGGACTATTTTTCTCAGCTACAGACGGTGGTGGAAACCTACAACAAGGTTTTGGGATCAGAGAGATCTACAGGAGAGCCAACAACACCCCAGGTCGAGTGGGTGTGGTTGAGAGTCATCAAGCGAAAGTGGGTGGAGCCGAAGTTCACAGGACCATACCAGGTGACCGAGAGGACATCCCACGCAGTGAGGCTGAAGGGAAAAGGGGCACGTGTTTCATTGGAGCCAGTGCGCCGAGGGCCCAAAAAAAACCCGGGGACCCCCCTGGAGGAGATTGGAGGAAAACCCGCTCCATCAGAAGGGGCAGAATAATCCCCTGAGCTGTGTCAGACAACTAGGCAGTCTACCTTATTGTTTGGAAAAGAAGACCAACAGACACCAGCGCACAAGATGTCACCTGTATAAGGACAAACGAACAGTGAGACTGCGCCACCCAGAGGACGAAAGGACGAAAAAAGACAAGAAAAAAAATAAAAAAAATTCTCAATTTATGATTTTTTTCTTTTAACAAAAGTTATATTTTTTATGTTATTGCATGTTTACTCTTTTATTAATTTATTATTTTTTGTGCTTACTGTTCAGGGGCCATAAGTATTGTAGTGACTGAACCCAGACGTTGTTTGTTTTTTAATTAAGAAACACATTAAATTAATAGGACTGAGAAGACATCCTCCACTTAGAAGGGGTCAAGGGCTCCCCGTGAGGATCAGAAGGTTTTAAGCACCCTTTAACTACAGAAGCAGTAAATGTACTAGTCCTCAGCAAAAGGTGAGGCAGAGGCAGCAGGGCCTAAAGCATAGTTAAGGTAAAAGAATCCTTCTGTCCCCCCCAGGAGTAAGAGGGGTATATTGATATTGCTTTTAATCTTTTTACTTCTCTCTGAAAGGATTATTAAAAGTTCACAGTATGATTAAATTTCAGCGAGTTCTATTGCATTGTCGGTTCCTGGCATGCTTAAATACATTTAATACATTAATAACCAAAATGGAGGGCACCAGCGGGAGCGCCGAAACTAAACAGCCCCCTCCTATAGTTATGCGCAGCCCGTCTGACCCTTATGGCACCAAATTGACCATTCATCCTAATACTAAAGGAATCACGGTAGCACAACTTGACTTATGTAACATTATTAATTGTGGAACCAACCAGGTGGGTTGGCGTGGTTATGACGTCTATATGTGTGTGTTGAGAGGCCACCCCAGTGAATTGTCTCAGAATCCGTGGTGTGGAGGTTGGGACCAGGTGTTGTGGAACACTGGACCAGGGAGTTACACTCATCGTTATGACAGCTGCAAAAGAATATATCCTTGATTAGAGCCACACCTGGTGGACCTGCGAACCCCCTCATATTCACCACTCGATATCTGACATATGTCCAACTCACCCCACGATCTCTTAAGACAAGTAATGGGTATTATTTTGTCATAGGTGTCGATAAATCAGGAAAAGACCCAAAAGGCATTATTAAGGTACAACTAGTAAAACTTTCTGCCTCCCCTCAGCAAACTGTATCTAAGGACACGGCATCACCTACTCCCAGTCCTGGGCCGTCCCTTTTCCATTATGTAGACACATAATGGACACATTATATATGTTATAATAAGGACCTTATAACATTGGAAACAGGATTTACTGCAGCTAACCTATGGCTAGAATGGATGGC
The DNA here is from genome assembly GCA_036173005.1 of Crenichthys baileyi. Taxonomy (NCBI): domain Eukaryota; kingdom Metazoa; phylum Chordata; class Actinopteri; order Cyprinodontiformes; family Goodeidae; genus Crenichthys; species Crenichthys baileyi. The sequence goes on along the minus strand of JAHHUM010001820.1, from coordinate 302,718 downwards.
TGAGACTGCGCAAGAAAATCGTATGTCTAACCCTCCCTTTACACTGAACCTGCTCCTCTGCACCCCTCTGACACTTGGGTGTATAACTGTACGTTAAATCTAACCAAGGCAGCTACACAGGAGACTTTTGATTAGGATCCCTCAGGAAGCCTGGGGAGTGTGTGCTATGGTCAGATTACAGGCACCACTGATGTTAATTGGTGAAGCCATAAAAAGAACTAATAACACTCATTTACCCTCTATCCTAACAGCTCGGAGGCACACACATGTGTTAAGGAAGCACGCAACTAATTCCTTTGACCTCACTCAGAACTCTCCCACCTATATTGATTATATTAATTATATTCATTACAATGTAATTCGACTGGCCAACTTAACCCGGGATGCTGTTGAAGGTCTCTCAGAACAACTAGCACCCACCTCTCTCATGGCCATACGAAACAGAATGGCGTTGGATATGTTACTAGCTAAAAAAGGGGGTGTCTGTGCCATGTTTGGAGATATGTGTTGTACTTTTATCCCCAATAACACCGCTCCTGATGGATCTGTCACCCGAGCCTTAGAAGGATTGTGAACTCTTAGTAAAACTATGCACGAGCATTCAGGGATTGACAATGCATTGGAGCAATGGTTTACTGATATGTTTGGCAAATGGAAAGGTTTAGTCATGTCATTAATGATTATGGATTATGGATTATGGATTTGTTGGCATAATGGTTACCTGTGGTTGTTGCTGTGTACCATGCATCAGGGCTCTGATGGTTCGCTTCATCACTGCCACAATTGAGAAGGGGAGTGCTGAATCTAAACCTCCTACTTATCAGATGTGTGCTTTGACGGACGGACTTCAGGGGCTGGAGCTGGCTGCACCTTATGTGGAGTTATCTCCTGGTGGAGATCAAAAGGGGGAATTGTGGAAATATAAATGCCTTATTATTAGTAGCTAAAACTGAGATATATTTGGGACTTTGCTGTTTATAGATTGATTTTAATTAGGAGTTTTAGTTATGCTTTTGTAGTTAGAAAAACTTAACAGTAGCCTCTAGTATTATAACACAATGAGTTTATCATTCAAGGTTAAAGCTTGCAGGTGTTTTCTGTCTGTATTGTGAGAAGCCGGCAGTGTATTAGGGAGGCATGGTACTCCTCTCTGTGCTGGTCGGAACTGATAAGTATTCCACCCTAAGACGTGTGGGAGACAATTCTTTTTAAAATGATGAAATGTATCTCTTTTTTTTGTGTTTCTGGGGAGACATCCACAGATAGAATGATTGTGTTGAAACTGAAAAAAAGGTGCTGCACAACACGTAGGGTATATGACGGAGTGAAGTGCAGCCCCAGTCAGACAGCACACAGACGTTTCCAGGTACCAGTGTAAGTGTGACGTCTCCCTCTCTGAATTCAGATTGGTTTTAATAAACTTGTGTAAACTACAACTGATCTCTGACTGAGGATTGTCCTTTGGGGTGCCAAATAAAAGGAGTCGATGAGAGGTGAGGACTAATGTAGGAGTTAACGGACGCCAGTAAAGTTTTCCTACCTCAACAGTACACAGTGATCACAGTGAGAAAATCAAGATGGCGCCGACGATGGCAGCCTCGGAGCTTCGCTCTCTCTTTGTTTTTGTAGTTTCTGTGTTTATATGTTTTTCGAGCCACAGTACTGTGGTCTGGGCACAATTCTCCGGGTCTCATTCAGTAGAGGGAACTTCTCAAACCTCAGAGAGTCCCCTCTTGGGTTTTTTTTCACCATCTTTCATCCATCCAGGGTTCACTGAGCTTCTGGCAAGCGGAGCCGCGGCACTCTACGGGATACTGCGCCGGAGGCGTCGGAGGGGAAAACGAGCTGGCGCCCTAGTAAAGCTCCGCAAAAGAGGACTTCGCCCACCACTGCCTTCAATCCACCTGGCAAAATTTCCGCTCTCTAAGCAAAAGTGGACGAGCTACTTCTTCTCACCGGTAAAAACCGGGACCTCCGCAGATCAGCGGTTCTCTGCTTCACCGAGACATGGCTGAGTGACAAAATCCCGGACCGTGCACTGCTGATACTGGACTTCCAGCTGTTCAGAGCGGATTGCAGCGCGGAGCTATCAGGGGAAGAAGCGAGAGGGGGGAATCTGCTTTTATATAAACGAAGGTTGGAGCAGAGACAAAAAATGCTGGGGGAAAAATGTTAGTCCGGATCTGGAGTCATTTTTATATCTTAAAACCCTTTTACTCCCGAAGGAGTTTTCCCCCGTTTATAATAATCGGGGTCATATTTTCCTCCGCATGGCTGCACTTCTGCCGCGGGGAAAAAATCTCGCTGAGCTGATTACAGACGTGGGGAAAAAAACCCTGACTCTTTCATCATAATACTGGGGATTTTTAAACAGCGCAGATCTCTCAATGAGCTCCCAAAATACAGACAGCATATTAAGTGTCCCCCCAGAGACAAAAACCACTGGACCACTGTTACACAGCTTTTTTAAAGGACTCATATCATGCTGTTTCCGGGCTGCTCTGGGGTTTCGGATCATTGTCTTATCCACCTCATCCCAACTTACAGACAGAAACTAAGAGCTTCAAACCCGTGGTTCACACTGTTAAAAATGGACTGAGTTTGAAGCAGATGCTACAGGCCCCTTTGAATGCACAGACTGGACTGTTTTTTTAAACCTCAGCCACTGATTTAAACGAACTAACTGATGTGGTGACATCATACATCAGTTTCTGTGAGAAAATTGTGTGTGCAGACCAAGACCTTCTGCACTTTTGGAACAAAAAACCATGTTTACACCACACCTCAGGAATCTGCGCAGGGACAAAGGAAGGAAGCTCACAGCAGTGGAGATTGGGCACGGTACAGACAGGCCAGAAAAGACTTACAAAAGGGGGGAGATCAAAGCAGCCAAGAGAAGCTATAGTGAGAAGCTGAAAACAAACCTTTCCCCCTGGTGACACTTCGGCTGTATGGACTGGTGCTGAGAAACCTGACTGCCTACAGTAGCCCCCCACCCTCCCTGAACAAAGTCCCCCGCCTGGCCCCAAACCCTTCTGAATGGCTTCTACTGCAGACATGACAAGAAGCCATTCACACCTCAAACCAACTCCTCCAATCCCATTCAGGAACAAATTCGACCAGTAAAGCAACCAACCCCCTACCTTCAGATCCTCTGCCTGCACTAAAGATCTCTGAGGAAGATGTAAACAGGCTCTTTCAGCGCATGAAAACAAAGAAAGCTGGAGGACCTGATAACGTCTCCCCATCATGCCTGAAAGCCTGTGCAAATCAACTCGCTCCGATCTTCACCCGGATCTTCAACAAGTCACTGGAGAAGTGTGAGGTCCCCTCCTGCTTCAAACGATCCACCATCATCCCAGTGCCCAAGAAACCCACCATCCTAGGATTAAATGACTACAGGCCTGTAGCCCTGACGTCTGTGGTCATGAAATCCTTTGAGCGGCTGGTGTTGAAGCACCTGAAAGACATCACAGGCCCTCTACTGGACGCCCTGCAGTTTGCTTACCGAGCAAAACAGGTCGGCAGATGATGCTGTTAACTTAGGTCTACACTTCATCCTGCAACACCTCGACCGCCCAGGGACCTACGCCAGGATCCTGTTTGTAGACTTCAGCTCGGCCTTCAACACCATCATACCAGACATCCTCCACCAGAAGCTCACTCAGCTCAACGTCCCAGCCTCCACCTGTCAGTGGATCAACAGCTTCCTGACGGACCGACAGCAGCAGGTGAGACTGGGGAGCATCCTCTCCCGTACCAGATCAATAAGTACTGGGCCCCCCAGGGGTGTGTTCTATCCCCACTCCTTTCTCCCTGTTACACAAATGACTGCACCTCAGCGGACTCGTCCGTGGAAACTTCTGAAGTTTGGCAGATGACACCACTGTCATTGGACTGATCCAGGACGGTGATGAGTCTGCATACAGACAGGAGGTGGATCGGCTTGTACACTGGTGTAGTCAGAACTGCCTGGAGCTAAACCCACTCAAGACTGTGGAGATGGTGGTGGACTTTCGGAAAAAAACCACCTCCATACACCCCCCTCACCATCCTCAACCAAAACCGTGTCGGCTGTGGATCACTTCAGGTTCTTAGGAACCACCATCTCTGAGGACCTGAGATGGCCTTCACACATAGACACTGTTCGAAAGAAGGCCCAGCAGAGACTGTACTTCCTGAGGCAACTTAAGAAGTACAACCTTCCACAGGAGCTGCTGGTCATCCTTTACACTGCCATCATTCAGTCTGTCCTGTCTTCATCCATCTCCGTGTGGTTCGGTTCATCCACAAAACAGGACAGGTCCAGACTGCAACAAATAATCAGGTCTGCAGAAAGAATCATCAGGGCTGACCTTCCCTCCATCCAGGACTTATACAGGTCTAGGGTCAGAAAAGAGCTGCTAAAATCTCTGCAGGACCCCACACACCCTGCACATAAACTGTTTAGAGTTCTGCTTCAGGGCGACGCTACAGAGCCCTGTTCACAAAAACCAGCCGCCACAGAGACAGTTTCTTCCCTCAGGCTGTTTCTCTGTTAAAATTCAATTAAAATACAAAACAACAGCATACAGTTGTTGCAAATGCACCTTTTTATTTATATATGTGTATATTGTACATTGTAAATATGTATATTCTGTAGTGCAAAAACAAAAACCAAAGAGCAAAATGTACCGGAGTCAAATTCCTTGTTTGTATGTACAAACTTGGCAATAAAGCTGATTCTGATTCTAATTTATGTTATATTTTGAAGATTTTAGTTATTATAATAAAAATGTATAATTTCTTCAAAACCTTCTTGCTATTATTATTGATAAACAAACCAGGGCACGGAGGCGATCTCTGCAGATTTCTCGCCAGCTCGCAGGCGGGTTTTCACATTATTCTCCATCACTGGCTAAGCTCATGAGAAGCTTGACAAAGCAGGAAATCTTGCTTGGATAAGAACTTATTTTACTGATCTAAGGTGTGTCTGTAACGTGCAAATCAAGAAAAACCCACAGAGGTTTTCTAAAGGAGACAAGCTTTTCCACTTTTGTTTTGTTCCAGTCAACTGTGCACGGTCCATCAATTTTCCCCTTTTTTCTGCCGAAATTAGAGAAGCTGACCGTTCCTGAGTTTGTCACAGACGCGCGACAAACGAAGCCCCACTTTCTACTTGCTGCTCAGAGAAGATGGCACTAAGTAATCCGGTTCCTTTTTGTTGGTCCTACAGAAATTGCCTGGGCAGAATAAAGTAGGATAGTTAGGGTGTTTTTAAAATCACCATTTATTTAACTCCGTGTCCTTTAAGTTGTATGTTGCATGCAATGCTTTATTGAAGTTCTCGGAACCGTCCGATCGCTGTTTAACACTGTTGAACCCAGAAGCGGTTACTGTGTTTTAACAACTGAGTGCTGACTCAGTTAAAGGTAAAGTAGATTCTTAAAGCAGACTGAGGCTACGAACTGAGCCTCATGTGTAGCTTATTGTATTACAGTTTATGGCCCTTTGTGTTTCACGGAGTTCCCGTTTTGGGGGGTTTTATGACTGTAAGCTGATAAAGGGCTAAGCCGCACCCGAAGGCACTGCATGTGTGGAACTCGTTGAGTCCCATCGCCTTTGTTCATCTTTCCAAGTTAATCCAAATTGTTGTTATTCTCATTTGTGGAGTGTAGTCTTTCTCATCCTTCTCCTGCATCCACTTCAGATCTAGCAAAAGCACAGAATGGAAACAATGAGTTCAAAAATAGGTACTCTCTTGAGTCTTCAATCATTTTCATGTGGCCTCTCATGTCATCTAACTGTTACTTCTACGTTGGCCGTTGTGGTCAGAAGCAGGTGATTTCTCAGGCTACAGGTCTACTCTGACAGGGACAACATCAGACACTCAAATAGCTGCTGACAAAACATTTAGTCTGGTCTTTGCTACAACCTTTAACACACTAGCTTGCATGTGGTTGAATAAACATGTGATTTGGGAGCAGGGCCATGCAGAGACCACTAAAGGGGCAGGTGCTCAAAGTGAAAAAAAGGCACATATAACCGGATTCTAGGGCAGAATATTAGCAACAGTGTAACAGAGCTTCGACAGTTCAATGTACTATGATGTACTACAGAATAGTAAACATTCAATTAATTAAGGAAAACTATAATACAGAACACAACACCATGCATATGTGTAGTAAATATTTTATGGTGATCAGAATTTTACTCTACAGTATCCCTTTATCATAGGGAAGTATTGAGATGATCAAACCTGCAAATTGGCAAAATATGTAAATTAGAAGGCTAGACCATTAAACGTTTTTTGTTTATACACAATTACACTGTTAAAAATATGATTAGAGGGGCACAATACAACCTTTTAGTGTGATGTAATAAAGACTGTAATAATAAATAAAACAGCCTGGATGTTCTGTAGAGTGGAGGTGAAGATGGTCCATTCAGAACCCCAACAGGTGAATCAAACTTTAACATGGAACTGCAGACAATAAAAGGAAAATGAGTTGATGACCCATAATACCTTAGTGTTACATGTCACCATGAGAAAACATAAAGCCTACTGATACTGCTAACTGACCACCAAACCTTAGGTGAAACCTCTTCTATTTATGTGTGTTGTGATTACTTATATAATGTTTCTTCTTTCACTCTTCTCTTGTTCTTCTTAGTCTATTCTCTCTTTTTCCTCATTGTCTCATCCTTTCTGTGTTGATTGTAGCTCAGTGTCTGTTGTTATTTCTGTCTTCATCTCATCTGATCAATCACTTTTCTTATGCATAAGTGCACTACCAAACAGCTACATGTTGACTGTATAAAAACGTAGTATTTTTTTTCTTACCCGTTGTGCTCTTTCTAACCCAGTTGGTTAACAGTCCGCTACCTTTTGGCTGCTTCAAGCAGCTCCTTCCTTGTTTGTTTCAGAAATCTTTCTTTACTAGGCATCTTTGAACTAAAACAAACCCGCTATGAATGATAATCTAAAAAAATATTTCAAAACGCACAACCTGTTTTTTTCTCCTTGTATTTAAACAAAAATGATACTTCAAACTATAACTCAGCATAACAGAAGTTATTGCAGAGAAAATGAGGTATTGACAGCCTCTGCAGGCTGTAGGACAAGAACTTTTGAGTCTGGGTCATTATTTTTTTTTTGCTTGTTTTACTAATCACATACTTCCACGGGAAAGGAGGGCTTTGATTGGTCAATATACACATACATTATCTATCCAGAACTATAATCATTCAGGAACAATGTGAGGAGCCAATGTTTTATTTCCAAATTCACAGCTTGTTGAGAGCTTTTTTTATTTTTCACTCCAAATTTTCAGAAATGTGACATATTCTACATAATGACTTGGTGACAGATTATTTATTTAATTCTAACCTTTAAAACAGCTGACTGATAGAAGAATAACTGCATTTTCATTGGCCCCCAAAAAAATAAAATATTAATAAATTGTAGCACCGATGCATCTCATTATCACACATCTCCTCAAAGCAGCTATTCTACCAATTTCATGGTAATACTGGTGAGTGACAACTGTTGTTAATGCTAAAGGGAGGAGGCAAAGACTTTATCTAGTAGCTAGCTAATGACACAACAACAAACTACTGTCTCAGTGATAAAACCTGAATGGTCAGATAATAATGGCTTCTCCTGTCTCCTCCCATTCAAAGAGTGCCGAGCCATCTGTGTGTGTTGAGATTCAGCATCCCTCTGCTCTCAGACTGCTCCTCAGTCTTAGTGAAGTAGAAACGATATAAAGTGTTGTGTCGTCTGACAAAGGGGTTTTTTTTATTTTATATATAAATATAAAATATATATATATAATATAATAATATATATATTTTATATTATATAATATATATATATTTTATATATATTATATAATATACATATAAAATATAAAAACTATATATATATAATTTCATTATAAAAAATAATGAATTTTTTTATAGTTTCATTGACCAACAACTGTCCTGGAATCTGGACCAAAGGAGACATATTGTGGGCTCAACAGTCTGCTTCCATCTCACTGTGTGAGGGGCAGTTTTCATGCGCTCACAGGGGCAAAGGGTCAAAGGTAATGAGGTGACTGTCATGTTATCTCTCTTACGAAAGAACAAATTAAATAGCATTATTAATACATGTTTTCATTAAGTATCAGAGGAGGGCTTATGGGAATAAATACATGCATCTTCTGATCAAAATGGCATTTTCAGCAAGGAGCAAAAGTCCCTTGCTCCAACACTCCCCACCCTACACCCTTGCATGTGCCTTTTTGACAGGCAATACCAATGATACAGCCAAATAGCAGGTGATATTTTGAAGATGTTGTGAGGGGAAAGAAAGAAAAACGCAACAAAAAGTTATTTGAAGAGAAAGCTTAAATGGCTCAAATATAAGATTATAAATACCCTGTGGTTTATTAATTTGTGTTGCCCTGAGCCACCTAGTGGCCAGAGCTGGATCACTGGGGTGTCATGGCCAAGTATTCTAAAAAGTTGATCAAATTCAGCGTTACTAGCTTAATTTAATAGTTTTTCTTAGCAATAGATCAGGAGGATTTCTACCCTCAAGTGGGACACTAGGTTTACAACCGTGCCATCACAGGCAGCTGTACTCTTATGAGGTTTTTTCTATTAATCGTTAGTGTGTTTTGTCCATGACTGTGCCTAACTGTGCTATTTCTTATACAGGTTGCAGGTATGCCTTCTTCAAGAACAACGTCCTAAATGCCAACTACATTTTGTTTTTTTTTTAATGTCTAGAAGCACTATGCAAAACTTAACAGGCTCTACAAGTGTTCAAAGTCCTCAAGAGTTTATTGTGCAACGCACCCTATTTACGTCTTACCTCTCCTCCAAGTTCTAAATCTTCAGATGATATTTACTCAGTACAGCAGAGCTTTTGCTGCATGCTTTCTGTTATCCGATGAATGAAGGCAGCGTTGCTTGCAAGTTCAGGTCCGGCTTGTTTCGATCATTACTTTGTCTACTTTAGCTGTGAATATATAGTTTAATATGTGTTGTTAGACAGGTGGATATGGATTATAACTAAAATGAAAAGATCATTGGTTACATATTGTAACCCCAGATTCTGAGTAGTGGCGCAGCACTAATGCACTAATCTGTTGAGAATTATTTTATCCATCAATCTCCACATATTGGATGCTTGAGCTATTGGCCTGTACTTATTTGGAATAGAAGGATCCTTCCCTGGTCATTCTCCAGCTACTTTTTTCCATTAATTCATTCAATCATTCATCCATTCATTCATCTTTTATACCGCTTATTCCATAGTGGGTCACGGGAAAGCTGGTGCCTATCTCCAGCAGTCTATGGGCAAGAGGCGGGGTCCACCCTGGACAAGTCGCCAGTCCATCACAGGGCAACTTTTTTCCATATTGTATTAAAAAGTTGTAATATTATATTTAGTGTTGCTTTTGGAAGCTTTCGACATAGCATAACTGGTCCTTCCCTGGCACTGAGTATCCTGTACCTTTTAACATTGTTTTAAGTTATTTCATAGTTATATCCTATCTAGTGTTGACATATAGCTTTGTCGCTTTTCTCCTGTATTTGCGTATCCACCATACACTGCTTTGTCCTGTCCTCCAGAGTTGCATTTTATTTTGGCATCTTTATCACATTTTCGCAATCCATGTGGACCTGCACATCTTGCACATCTTATTTTCCATTTACAATGTGTCCCATTCTTTGACATGCATAACACCTGAGTGGTTTAGGAATGTATTCTCTAACCCTATAGTTCACACATCCCATCTGAATATAATCAGGCATAATCTTCTCAAACTGCAAAATCTCTTGCTTAAATCCAACCATTACTTTCCGTCCTTCTTCTATAATTTGCTCTACCTGATCCTGTTTAGTCAAACTCACGTTTGTTTTTTTCATTTTTTTGCTTGAATCACCTCACTCTCCTCTGATCAGTTTCTAGCTCTTGACCTTTTCTAATTACTTTTTTTCATTCTTGTAGATCCTCCATTTTATGTTCACTATTCCCCACTGATGTGGAAGCCAAGAAGTTACATTCAATGTACAGTTTAAGCAATCTGCAGAATGTTTAAATTCCTAGCTCTGTCAATTGACACGTCAACCATTCACCCAGTGGTCAATATTATAGAGTAATGGTACCACCATCTATTGTATAGAAGCGGCAGGGCGCCTACAGGGGCCTTAGTCTATCCTAAGAGGGGAGGTGGTAGTCACTGGGCCTATTGTCAAACATTGCTTAAATACAGATAGAATTCTCTTCTCATTACCATTTACCTAACATTATGGAGAGGTTTAACAACCCTATATCTTATTAGGATTTTCCATGACAAACTGAGCTCAGGAGTGGTCATATGATTGATTTGTACTTGGTTCTGGTCTGGTTTGATCCTGCCTTTCTTCTTCCTCACCAGGCTGTCTGACAAGCACATTGACCCTCTGTTCCTGGAGCTTGGCTGGGCTCAGTTAGAAGAGACAACACCGAGCTCCCTCCATGTGGGCCCATCACCTGTGTTATTCATGAGTGACACTGGGGACAGGGATCTCATAAGTTTTCTCACCAAAGATGTTACCTCCTTGACCCAGCCTTGGATAAGTGGAGGACAATGGAATGGGAGATGATAACATGGATTTTCTCACTCAAAATAAAAAAACAAAACAGAAAGAAACACAACAGCCAAAATACAAGCATTATGTTTGTAAACTTTTCACTTAGCTAAAACCTCATTTCATAATAAGCTTTTTTTCAGAAATAAACCCCAAAGTTTAACTTCCCTAATTAAAGAAATAATCTAAAGACTTGATAAAGAGCTCAGGCGGGGTTATCAGCTCCCGTTTTTCCTTCAGCGTCAGCTAGAGCACTGATTCCTATATAACTTTAAGAGCAAGAACAATGGCTAGCAGCAGCACCACCCACCTTTGCCCGGCATGTCAGACCATGTAATAAGTGTGCTCTGTGATGCATCCATGTCTGCTAACTAGCTAGCAGCGATGCTAAAGCTGGAAAACACTAATGCTGCAGCACAATGTGTCATTGGGACCACATTAATTTATACCTCACATGCTGAAGTGACTGTAATAACAGATCATTTGTACTTTCTTAACCACATAATCAATGGGGTGAAATATGTGAGTCCTAAATATATATATTTTCTTCCCAATGCAGAATGGAAACCCAAAGTGGCAGATCACAGGCTGAGGTAGAATTATGATACAATTTTCCTCATTTTTATCAGTGTTTATGCATAAATGAAATAGTGTATCAATTTGTTTTATGCTGTTTGCTATGTGATTACACATTACAGCACTTTCTGGCATTATACTGACCAGAACATTTTCCTAAGCTCCTAGAGGGGGACAGAACTCAAGGGTGTAGAGGGTGGGAATTTTTCTCAAATCTTTCTCAAATCTTCAATTTGCTCTAGTTTAAGAACTACAATACCTTGACTCTTAAACCCTGGAACAGATTATTTTACTCTAAAAGCAGAGTATCATAAACCCTGTTTGTGATTTGTGAAATCTTTATTTGATTTGTTCAAGAAAGGGCCATGTTAGTGCTTTCTTTGCTTCTGGACCACATTAGAATTGGTCTTGCTCAAAAACTACATTTGTGAAACTCTCCAAACCTGAACTAGATTGTTCTAAACTAATAGCACACACAGAGCAGGATTTAAAGAAAATTAAAAAACAGGCTAAAACAAGTGCGTGTTTGTTAGGGGTGTCTACAATAATTTAGACCATTGTAAGTAAAAAATGTACAGCTTTAAACTTGTAAACATTTTTATTAATATGGTGGTACTTTGTAAAACAGATTTTGAAGTACTCTCGTTTTCTGTTCTCAGTTGGATTAAAAGCTCCACTGTCACTGCAAAAAAGGCATACATCTATGAAATTTTTGTGAAATTCTTTTTTTCCTTTCTTTATTTGATTATTTTTGATGCTCCCATGTTTTTACCTCTCCTCATTCTGGCTATTCTCAATGTGTTTCACTGCTTCAGACCTGGTTAGGGTTATGATCTTTTTTTAAAGCAGTTATCGATCCCTGAATTACATCACAAATTAAACGTTGAAAAACATTTAGCAGATATTGTAATATTTACTCTGCATTGTATTAAGGTATTGAAACATGTTATTTTACTTTTCACTAACATGTTTTATAATTTCAGACCCTGCTTCTCCTCACCTACTCCTACCCTGAGCTACCTGAGCTGACAGGAGCCCCAGATCTTCTAAAACACAGCTTTCTTTTTAAAGGTTTTTTGTGTCACTAGTGGCCTTTATTGTTTCGTAACTGGGGAGGAAGGCAGAAGAGAAGAGAGAACAGAAGAGAAGAGGAAGACATGCTGTACATGACTTGGTAACTGAACCCAGGACATCTGCATCCAGAACTGTGGTCTCATCATTTGGTGAATCTGCTCTGCTACTGAGCCACTCTGCTGGTTGATGCTGTTAATCATTTCTTCTGTTAATTAGTGACATTTACAAAGATCTGCTTCCCTAAAATTATACTGGCTGTCTGACATGAAATTATTATTTCCATGAAATGGTCTAATCTTTGAATGAATGGCTTTTCTAGTATTTAGGAGAATTGGCGGAGTAACGAGTAAACTACAGATGAAGGTCAATGGTTTTGTGATAAAAATCAATGAGTCTTAACTAGTGTCATTACATTGCAGTGTACAGATGTATGTTTCTTACGTTTAATAATATCTAAAATTGTATTAGTATCTCCAAGTTTCAGAAACATTAAGAGTTTGTTGTAAATTTATCAACACAGTCATTCTCATTTTGTTGCAAGTTATTCATTTCACCAGCTAGTTATTTTCCCACAACCACAAATCATTAAATCCTTTAACCATATCATGCATGTTCCTTAAAATCATATTAACAAAATAATCAGGGTTATCTATTTTAGGTGAACTTTAGTATTGATATTTCTACGTTCATCTGTATGATCATTTCCATCAGTTATCACCAGCCCACTTCTTAAACTGCATTTCAGATAATAGATACAGTCAATACTGTATACTGTCCAAGTGTGGCTGAGTGAGTTGTTATTCTGCTGGGTTTAGTAATCTGGATAATGGTTCATCATAATGAAATCATTTTGTTCTTTTAGATTTAGATATTAAAATCTCCAAATAAACATAACTTTGTGATTTACATTAGCAAATGTTTTTATGTCTATGAAGTTACTCATGTTACTCATGCTGTAGTGCTATACATACAACTGATAATACTTTTGCATGAAAATGTCTGTAGATGTATCCAATCCAAGCTGTCAAAGGGGAAAAGTAAAAGCTGATAACCTCAGACATCTCTTGTACACTGTAGCACACCCCGTGGAAGGTCAACATAAGCTGCTTTAGCTCTAAGGCATTGCAGCTAAGGAGAACAAACAGCACCCATGTATTAAAATTTAATCAGTTGTGTGTTAATGACACACAACTGTTGTGTTTTTAATCAGTTGTTCTCACAGCGATTTGAATACTGTGCAGTTATTCAAACTAGCATATTCAGATTCAAAAAATGTGCATGTATATTAAAAAACAACAGATTATTTACAAGAATTGGAAAAACTGCAAATAACCGCAGGGAGGTAAACACTTATTGAAAGTCGGGAGCAGTAATTGTTATAAAGTGGAACAGATGTTGAGAGGAAAGATGTGAGATAATGCTTCTTTGTGCACCTAGGATGCAGCAGTTAGATGGCTGGTGCCAATAATGGTCTTCAGGAGCGCCCCCTGCACTAAGAAAGATCTCAGCCCCCTAGCAGGTGGAGTCTGCTCTGACCCTTCCTGTAAAGAACGTCAGTCTTGTGACTCCAGTCCAGTTAATTGTTAGGTGAACACCCAGGTAGAAAGACCACTATCTCAATGTCAGTTCCCTGGAAGTTCACTGGTATCAGTGTGGTGGGTCTGCACCTGCAGAAATCCACCACCAACTCCTTGGTTTTTACCATGTTGTTCAGGATGTGGTTCTGCTGGCACCAGTCCACAAAGTCTAGTGTCCAATGTCTGTACTTGGAGTCGTCCTCACCTGTGATCAGGCCTAGATGTTCTATAGATGGCAACCTGGGGAGTTGATGGAGCAGTCTGCAGTGCAGAGGGTGAACAGGAACAATGAAAACACAGTCCCCTGCAGTCCCCCGTACTGGAGACCAGCCTGGCAGAGACACAGCCCCATGTCCTCACATACATAAAGAATAAAGAAGATCATTCAGCTCTCCCCCGTGACCCACTATGGATTGAGTGATATAGAAGATGAATGAATGAATGAATGACAGAAGCAAGTTTATTCTTGACTCTGCAATAGCTGTCATGTCTACCAGGCCTGAATAGTGGGTTAACATAAAAGAAGACCACAAAAGGATTTTTTATTCTTGATTTAAAAAAATGGTTTATTAAAGTAAAATTAACCTGAAAAGAAAAATTAAAATTACAGCTTAACCCAAAACTCCAATCAATAACCAAACTAAGTAAATCTAACACAAAGTAAACATAAGAGACAAAGCAAACAAAGGATTTCAGGAGGGAGAGACAAAGGGCTGCAGCAGCACGTGTGGCAGTTCTTAATAATCAGGCAGCAATCAAGCCAGATACCAGGACCTGCAGAAGGCCTCTCTTCACACCTTGCAAGAAGAATAGCCAAAAACAAACCAGGGCTGTAACTGTTGTCCCATGGATTCTTACGATAAAGAAAAAATGTGTTGAAAGGAAAGTGGTTCAAAATTTGTTTGAAATACACATAATTCTAAGCATAGTTTACATAATTTTTATTCATTCAATACAATGATTTGTTCACAGTATGTTTAGTTATACACTATTGTTATATGATCATAAAGCAAAATACAACAAGATCGTTTTAAAAAAGTACCACCATATTAATAAAAATGTTTACAAGTTTAAAGCTGTACATTTTTTACTTACAATGGTCTAAATTATTGTAGACACCCCTAACAAACACGCACTTGTTTTAGCCTGTTTTTTAATTTTCTTTAAATCCTGCTCTGTGTGTGCTATTAGTTTAGAACAATCTAGTTCAGGTTTGGAGAGTTTCACAAATGTAGTTTTTGAGCAAGACCAATTCTAATGTGGTCCAGAAGCAAAGAAAGCACTAACATGGCCCTTTCTTGAACAAATCAAATAAAGATTTCACAAATCACAAACAGGGTTTATGATACTCTGCTTTTAGAGTAAAATAATCTGTTCCAGGGTTTAAGAGTCAAGGTATTGTAGTTCTTAAACTAGAGCAAATTGAAGATTTGAGAAAGATTTGAGAAAAATTCCCACCCTCTACACCCTTGAGTTCTGTCCCCCTCTAGGAGCTTAGGAAAATGTTCTGGTCAGTATAATGCCAGAAAGTGCTGTAATGTGTAATCACATAGCAAACAGCATAAAACAAATTGATACACTATTTCATTTATGCATAAACACTGATAAAAATGAGGAAAATTGTATCATAATTCTACCTCAGCCTGTGATCTGCCACTTTGGGTTTCCATTCTGCATTGGGAAGAAAATATATATATTTAGGACTCACATATTTCACCCCATTGATTATGTGGTTAAGAAAGTACAAATGATCTGTTATTACAGTCACTTCAGCATGTGAGGTATAAATTAATGTGGTCCCAATGACACATTGTGCTGCAGCATTAGTGTTTTCCAGCTTTAGCATCGCTGCTAGCTAGTTAGCAGACATGGATGCATCACAGAGCACACTTATTACATGGTCTGACATGCCGGGCAAAGGTGGGTGGTGCTGCTGCTAGCCATTGTTCTTGCTCTTAAAGTTATATAGGAATCAGTGCTCTAGCTGACGCTGAAGGAAAAACGGGAGCTGATAACCCCGCCTGAGCTCTTTATCAAGTCTTTAGATTATTTCTTTAATTAGGGAAGTTAAACTTTGGGGTTTATTTCTGAAAAAAAGCTTATTATGAAATGAGGTTTTAGCTAAGTGAAAAGTTTACAAACATAATGCTTGTATTTTGGCTGTTGTGTTTCTTTCTGTTTTGTTTTTTTATTTTGAGTGAGAAAATCCATGTTATCATCTCCCATTCCATTGTCCTCCACTTATCCAAGGCTGGGTCAAGGAGGTAACATCTTTGGTGAGAAAACTTATGAGATCCCTGTCCCCAGTGTCACTCATGAATAACACAGGTGATGGGCCCACATGGAGGGAGCTCGGTGTTGTCTCTTCTAACTGAGCCCAGCCAAGCTCCAGGAACAGAGGGTCAATGTGCTTGTCAGACAGCCTGGTGAGGAAGAAGAAAGGCAGGATCAAACCAGACCAGAACCAAGTACAAATCAATCATATGACCACTCCTGAGCTCAGTTTGTCATGGAAAATCCTAATAAGATATAGGGTTGTTAAACCTCTCCATAATGTTAGGTAAATGGTAATGAGAAGAGAATTCTATCTGTATTTAAGCAATGTTTGACAATAGGCCCAGTGACTACCACCTCCCCTCTTAGGATAGACTAAGGCCCCTGTAGGCGCCCTGCCGCTTCTATACAATAGATGGTGGTACCATTACTCTATAATATTGACCACTGGGTGAATGGTTGACGTGTCAATTGACAGAGCTAGGAATTTAAACATTCTGCAGATTGCTTAAACTGTACATTGAATGTAACTTCTTGGCTTCCACATCAGTGGGGAATAGTGAACATAAAATGGAGGATCTACAAGAATGAAAAAAAGTAATTAGAAAAGGTCAAGAGCTAGAAACTGATCAGAGGAGAGTGAGGTGATTCAAGCAAAAAAATGAAAAAAACAAACGTGAGTTTGACTAAACAGGATCAGGTAGAGCAAATTATAGAAGAAGGACGGAAAGTAATGGTTGGATTTAAGCAAGAGATTTTGCAGTTTGAGAAGATTATGCCTGATTATATTCAGATGGGATGTGTGAACTATAGGGTTAGAGAATACATTCCTAAACCACTCAGGTGTTATGCATGTCAAAGAATGGGACACATTGTAAATGGAAAATAAGATGTGCAAGATGTGCAGGTCCACATGGATTGCGAAAATGTGATAAAGATGCCAAAATAAAATGCAACTCTGGAGGACAGGACAAAGCAGTGTATGGTGGATACGCAAATACAGGAGAAAAGCGACAAAGCTATATGTCAACACTAGATAGGATATAACTATGAAATAACTTAAAACAATGTTAAAAGGTACAGGATACTCAGTGCCAGGGAAGGACCAGTTATGCTATGTCGAAAGCTTCCAAAAGCAACACTAAATATAATATTACAACTTTTTAATACAATATGGAAAAAAGTACAATTCTGAGTAGTTGGGGAATGGCCAGGGAAGGATCCTTCAATCCCACATAACTACAGACCAATAACTTAAGCATCCCATATGTGCAGATGGACAGATAAAATAATCAACCGATTAGTGCATGTTCTTTATCACAGAGGTAGTTAGTGATTATCAGTGTGGATTCAGAACTGCTCGGTCCACAGTGGATGCACTGGCTATCAGTAATGATATACAAAAAACTCTGACAATAAAGGAAGCAATGATTATTCTATTTTTTTGACATATGGAAAACATATACCTCACTACGGAGGGAAGAGCTACTTATAAAATGAGGTCAGATAATTAGATATCCTAACAGCTAGGAAAATAAGAGTGAAAATTGGGGTTGACTACTTAAGAGAATGAAATACTAGAAGGGAGTTCAATCAGGCAAGTACTGTTTAAAATTATGATTTACTTTTTTTCAAATCTCGATGAATAAATCAAGTCAGAACCTTATGCAGATGACGGGGCCATATGGATGAGGGGAAATAATGTGGAGAGAAGCAGAAGAGAAGTAATAATGATGAGACTGAGGGTAGATCACACTGGTCTAAATAGCATGCTGTATGTAATTAGGAAAAAACGATGATAAATGTGAGGGATGTGGAGAAAGAGAAAACATGGAACATATTGTTGAACAGTGAACTGTATTCAACTGAAAGACAAAGATTGCGGAAACACAGTAAGAGAGGCAGGACCAAAATAGAGTTTAGAAGGAATATTGGAAACTGGAGAGAAGAAGGAGGAAACCCATTTAATAAGAATTCATTTTTTTAATATTTCTACATAACACAAAACTGTAAAGCAGAATTTAAGCGGTGGAAGATGTGTGCGTTAGACACTCATGCACAGTAGGTGGCGGTATGCACCTACAAGCTGTTTGCGATACGCCATTATAGAAAAGAAGAAGTGCCAAATGTAAGAAGTCCTGACTCTCCAAAAATGGCGGATACATGCGGACAGATCCTGCTGGGATCAGGGCTCACCGTCCTTTCTCACCCTCTGATGTACATTAAAGTCCTCATCCAGGTGAGTGGGCCGCGTCTTATTTACGAGTCCAGTTGGTGGTCTAACGTGGCTTTTGGAAATACACTAGACTCTGGTGTTTGGTCGTCTGGAGAGGAACCGGTTCCACTGGAAATATAACGCAATTTAATATTACTTCTCACATTAAAAATTGGGTGCATCGTGTTTAACAAGACTCATAACTTTTCAATGAAATGTTGTGAGTGTTTCTTTAAGGCAGCAGGATAGAAACTGTCCGGGAAAAGCTTCAGCACTGTTCATCTGATGTCCGTGTGACCTTCTGTTGTCAAACACCGTGATCTCAACGGAACCATGTAGGTTCGGAGTTCCCTCCGCTTCTGTTCCGTTCTGGGTGAGACGGTGGGTCAACACCCAGGTCCAGATAGGTCAAATGTAAATATGACCGCGTATTTTCTAACAAACTAGGTTACTGTACACCAGGAGATAACTATGTGAACCGCCCAGCTAACCTGACAGCCGTGTGTTTTCCTCTGGCTGTCCTGTTCAGGGTTGCCAGTTCCAGCCAGTAAAACCCGCCCATCTCAATAAAAAACAGCCCAAATCTCACGTTAAACCGAATAACCATGACCTGCATAATAAAGAGCACGTCATAAGCACACAAAACAAAGAGAAAAGGTTATAGATGATATGCTACCAGGCAACCAGATCACCAACACACGTCCTAGGTCTCTCTCTCTCTCCAGGTACTATATGTTGAGGACCTTGCATTGATTTATATTCATTTTCAACCATTTCTATGGCCTAACCCTGACCCTACCCCTAAACCTAACCATTACCAGTACACACCTAAGCCTAACCTAAACTCAATTCACACCTTAGTCCTTAACCTAACCCCTAGCAAAATAGCAAGTCAGGACCATGAAAATGTGCTCACTTTGACGGTGAAATATGAAAAATGGTCCTCATTCAGTGTAAAAACCGGAGCACAGTCTTTTTGTGGCACCATGTGCTTTTAAATATTGAAGTTGTGCTCGGATTTCTGTATTACTCATCCTCTGGGACAGGAGCAATCCACGATTTTAGCTCTGGACCAGCCTCCCATTCCTTTCTGTATGTTTTGTGTATTTTCCCCCTTCAGCATGATGCTGTCTCTCAACATCATGTTAAAGTTTAACAGTAAAGGCCCGCAGGCCAACACACCACAGTGTAGCTTAGTTGAACTCTTAACCCCATTTGGGTCGTTTACAATTGACATTGCCTAACATCATTTCACGGTGACACTTGAAGAACCAATGACTATCACTGATGAGGTCAACCTCCACAGATTCTCAGTATTTTAAAGCAGATGAACTAATGATATGAGTGCAGGGACACAACATTTTACTGAAATGTGAAGTTTTACTTTTCTGCCACACAGTGACAACTACTTTGATGTAAAATCCCATGAATTCTTTCTAAATATCCACCCAATGTTGTGAAAAGCAGTCCAAATTTTAGCTTCCAGCCTGTGTTCAAAAGAGGCCTAACTGGGCGGAAACCTGCCCAATCTGGCAACACTGGTCCTTCTTCCAGATGACAACTCTTCAATATTAGTGGCGGTACAGCCAGAAAAGATGGTGTGTTACAGTTTTATTTTAAACCCTGATAGAACCTGTGAGTTTACTATAGTTGTAGCTAATTGAGCTGCCAAAATAAATAGAAAACTGAACTAAAGCTCTTGCACTTTACAAAAATTACTTAAATGACAAAAACACAGAAAAAGCTTGTTCTTGTGTATCGATGGTGTGAGCATAATATTGAAGCAATATGTCAACAGGTTATAAGTCTAACAGCAGGAAGTGTGTTGCTGGGACTAAAATTGCAGCAGGTTACAGGAAAGCTCCAAAAAAAGGTTATCACTGTCCATTTTTCTGTCAACAGGTTGGACATGAGCCGCTGCCTCCCACTGTGGGCAAGAACCTTTTTGGCAGGCAGGTCCAACAGCTCCCTGGCTTGTTTGCTTATGGTAAGCCCAACCCTGCAAATAACAGTCTGTTCACCTTTATTACACTCATTAGAATGTGTCTCAGCATGTTAAATACTGTTGCTTATTACAAATGGATCTAAAAATGTGAGACAGAAGACTGTCTATATGCAACGAGGAGTTGGCGTGACGCTAGACATACAGACCTGGTCAAATGCATATCTAAGCATTTGAATGGCCCAGTCAGTCTGTAGACCTTAATGCAGTTGAGACTATTAAAATTGTGCACTACTTTATGTTTGTGTATCATATAACATTCAAATAAGATACGTTAAAGTTTGTGGCTATAATGTGCAAATGTTTAAGAGGTGTCATTACTTTGGCAAGGCACTGTATATACGGTGAGTTCTTTCACAAGCCCAAACATAAGATGCACTGATGACATGTAACGCTTCCCCCACTATATCCTAATTAGAACAGACAAACACACTTCCCTACAGCGTCCATGGAGGGCATTATTAGAACATCAGTGTTTAGTCCCAGCCAATTAGTGGTTGGTTTTTTAGTTTTACAGACACATTTTATGTTCATTTATTCAGTTGTTTACAAAATCAAAATGGCAAAAAAGCACACTTTTGAATCTTGTGGTAGGAGCATCGTACTTCCTAACAGAAGGGCTTTTTTACCCTGGAAATGAGCAGAGGCAGACTCTTTTCTGATGATATCAGCATATTACAAGTACCGGGGTTGGACAATGAAACTGAAACACCTGGTTTTAGACCACAATAATTTATTAGTATGGTGTAGGGCCTCCTTTTGCGGCCAATACAGCGTCAATTCGTCTTGGGAATGACATATACAAGTCCTGCACAGTGGTCAGAGGGATTTTAAGCCATTCTTCTTCCAGGATAGTGGCCAGGTCACTACGTGATACTGGTGGAGGAATCGTTTCCTGACTCGCTCCTCCAAAACAACCCAAAGTGGCTCAATAATATTTAGATATAGTGACTGTGCAGGCCATGGGAGATGTTCAACTTCACTTTCATGTTCATCAAACCAATCTTTCACCAGTCTTGCTGTGTGTATTGGTGCATTGTCATCCTGATACACGGCACCGCCTTCAGGATACAATGTTTGAACCATTGGATGCACATGGTCCTCAAGAATGGTTCGGTAGTCCTTGGCAGTGACGCGCCCATCTAGCACAAGTATTGGGCCAAGGGAATGCCATGATATGGCAGCCCAAACCATCACTGATCCACCCCCATGCTTCACTCTGGGCATGCAACAGTCTGGGTGGTACGCTTCTTTGGGGCTTCTCCACACCGTACCTCTCCCGGATGTGGGGAAAACAGTAAAGGTGGACTCATCAGAGAACAATACATGTTTCACATTGTCCACTGCCCAAGATTTGCCCTCCTTGCACCATTGAAACTGACATTTGGCATTGGCATGAGTGACCAAAGGTTTGGCTATAGCAGCCCGGCCGTGTATATTGACCCTGTGGAGCTCCCGACGGACAGTTCTGGTGGAAACAGGAGAGTTGAGGTGCACATTTAATTCTGCCGTGATTTGGGCAGCCGTGGTTTTATGTTTTTTGGATACAATCCGGGTTAGCACCCGAACATCCCTTTCAGACAGCTTCCTCTTGCATCCTCAGTTAATCCTGCTGGATGTGGTTCGTCCTTCTTGGTGGTATACTGACATTACCCTGGATACCATGGCTCTTGATACATCACAAAGACTTGCTGTCTTGATCACAGATGCGCCAGCAAGACGTGCACCAACAATTTGTCCTCTTTTGAACTCTGGTATGTCACCCATAATGTTGTGTGCATTTCAATATTTTGAGCAAAACTGTGCTCTTACCCTGCTAATTGAACATTCACACTCTGCTCTTACTGGTGCAATGTGCAATCAATGAAGACTGGCTACCAAGCTGGTCCAATTTAGCCATGAAACCTCCCACACTAAAATGACAGGTGTTTCAGTTTCATTGTCCAACCCCTGTATGTTTCAAGCAGCCTTGGAGCTAATAGGTCACAACCAACTGATAGTCATATTCCTCTATATGCAGAGATTTCTATTTTTCATCTGCACTGAATCTTCATATGCTTTTTGTCATCTTTCTGCATTTATTTTAGTAACTCCAGCACTGATTGAAAAACATTATATAAATTAATTAAATTCAGTTTATTTATATAGCGCCAATTCACAACACATGTCGTCTCAAGGCACTTCACAAAAGTCAGGTACATACATTACAATTAATCCTAACCATTGCACAGTGCAGTCGGATTCTGTTATTTATTCAAATTAGATAAAAAGCTTTTTCTATCTAAGGAAACCCAGCAGATCGCATCCAGTCAGTGACTTGCAGCATTCACTCCTCCTGGATGAACACGTAGAGACAGTGGACAGTCACTGGTGTTGACTTTGCAGCAATCCCTCATACTGAGCATGCATGTAGCGACAGTGGAGAGGAAAAACTCCCTTTTAACAGGAAGAAACCTCCAGCAGAACCAGGCTCAGTGTGAGCGGCCATCTGCCACGACCGACTGGGGGTTAGAGAGAACAGAGCAGAGACACAAAGAGAACAAAGAAGCACTGATCCAGGAGTACTTTCTATGGGAAGGAAAAGGTAAATGTTAATGGATGTAGCTCCTTTAGTCGTTTCACCTAGAAAGAAAGAACAGATAAACTCTGAGCCAGTTTTCAAGGTTAGAATCTGAAAGAGAGCACATAGAATTAGTCACAGTAAAAGCTCAGTCAATTGCCATGTTTAGGAGAGAGAAAGGGTTAAACACTGAAAGACAGGGCCATGTGGATCATCGGTAGAGGGTGAGCATTAAGTTGTTGATGCCCCTCTCCAGAAAGGTTTCACTGGTAGACACAGAGTCAGGCCAGGTGTAGCTTCTAGGAAGAGAAAAGAGAGAGAACAAATTTAAAAGCTGAATGTTTGTAAACGTTTCACTTAACCTCATTTCATAATAAGCTTTTTTACAGAAATAAGAAATAAGTTTAACTTCCCTAATTAAAGAAATAATCTAAAGATTTGATAAAGAGCTCAGACGGGGTAATTGGCTCCCATTTTTCCTTCATGGTCAGAAATAGTGTATCAATTTGTTTTGTGCTTTTGTTTATGTGATTACACATTACAGCACTTTCTGGCATTACTCACCAGAACATTTCCCTAAGCTGCTAGAGGGGGACAGAACTCAAGGATGGAGAAACCTACAAAGCTGAACTAGATTGTTCTAAACTAATAGCACACATAGGGCAGAATTGAGTGTGTAGATTAGGGTTCTCTACAATAAAACTGGCCCTAATTTAAGTAAAAAATGTACAGCTTTAAACTTGTAAACATTTTTATTAATATGGTGGTACTTTGTAAAACAGATTTTGAAGTACTCTCGTTTTCTGTTCTCAGTTGGATTAAAAGCTCCACTGTCACTGCAAAAAAGGCATACATCTATGAAATTTTTGTGAAATTCTTTTTTTCCTTTCTTTATTTGATTATTTTTGATGCTCCCATGTTTTTACCTCTCCTCATTCTGGCTATTCTCAATGTGTTTCACTGCTTCAGACCTGGTTAGGGTTATGATCTTTTTTTAAAGCAGTTATCGATCCCTGAATTACATCACAAATTAAACGTTGAAAAACATTTAGCAGATATTGTAATATTTACTCTGCATTGTATTAAGGTATTGAAACATGTTATTTTACTTTTCACTAACATGTTTTATAATTTCAGACCCTGCTTCTCCTCACCTACTCCTACCCTGAGCTACCTGAGCTGACAGGAGCCCCAGATCTTCTAAAACACAGCTTTCTTTTTAAAGGTTTTTTGTGTCACTAGTGGCCTTTATTGTTTCGTAACTGGGGAGGAAGGCAGAAGAGAAGAGAGAACAGAAGAGAAGAGGAAGACATGCTGTACATGACTTGGTAACTGAACCCAGGACATCTGCATCCAGAACTGTGGTCTCATCATTTGGTGAATCTGCTCTGCTACTGAGCCACTCTGCTGGTTGATGCTGTTAATCATTTCTTCTGTTAATTAGTGACATTTACAAAGATCTGCTTCCCTAAAATTATACTGGCTGTCTGACATGAAATTATTATTTCCATGAAATGGTCTAATCTTTGAATGAATGGCTTTTCTAGTATTTAGGAGAATTGGCGGAGTAACGAGTAAACTACAGATGAAGGTCAATGGTTTTGTGATAAAAATCAATGAGTCTTAACTAGTGTCATTACATTGCAGTGTACAGATGTATGTTTCTTACGTTTAATAATATCTAAAATTGTATTAGTATCTCCAAGTTTCAGAAACATTAAGAGTTTGTTGTAAATTTATCAACACAGTCATTCTCATTTTGTTGCAAGTTATTCATTTCACCAGCTAGTTATTTTCCCACAACCACAAATCATTAAATCCTTTAACCATATCATGCATGTTCCTTAAAATCATATTAACAAAATAATCAGGGTTATCTATTTTAGGTGAACTTTAGTATTGATATTTCTACGTTCATCTGTATGATCATTTCCATCAGTTATCACCAGCCCACTTCTTAAACTGCATTTCAGATAATAGATACAGTCAATACTGTATACTGTCCAAGTGTGGCTGAGTGAGTTGTTATTCTGCTGGGTTTAGTAATCTGGATAATGGTTCATCATAATGAAATCATTTTGTTCTTTTAGATTTAGATATTAAAATCTCCAAATAAACATAACTTTGTGATTTACATTAGCAAATGTTTTTATGTCTATGAAGTTACTCATGTTACTCATGCTGTAGTGCTATACATACAACTGATAATACTTTTGCATGAAAATGTCTGTAGATGTATCCAATCCAAGCTGTCAAAGGGGAAAAGTAAAAGCTGATAACCTCAGACATCTCTTGTACACTGTAGCACACCCCGTGGAAGGTCAACATAAGCTGCTTTAGCTCTAAGGCATTGCAGCTAAGGAGAACAAACAGCACCCATGTATTAAAATTTAATCAGTTGTGTGTTAATGACACACAACTGTTGTGTTTTTAATCAGTTGTTCTCACAGCGATTTGAATACTGTGCAGTTATTCAAACTAGCATATTCAGATTCAAAAAATGTGCATGTATATTAAAAAACAACAGATTATTTACAAGAATTGGAAAAACTGCAAATAACCGCAGGGAGGTAAACACTTATTGAAAGTCGGGAGCAGTAATTGTTATAAAGTGGAACAGATGTTGAGAGGAAAGATGTGAGATAATGCTTCTTTGTGCACCTAGGATGCAGCAGTTAGATGGCTGGTGCCAATAATGGTCTTCAGGAGCGCCCCCTGCACTAAGAAAGATCTCAGCCCCCTAGCAGGTGGAGTCTGCTCTGACCCTTCCTGTAAAGAACGTCAGTCTTGTGACTCCAGTCCAGTTAATTGTTAGGTGAACACCCAGGTAGAAAGACCACTATCTCAATGTCAGTTCCCTGGAAGTTCACTGGTATCAGTGTGGTGGGTCTGCACCTGCAGAAATCCACCACCAACTCCTTGGTTTTTACCATGTTGTTCAGGATGTGGTTCTGCTGGCACCAGTCCACAAAGTCTAGTGTCCAATGTCTGTACTTGGAGTCGTCCTCACCTGTGATCAGGCCTAGATGTTCTATAGATGGCAACCTGGGGAGTTGATGGAGCAGTCTGCAGTGCAGAGGGTGAACAGGAACAATGAAAACACAGTCCCCTGCAGTCCCCCGTACTGGAGACCAGCCTGGCAGAGACACAGCCCCATGTCCTCACATACATAAAGAATAAAGAAGATCATTCAGCTCTCCCCCGTGACCCACTATGGATTGAGTGATATAGAAGATGAATGAATGAATGAATGACAGAAGCAAGTTTATTCTTGACTCTGCAATAGCTGTCATGTCTACCAGGCCTGAATAGTGGGTTAACATAAAAGAAGACCACAAAAGGATTTTTTATTCTTGATTTAAAAAAATGGTTTATTAAAGTAAAATTAACCTGAAAAGAAAAATTAAAATTACAGCTTAACCCAAAACTCCAATCAATAACCAAACTAAGTAAATCTAACACAAAGTAAACATAAGAGACAAAGCAAACAAAGGATTTCAGGAGGGAGAGACAAAGGGCTGCAGCAGCACGTGTGGCAGTTCTTAATAATCAGGCAGCAATCAAGCCAGATACCAGGACCTGCAGAAGGCCTCTCTTCACACCTTGCAAGAAGAATAGCCAAAAACAAACCAGGGCTGTAACTGTTGTCCCATGGATTCTTACGATAAAGAAAAAATGTGTTGAAAGGAAAGTGGTTCAAAATTTGTTTGAAATACACATAATTCTAAGCATAGTTTACATAATTTTTATTCATTCAATACAATGATTTGTTCACAGTATGTTTAGTTATACACTATTGTTATATGATCATAAAGCAAAATACAACAAGATCGTTTTAAAAAAGTACCACCATATTAATAAAAATGTTTACAAGTTTAAAGCTGTACATTTTTTACTTACAATGGTCTAAATTATTGTAGACACCCCTAACAAACACGCACTTGTTTTAGCCTGTTTTTTAATTTTCTTTAAATCCTGCTCTGTGTGTGCTATTAGTTTAGAACAATCTAGTTCAGGTTTGGAGAGTTTCACAAATGTAGTTTTTGAGCAAGACCAATTCTAATGTGGTCCAGAAGCAAAGAAAGCACTAACATGGCCCTTTCTTGAACAAATCAAATAAAGATTTCACAAATCACAAACAGGGTTTATGATACTCTGCTTTTAGAGTAAAATAATCTGTTCCAGGGTTTAAGAGTCAAGGTATTGTAGTTCTTAAACTAGAGCAAATTGAAGATTTGAGAAAGATTTGAGAAAAATTCCCACCCTCTACACCCTTGAGTTCTGTCCCCCTCTAGGAGCTTAGGAAAATGTTCTGGTCAGTATAATGCCAGAAAGTGCTGTAATGTGTAATCACATAGCAAACAGCATAAAACAAATTGATACACTATTTCATTTATGCATAAACACTGATAAAAATGAGGAAAATTGTATCATAATTCTACCTCAGCCTGTGATCTGCCACTTTGGGTTTCCATTCTGCATTGGGAAGAAAATATATATATTTAGGACTCACATATTTCACCCCATTGATTATGTGGTTAAGAAAGTACAAATGATCTGTTATTACAGTCACTTCAGCATGTGAGGTATAAATTAATGTGGTCCCAATGACACATTGTGCTGCAGCATTAGTGTTTTCCAGCTTTAGCATCGCTGCTAGCTAGTTAGCAGACATGGATGCATCACAGAGCACACTTATTACATGGTCTGACATGCCGGGCAAAGGTGGGTGGTGCTGCTGCTAGCCATTGTTCTTGCTCTTAAAGTTATATAGGAATCAGTGCTCTAGCTGACGCTGAAGGAAAAACGGGAGCTGATAACCCCGCCTGAGCTCTTTATCAAGTCTTTAGATTATTTCTTTAATTAGGGAAGTTAAACTTTGGGGTTTATTTCTGAAAAAAAGCTTATTATGAAATGAGGTTTTAGCTAAGTGAAAAGTTTACAAACATAATGCTTGTATTTTGGCTGTTGTGTTTCTTTCTGTTTTGTTTTTTTATTTTGAGTGAGAAAATCCATGTTATCATCTCCCATTCCATTGTCCTCCACTTATCCAAGGCTGGGTCAAGGAGGTAACATCTTTGGTGAGAAAACTTATGAGATCCCTGTCCCCAGTGTCACTCATGAATAACACAGGTGATGGGCCCACATGGAGGGAGCTCGGTGTTGTCTCTTCTAACTGAGCCCAGCCAAGCTCCAGGAACAGAGGGTCAATGTGCTTGTCAGACAGCCTGGTGAGGAAGAAGAAAGGCAGGATCAAACCAGACCAGAACCAAGTACAAATCAATCATATGACCACTCCTGAGCTCAGTTTGTCATGGAAAATCCTAATAAGATATAGGGTTGTTAAACCTCTCCATAATGTTAGGTAAATGGTAATGAGAAGAGAATTCTATCTGTATTTAAGCAATGTTTGACAATAGGCCCAGTGACTACCACCTCCCCTCTTAGGATAGACTAAGGCCCCTGTAGGCGCCCTGCCGCTTCTATACAATAGATGGTGGTACCATTACTCTATAATATTGACCACTGGGTGAATGGTTGACGTGTCAATTGACAGAGCTAGGAATTTAAACATTCTGCAGATTGCTTAAACTGTACATTGAATGTAACTTCTTGGCTTCCACATCAGTGGGGAATAGTGAACATAAAATGGAGGATCTACAAGAATGAAAAAAAGTAATTAGAAAAGGTCAAGAGCTAGAAACTGATCAGAGGAGAGTGAGGTGATTCAAGCAAAAAAATGAAAAAAACAAACGTGAGTTTGACTAAACAGGATCAGGTAGAGCAAATTATAGAAGAAGGACGGAAAGTAATGGTTGGATTTAAGCAAGAGATTTTGCAGTTTGAGAAGATTATGCCTGATTATATTCAGATGGGATGTGTGAACTATAGGGTTAGAGAATACATTCCTAAACCACTCAGATGTTATGCATGTCAAAGAATGGGACACATTGTAAATGGAAAATAAGATGTGCAAGATGTGCAGGTCCACATGGATTGCGAAAATGTGATAAAGATGCCAAAATAAAATGCAACTCTGGAGGACAGGACAATGCAGTGTATGGTGGATACGCAAATACAGGAGAAAAGCGACAAAGCTATATGTCAACACTAGATAGGATATAACTATGAAATAACTTAAAACAATGTTAAAAGGTACAGGATACTCAGCGCCAGGGAAGGACCAGTTATGCTATGTCGAAAGCTTCCAAAAGCAACACTAAATATAATATTACAACTTTTTAATACAATATGGAAAAAAGTACAATTCTGAGTAGTTGGGGAATGGCCAGGGAAGGATCCTTCAATCCCACATAACTACAGACCAATAACTTAAGCATCCCATATGTGCAGATGGACAGATAAAATAATCAACCGATTAGTGCATGTTCTTTATCACAGAGGTAGTTAGTGATTATCAGTGTGGATTCAGAACTGCTCGGTCCACAGTGGATGCACTGGCTATCAGTAATGATATACAAAAAACTCTGACAATAAAGGAAGCAATGATTATTCTATTTTTTTGACATATGGAAAACATATACCTCACTACGGAGGGAAGAGCTACTTATAAAATGAGGTCAGATAATTAGATATCCTAACAGCTAGGAAAATAAGAGTGAAAATTGGGGTTGACTACTTAAGAGAATGAAATACTAGAAGGGAGTTCAATCAGGCAAGTACTGTTTAAAATTATGATTTACTTTTTTTCAAATCTCGATGAATAAATCAAGTCAGAACCTTATGCAGATGACGGGGCCATATGGATGAGGGGAAATAATGTGGAGAGAAGCAGAAGAGAAGTAATAATGATGAGACTGAGGGTAGATCACACTGGTCTAAATAGCATGCTGTATGTAATTAGGAAAAAACGATGATAAATGTGAGGGATGTGGAGAAAGAGAAAACATGGAACATATTGTTGAACAGTGAACTGTATTCAACTGAAAGACAAAGATTGCGGAAACACAGTAAGAGAGGCAGGACCAAAATAGAGTTTAGAAGGAATATTGGAAACTGGAGAGAAGAAGGAGGAAACCCATTTAATAAGAATTCATTTTTTTAATATTTCTACATAACACAAAACTGTAAAGCAGAATTTAAGCGGTGGAAGATGTGTGCGTTAGACACTCATGCACAGTAGGTGGCGGTATGCACCTACAAGCTGTTTGCGATACGCCATTATAGAAAAGAAGAAGTGCCAAATGTAAGAAGTCCTGACTCTCCAAAAATGGCGGATACATGCGGACAGATCCTGCTGGGATCAGGGCTCACCGTCCTTTCTCACCCTCTGATGTACATTAAAGTCCTCATCCAGGTGAGTGGGCCGCGTCTTATTTACGAGTCCAGTTGGTGGTCTAACGTGGCTTTTGGAAATACACTAGACTCTGGTGTTTGGTCGTCTGGAGAGGAACCGGTTCCACTGGAAATATAACGCAATTTAATATTACTTCTCACATTAAAAATTGGGTGCATCGTGTTTAACAAGACTCATAACTTTTCAATGAAATGTTGTGAGTGTTTCTTTAAGGCAGCAGGATAGAAACTGTCCGGGAAAAGCTTCAGCACTGTTCATCTGATGTCCGTGTGACCTTCTGTTGTCAAACACCGTGATCTCAACGGAACCATGTAGGTTCGGAGTTCCCTCCGCTTCTGTTCCGTTCTGGGTGAGACGGTGGGTCAACACCCAGGTCCAGATAGGTCAAATGTAAATATGACCGCGTATTTTCTAACAAACTAGGTTACTGTACACCAGGAGATAACTATGTGAACCGCCCAGCTAACCTGACAGCCGTGTGTTTTCCTCTGGCTGTCCTGTTCAGGGTTGCCAGTTCCAGCCAGTAAAACCCGCCCATCTCAATAAAAAACAGCCCAAATCTCACGTTAAACCGAATAACCATGACCTGCATAATAAAGAGCACGTCATAAGCACACAAAACAAAGAGAAAAGGTTATAGATGATATGCTACCAGGCAACCAGATCACCAACACACGTCCTAGGTCTCTCTCTCTCTCCAGGTACTATATGTTGAGGACCTTGCATTGATTTATATTCATTTTCAACCATTTCTATGGCCTAACCCTGACCCTACCCCTAAACCTAACCATTACCAGTACACACCTAAGCCTAACCTAAACTCAATTCACACCTTAGTCCTTAACCTAACCCCTAGCAAAATAGCAAGTCAGGACCATGAAAATGTGCTCACTTTGACGGTGAAATATGAAAAATGGTCCTCATTCAGTGTAAAAACCGGAGCACAGTCTTTTTGTGGCACCATGTGCTTTTAAATATTGAAGTTGTGCTCGGATTTCTGTATTACTCATCCTCTGGGACAGGAGCAATCCACGATTTTAGCTCTGGACCAGCCTCCCATTCCTTTCTGTATGTTTTGTGTATTTTCCCCCTTCAGCATGATGCTGTCTCTCAACATCATGTTAAAGTTTAACAGTAAAGGCCCGCAGGCCAACACACCACAGTGTAGCTTAGTTGAACTCTTAACCCCATTTGGGTCGTTTACAATTGACATTGCCTAACATCATTTCACGGTGACACTTGAAGAACCAATGACTATCACTGATGAGGTCAACCTCCACAGATTCTCAGTATTTTAAAGCAGATGAACTAATGATATGAGTGCAGGGACACAACATTTTACTGAAATGTGAAGTTTTACTTTTCTGCCACACAGTGACAACTACTTTGATGTAAAATCCCATGAATTCTTTCTAAATATCCACCCAATGTTGTGAAAAGCAGTCCAAATTTTAGCTTCCAGCCTGTGTTCAAAAGAGGCCTAACTGGGCGGAAACCTGCCCAATCTGGCAACACTGGTCCTTCTTCCAGATGACAACTCTTCAATATTAGTGGCGGTACAGCCAGAAAAGATGGTGTGTTACAGTTTTATTTTAAACCCTGATAGAACCTGTGAGTTTACTATAGTTGTAGCTAATTGAGCTGCCAAAATAAATAGAAAACTGAACTAAAGCTCTTGCACTTTACAAAAATTACTTAAATGACAAAAACACAGAAAAAGCTTGTTCTTGTGTATCGATGGTGTGAGCATAATATTGAAGCAATATGTCAACAGGTTATAAGTCTAACAGCAGGAAGTGTGTTGCTGGGACTAAAATTGCAGCAGGTTACAGGAAAGCTCCAAAAAAAGGTTATCACTGTCCATTTTTCTGTCAACAGGTTGGACATGAGCCGCTGCCTCCCACTGTGGGCAAGAACCTTTTTGGCAGGCAGGTCCAACAGCTCCCTGGCTTGTTTGCTTATGGTAAGCCCAACCCTGCAAATAACAGTCTGTTCACCTTTATTACACTCATTAGAATGTGTCTCAGCATGTTAAATACTGTTGCTTATTACAAATGGATCTAAAAATGTGAGACAGAAGACTGTCTATATGCAACGAGGAGTTGGCGTGACGCTAGACATACAGACCTGGTCAAATGCATATCTAAGCATTTGAATGGCCCAGTCAGTCTGTAGACCTTAATGCAGTTGAGACTATTAAAATTGTGCACTACTTTATGTTTGTGTATCATATAACATTCAAATAAGATACGTTAAAGTTTGTGGCTATAATGTGCAAATGTTTAAGAGGTGTCATTACTTTGGCAAGGCACTGTATATACGGTGAGTTCTTTCACAAGCCCAAACATAAGATGCACTGATGACATGTAACGCTTCCCCCACTATATCCTAATTAGAACAGACAAACACACTTCCCTACAGCGTCCATGGAGGGCATTATTAGAACATCAGTGTTTAGTCCCAGCCAATTAGTGGTTGGTTTTTTAGTTTTACAGACACATTTTATGTTCATTTATTCAGTTGTTTACAAAATCAAAATGGCAAAAAAGCACACTTTTGAATCTTGTGGTAGGAGCATCGTACTTCCTAACAGAAGGGCTTTTTTACCCTGGAAATGAGCAGAGGCAGACTCTTTTCTGATGATATCAGCATATTACAAGTACCGGGGTTGGACAATGAAACTGAAACACCTGGTTTTAGACCACAATAATTTATTAGTATGGTGTAGGGCCTCCTTTTGCGGCCAATACAGCGTCAATTCGTCTTGGGAATGACATATACAAGTCCTGCACAGTGGTCAGAGGGATTTTAAGCCATTCTTCTTCCAGGATAGTGGCCAGGTCACTACGTGATACTGGTGGAGGAATCGTTTCCTGACTCGCTCCTCCAAAACAACCCAAAGTGGCTCAATAATATTTAGATATAGTGACTGTGCAGGCCATGGGAGATGTTCAACTTCACTTTCATGTTCATCAAACCAATCTTTCACCAGTCTTGCTGTGTGTATTGGTGCATTGTCATCCTGATACACGGCACCGCCTTCAGGATACAATGTTTGAACCATTGGATGCACATGGTCCTCAAGAATGGTTCGGTAGTCCTTGGCAGTGACGCGCCCATCTAGCACAAGTATTGGGCCAAGGGAATGCCATGATATGGCAGCCCAAACCATCACTGATCCACCCCCATGCTTCACTCTGGGCATGCAACAGTCTGGGTGGTACGCTTCTTTGGGGCTTCTCCACACCGTACCTCTCCCGGATGTGGGGAAAACAGTAAAGGTGGACTCATCAGAGAACAATACATGTTTCACATTGTCCACTGCCCAAGATTTGCCCTCCTTGCACCATTGAAACTGACATTTGGCATTGGCATGAGTGACCAAAGGTTTGGCTATAGCAGCCCGGCCGTGTATATTGACCCTGTGGAGCTCCCGACGGACAGTTCTGGTGGAAACAGGAGAGTTGAGGTGCACATTTAATTCTGCCGTGATTTGGGCAGCCGTGGTTTTATGTTTTTTGGATACAATCCGGGTTAGCACCCGAACATCCCTTTCAGACAGCTTCCTCTTGCATCCTCAGTTAATCCTGCTGGATGTGGTTCGTCCTTCTTGGTGGTATACTGACATTACCCTGGATACCATGGCTCTTGATACATCACAAAGACTTGCTGTCTTGATCACAGATGCGCCAGCAAGACGTGCACCAACAATTTGTCCTCTTTTGAACTCTGGTATGTCACCCATAATGTTGTGTGCATTTCAATATTTTGAGCAAAACTGTGCTCTTACCCTGCTAATTGAACATTCACACTCTGCTCTTACTGGTGCAATGTGCAATCAATGAAGACTGGCTACCAAGCTGGTCCAATTTAGCCATGAAACCTCCCACACTAAAATGACAGGTGTTTCAGTTTCATTGTCCAACCCCTGTATGTTTCAAGCAGCCTTGGAGCTAATAGGTCACAACCAACTGATAGTCATATTCCTCTATATGCAGAGATTTCTATTTTTCATCTGCACTGAATCTTCATATGCTTTTTGTCATCTTTCTGCATTTATTTTAGTAACTCCAGCACTGATTGAAAAACATTATATAAATTAATTAAATTCAGTTTATTTATATAGCGCCAATTCACAACACATGTCGTCTCAAGGCACTTCACAAAAGTCAGGTACATACATTACAATTAATCCTAACCATTGCACAGTGCAGTCGGATTCTGTTATTTATTCAAATTAGATAAAAAGGTTTTCTATCTAAGGAAACCAAGCAGATTGCATCCAGTCAGTGACTTGCAGCATTCACTCCTCCCGGATGAACACGTAGAGACAGTGGACAGTCACTGGTGTTGACTTTGCAGCAATCCCTCATACTGAGCATGCATGTAGCGACAGTGGAGAGGAAAAACTCCCTTTTAACAGGAAGAAACCTCCAGCAGAACCAGGCTCAGTGTGAGCGGCCATCTGCCACGACCGACTGGGGGTTAGAGAGAACAGAGCAGAGACACAAAGAGAACAAAGAAGCACTGATCCAGGAGTACTTTCTATGGGAAGGAAAAGGTAAATGTTAATGGATGTAGCTCCTTTAGTCGTTTCACCTAGAAAGAAAGAACAGATAAACTCTGAGCCAGTTTTCAAGGTTAGAATCTGAAAGAGAGCACATAGAATTAGTCACAGTAAAAGCTCAGTCAATTGCCATGTCTAGGAGAGAGAAAGGGTTAAACACTGAAAGACAGGGCCATGTGGATCATCGGTAGAGGGTGAGCATTAAGTTGTTGCCAGCAGAAGCCCCTCTCCAGAAAGGTGTCACTGGTAGACACAGAGTCAGGCCAGGTGTAGCTTCTAGGAAGAGAAAAGAGAGAGAACAAATTTAAAAGCTGAATGTTTGTAAACGTTTCACTTAACCTCATTTCATAATAAGCTTTTTTACAGAAATAAGAAATAAGTTTAACTTCCCTAATTAAAGAAATAATCTAAAGATTTGATAAAGAGCTCAGACGGGGTAATTGGCTCCCATTTTTCCTTCATGGTCAGAAATAGTGTATCAATTTGTTTTGTGCTTTTGTTTATGTGATTACACATTACAGCACTTTCTGGCATTACTCACCAGAACATTTCCCTAAGCTGCTAGAGGGGGACAGAACTCAAGGATGGAGAAACCTACAAAGCTGAACTAGATTGTTCTAAACTAATAGCACACATAGGGCAGAATTGAGTGTGTAGATTAGGGTTCTCTACAATAAAACTGGCCCTAATTTAAGTAAAAAATGTACAGCTTTAAACTTGTAAACATTTTTATTAATATGGTGGTACTTTTTTAAAACGATCTTGTTGTATTTTGCTTTATGATCATATAACAATAGTGTATAACTAAACATACTGTGAACAAATCATTGTATTGAATGAATAAAAATTATGTAAACTATGCTTAGAATTATGTGTATTTCAAACAAATTTTGAACCACTTTCCTTTCAACACATTTTTTCTTTATCGTAAGAATCCATGGGACAACAGTTACAGCCCTGGTTTGTTTTTGGCTATTCTTCTTGCAAGGTGTGAAGAGAGGCCTTCTGCAGGTCCTGGTATCTGGCTTGATTGCTGCCTGATTATTAAGAACTGCCACACGTGCTGCTGCAGCCCTTTGTCTCTCCCTCCTGAAATCCTTTGTTTGCTTTGTCTCTTATGTTTACTTTGTGTTAGATTTACTTAGTTTGGTTATTGATTGGAGTTTTGGGTTAAGCTGTAATTTTAATTTTTCTTTTCAGGTTAATTTTACTTTAATAAACCATTTTTTTAAATCAAGAATAAAAAATCCTTTTGTGGTCTTCTTTTATGTTAACCCACTATTCAGGCCTGGTAGACATGACAGCTATTGCAGAGTCAAGAATAAACTTGCTTCTGTCATTCATTCATTCATTCATCTTCTATATCACTCAATCCATAGTGGGTCACGGGGGAGAGCTGAATGATCTTCTTTATTCTTTATGTATGTGAGGACATGGGGCTGTGTCTCTGCCAGGCTGGTCTCCAGTACGGGGGACTGCAGGGGACTGTGTTTTCATTGTTCCTGTTCACCCTCTGCACTGCAGACTGCTCCATCAACTCCCCAGGTTGCCATCTATAGAACATCTAGGCCTGATCACAGGTGAGGACGACTCCAAGTACAGACATTGGACACTAGACTTTGTGGACTGGTGCCAGCAGAACCACATCCTGAACAACATGGTAAAAACCAAGGAGTTGGTGGTGGATTTCTGCAGGTGCAGACCCACCACACTGATACCAGTGAACTTCCAGGGAACTGACATTGAGATAGTGGTCTTTCTACCTGGGTGTTCACCTAACAATTAACTGGACTGGAGTCACAAGACTGACGTTCTTTACAGGAAGGGTCAGAGCAGACTCCACCTGCTAGGGGGCTGAGATCTTTCTTAGTGCAGGGGGCGCTCCTGAAGACCATTATTGGCACCAGCCATCTAACTGCTGCATCCTAGGTGCACAAAGAAGCATTATCTCACATCTTTCCTCTCAACATCTGTTCCACTTTATAACAATTACTGCTCCCGACTTTCAATAAGTGTTTACCTCCCTGCGGTTATTTGCAGTTTTTCCAATTCTTGTAAATAATCTGTTGTTTTTTAATATACATGCACATTTTTTGAATCTGAATATGCTAGTTTGAATAACTGCACAGTATTCAAATCGCTGTGAGAACAACTGATTAAAAACACAACAGTTGTGTGTCATTAACACACAACTGATTAAATTTTAATACATGGGTGCTGTTTGTTCTCCTTAGCTGCAATGCCTTAGAGCTAAAGCAGCTTATGTTGACCTTCCACGGGGTGTGCTACAGTGTACAAGAGATGTCTGAGGTTATCAGCTTTTACTTTTCCCCTTTGACAGCTTGGATTGGATACATCTACAGACATTTTCATGCAAAAGTATTATCAGTTGTATGTATAGCACTACAGCATGAGTAACATGAGTAACTTCATAGACATAAAAACATTTGCTAATGTAAATCACAAAGTTATGTTTATTTGGAGATTTTAATATCTAAATCTAAAAGAACAAAATGATTTCATTATGATGAACCATTATCCAGATTACTAAACCCAGCAGAATAACAACTCACTCAGCCACACTTGGACAGTATACAGTATTGACTGTATCTATTATCTGAAATGCAGTTTAAGAAGTGGGCTGGTGATAACTGATGGAAATGATCATACAGATGAACGTAGAAATATCAATACTAAAGTTCACCTAAAATAGATAACCCTGATTATTTTGTTAATATGATTTTAAGGAACATGCATGATATGGTTAAAGGATTTAATGATTTGTGGTTGTGGGAAAATAACTAGCTGGTGAAATGAATAACTTGCAACAAAATGAGAATGACTGTGTTGATAAATTTACAACAAACTCTTAATGTTTCTGAAACTTGGAGATACTAATACAATTTTAGATATTATTAAACGTAAGAAACATACATCTGTACACTGCAATGTAATGACACTAGTTAAGACTCATTGATTTTTATCACAAAACCATTGACCTTCATCTGTAGTTTACTCGTTACTCCGCCAATTCTCCTAAATACTAGAAAAGCCATTCATTCAAAGATTAGACCATTTCATGGAAATAATAATTTCATGTCAGACAGCCAGTATAATTTTAGGGAAGCAGATCTTTGTAAATGTCACTAATTAACAGAAGAAATGATTAACAGCATCAACCAGCAGAGTGGCTCAGTAGCAGAGCAGATTCACCAAATGATGAGACCACAGTTCTGGATGCAGATGTCCTGGGTTCAGTTACCAAGTCATGTACAGCATGTCTTCCTCTTCTCTTCTGTTCTCTCTTCTCTTCTGCCTTCCTCCCCAGTTACGAAACAATAAAGGCCACTAGTGACACAAAAAACCTTTAAAAAGAAAGCTGTGTTTTAGAAGATCTGGGGCTCCTGTCAGCTCAGGTAGCTCAGGGTAGGAGTAGGTGAGGAGAAGCAGGGTCTGAAATTATAAAACATGTTAGTGAAAAGTAAAATAACATGTTTCAATACCTTAATACAATGCAGAGTAAATATTACAATATCTGCTAAATGTTTTTCAACGTTTAATTTGTGATGTAATTCAGGGATCGATAACTGCTTTAAAAAAAGATCATAACCCTAACCAGGTCTGAAGCAGTGAAACACATTGAGAATAGCCAGAATGAGGAGAGGTAAAAACATGGGAGCATCAAAAATAATCAAATAAAGAAAGGAAAAAAAGAATTTCACAAAAATTTCATAGATGTATGCCTTTTTTGCAGTGACAGTGGAGCTTTTAATCCAACTGAGAACAGAAAACGAGAGTACTTCAAAATCTGTTTTACAAAGTACCACCATATTAATAAAAATGTTTACAAGTTTAAAGCTGTACATTTTTTACTTACAATGGTCTAAATTATTGTAGACACCCCTAAAAAAACAGCAATTTTTTTTAGGGCCGTTTTTTTTAAATTTTTTTTAAATCCCTGTCTTGTGGTTGCTATAGTTTAGAAAATTAGTTAGGTTTGGGAGTTTCACAATGTAGTTTTTGAGCAAGACCAATTCTAATGGTCCAGAAGCAAAGAAAGCACTAACATGGCCCTTTCTTGAACAAATCAAATAAAGATTTCACAAATCACAAACAGGGTTTATGATACTCTGCTTTTAGAGTAAAATAATCTGTTCCAGGGTTTAAGAGTCAAGGTATTGTAGTTCTTAAACTAGAGCAAATTGAAGATTTGAGAAAGATTTGAGAAAAATTCCCACCCTCTACACCCTTGAGTTCTGTCCCCCTCTAGGAGCTTAGGAAAATGTTCTGGTCAGTATAATGCCAGAAAGTGCTGTAATGTGTAATCACATAGCAAACAGCATAAAACAAATTGATACACTATTTCATTTATGCATAAACACTGATAAAAATGAGGAAAATTGTATCATAATTCTACCTCAGCCTGTGATCTGCCACTTTGGGTTTCCATTCTGCATTGGGAAGAAAATATATATATTTAGGACTCACATATTTCACCCCATTGATTATGTGGTTAAGAAAGTACAAATGATCTGTTATTACAGTCACTTCAGCATGTGAGGTATAAATTAATGTGGTCCCAATGACACATTGTGCTGCAGCATTAGTGTTTTCCAGCTTTAGCATCGCTGCTAGCTAGTTAGCAGACATGGATGCATCACAGAGCACACTTATTACATGGTCTGACATGCCGGGCAAAGGTGGGTGGTGCTGCTGCTAGCCATTGTTCTTGCTCTTAAAGTTATATAGGAATCAGTGCTCTAGCTGACGCTGAAGGAAAAACGGGAGCTGATAACCCCGCCTGAGCTCTTTATCAAGTCTTTAGATTATTTCTTTAATTAGGGAAGTTAAACTTTGGGGTTTATTTCTGAAAAAAAGCTTATTATGAAATGAGGTTTTAGCTAAGTGAAAAGTTTACAAACATAATGCTTGTATTTTGGCTGTTGTGTTTCTTTCTGTTTTGTTTTTTTATTTTGAGTGAGAAAATCCATGTTATCATCTCCCATTCCATTGTCCTCCACTTATCCAAGGCTGGGTCAAGGAGGTAACATCTTTGATGAGAAAACTTATGAGATCCCTGTCCCCAGTGTCACTCATGAATAACACAGGTGATGGGCCCACATGGAGGGAGCTCGGTGTTGTCTCTTCTAACTGAGCCCAGCCAAGCTCCAGGAACAGAGGGTCAATGTGCTTGTCAGACAGCCTGGTGAGGAAGAAGAAAGGCAGGATCAAACCAGACCAGAACCAAGTACAAATCAATCATATGACCACTCCTGAGCTCAGTTTGTCATGGAAAATCCTAATAAGATATAGGGTTGTTAAACCTCTCCATAATGTTAGGTAAATGGTAATGAGAAGAGAATTCTATCT
The DNA here is from genome assembly GCA_036173005.1 of Crenichthys baileyi. Lineage (NCBI taxonomy): Eukaryota > Metazoa > Chordata > Actinopteri > Cyprinodontiformes > Goodeidae > Crenichthys > Crenichthys baileyi. Next base: position 262,577 of record JAHHUM010001820.1, on the reverse strand, counting down.
GTATTTAAGCAATGTTTGACAATAGGCCCAGTGACTACCACCTCCCCTCTTAGGATAGACTAAGGCCCCTGTAGGCGCCCTGCCGCTTCTATACAATAGATGGTGGTACCATTACTCTATAATATTGACCACTGGGTGAATGGTTGACGTGTCAATTGACAGAGCTAGGAATTTAAACATTCTGCAGATTGCTTAAACTGTACATTGAATGTAACTTCTTGGCTTCCACATCAGTGGGGAATAGTGAACATAAAATGGAGGATCTACAAGAATGAAAAAAAGTAATTAGAAAAGGTCAAGAGCTAGAAACTGATCAGAGGAGAGTGAGGTGATTCAAGCAAAAAAATGAAAAAAACAAACGTGAGTTTGACTAAACAGGATCAGGTAGAGCAAATTATAGAAGAAGGACGGAAAGTAATGGTTGGATTTAAGCAAGAGATTTTGCAGTTTGAGAAGATTATGCCTGATTATATTCAGATGGGATGTGTGAACTATAGGGTTAGAGAATACATTCCTAAACCACTCAGATGTTATGCATGTCAAAGAATGGGACACATTGTAAATGGAAAATAAGATGTGCAAGATGTGCAGGTCCACATGGATTGCGAAAATGTGATAAAGATGCCAAAATAAAATGCAACTCTGGAGGACAGGACAATGCAGTGTATGGTGGATACGCAAATACAGGAGAAAAGCGACAAAGCTATATGTCAACACTAGATAGGATATAACTATGAAATAACTTAAAACAATGTTAAAAGGTACAGGATACTCAGCGCCAGGGAAGGACCAGTTATGCTATGTCGAAAGCTTCCAAAAGCAACACTAAATATAATATTACAACTTTTTAATACAATATGGAAAAAAGTACAATTCTGAGTAGTTGGGGAATGGCCAGGGAAGGATCCTTCAATCCCACATAACTACAGACCAATAACTTAAGCATCCCATATGTGCAGATGGACAGATAAAATAATCAACCGATTAGTGCATGTTCTTTATCACAGAGGTAGTTAGTGATTATCAGTGTGGATTCAGAACTGCTCGGTCCACAGTGGATGCACTGGCTATCAGTAATGATATACAAAAAACTCTGACAATAAAGGAAGCAATGATTATTCTATTTTTTTGACATATGGAAAACATATACCTCACTACGGAGGGAAGAGCTACTTATAAAATGAGGTCAGATAATTAGATATCCTAACAGCTAGGAAAATAAGAGTGAAAATTGGGGTTGACTACTTAAGAGAATGAAATACTAGAAGGGAGTTCAATCAGGCAAGTACTGTTTAAAATTATGATTTACTTTTTTTCAAATCTCGATGAATAAATCAAGTCAGAACCTTATGCAGATGACGGGGCCATATGGATGAGGGGAAATAATGTGGAGAGAAGCAGAAGAGAAGTAATAATGATGAGACTGAGGGTAGATCACACTGGTCTAAATAGCATGCTGTATGTAATTAGGAAAAAACGATGATAAATGTGAGGGATGTGGAGAAAGAGAAAACATGGAACATATTGTTGAACAGTGAACTGTATTCAACTGAAAGACAAAGATTGCGGAAACACAGTAAGAGAGGCAGGACCAAAATAGAGTTTAGAAGGAATATTGGAAACTGGAGAGAAGAAGGAGGAAACCCATTTAATAAGAATTCATTTTTTTAATATTTCTACATAACACAAAACTGTAAAGCAGAATTTAAGCGGTGGAAGATGTGTGCGTTAGACACTCATGCACAGTAGGTGGCGGTATGCACCTACAAGCTGTTTGCGATACGCCATTATAGAAAAGAAGAAGTGCCAAATGTAAGAAGTCCTGACTCTCCAAAAATGGCGGATACATGCGGACAGATCCTGCTGGGATCAGGGCTCACCGTCCTTTCTCACCCTCTGATGTACATTAAAGTCCTCATCCAGGTGAGTGGGCCGCGTCTTATTTACGAGTCCAGTTGGTGGTCTAACGTGGCTTTTGGAAATACACTAGACTCTGGTGTTTGGTCGTCTGGAGAGGAACCGGTTCCACTGGAAATATAACGCAATTTAATATTACTTCTCACATTAAAAATTGGGTGCATCGTGTTTAACAAGACTCATAACTTTTCAATGAAATGTTGTGAGTGTTTCTTTAAGGCAGCAGGATAGAAACTGTCCGGGAAAAGCTTCAGCACTGTTCATCTGATGTCCGTGTGACCTTCTGTTGTCAAACACCGTGATCTCAACGGAACCATGTAGGTTCGGAGTTCCCTCCGCTTCTGTTCCGTTCTGGGTGAGACGGTGGGTCAACACCCAGGTCCAGATAGGTCAAATGTAAATATGACCGCGTATTTTCTAACAAACTAGGTTACTGTACACCAGGAGATAACTATGTGAACCGCCCAGCTAACCTGACAGCCGTGTGTTTTCCTCTGGCTGTCCTGTTCAGGGTTGCCAGTTCCAGCCAGTAAAACCCGCCCATCTCAATAAAAAACAGCCCAAATCTCACGTTAAACCGAATAACCATGACCTGCATAATAAAGAGCACGTCATAAGCACACAAAACAAAGAGAAAAGGTTATAGATGATATGCTACCAGGCAACCAGATCACCAACACACGTCCTAGGTCTCTCTCTCTCTCCAGGTACTATATGTTGAGGACCTTGCATTGATTTATATTCATTTTCAACCATTTCTATGGCCTAACCCTGACCCTACCCCTAAACCTAACCATTACCAGTACACACCTAAGCCTAACCTAAACTCAATTCACACCTTAGTCCTTAACCTAACCCCTAGCAAAATAGCAAGTCAGGACCATGAAAATGTGCTCACTTTGACGGTGAAATATGAAAAATGGTCCTCATTCAGTGTAAAAACCGGAGCACAGTCTTTTTGTGGCACCATGTGCTTTTAAATATTGAAGTTGTGCTCGGATTTCTGTATTACTCATCCTCTGGGACAGGAGCAATCCACGATTTTAGCTCTGGACCAGCCTCCCATTCCTTTCTGTATGTTTTGTGTATTTTCCCCCTTCAGCATGATGCTGTCTCTCAACATCATGTTAAAGTTTAACAGTAAAGGCCCGCAGGCCAACACACCACAGTGTAGCTTAGTTGAACTCTTAACCCCATTTGGGTCGTTTACAATTGACATTGCCTAACATCATTTCACGGTGACACTTGAAGAACCAATGACTATCACTGATGAGGTCAACCTCCACAGATTCTCAGTATTTTAAAGCAGATGAACTAATGATATGAGTGCAGGGACACAACATTTTACTGAAATGTGAAGTTTTACTTTTCTGCCACACAGTGACAACTACTTTGATGTAAAATCCCATGAATTCTTTCTAAATATCCACCCAATGTTGTGAAAAGCAGTCCAAATTTTAGCTTCCAGCCTGTGTTCAAAAGAGGCCTAACTGGGCGGAAACCTGCCCAATCTGGCAACACTGGTCCTTCTTCCAGATGACAACTCTTCAATATTAGTGGCGGTACAGCCAGAAAAGATGGTGTGTTACAGTTTTATTTTAAACCCTGATAGAACCTGTGAGTTTACTATAGTTGTAGCTAATTGAGCTGCCAAAATAAATAGAAAACTGAACTAAAGCTCTTGCACTTTACAAAAATTACTTAAATGACAAAAACACAGAAAAAGCTTGTTCTTGTGTATCGATGGTGTGAGCATAATATTGAAGCAATATGTCAACAGGTTATAAGTCTAACAGCAGGAAGTGTGTTGCTGGGACTAAAATTGCAGCAGGTTACAGGAAAGCTCCAAAAAAAGGTTATCACTGTCCATTTTTCTGTCAACAGGTTGGACATGAGCCGCTGCCTCCCACTGTGGGCAAGAACCTTTTTGGCAGGCAGGTCCAACAGCTCCCTGGCTTGTTTGCTTATGGTAAGCCCAACCCTGCAAATAACAGTCTGTTCACCTTTATTACACTCATTAGAATGTGTCTCAGCATGTTAAATACTGTTGCTTATTACAAATGGATCTAAAAATGTGAGACAGAAGACTGTCTATATGCAACGAGGAGTTGGCGTGACGCTAGACATACAGACCTGGTCAAATGCATATCTAAGCATTTGAATGGCCCAGTCAGTCTGTAGACCTTAATGCAGTTGAGACTATTAAAATTGTGCACTACTTTATGTTTGTGTATCATATAACATTCAAATAAGATACGTTAAAGTTTGTGGCTATAATGTGCAAATGTTTAAGAGGTGTCATTACTTTGGCAAGGCACTGTATATACGGTGAGTTCTTTCACAAGCCCAAACATAAGATGCACTGATGACATGTAACGCTTCCCCCACTATATCCTAATTAGAACAGACAAACACACTTCCCTACAGCGTCCATGGAGGGCATTATTAGAACATCAGTGTTTAGTCCCAGCCAATTAGTGGTTGGTTTTTTAGTTTTACAGACACATTTTATGTTCATTTATTCAGTTGTTTACAAAATCAAAATGGCAAAAAAGCACACTTTTGAATCTTGTGGTAGGAGCATCGTACTTCCTAACAGAAGGGCTTTTTTACCCTGGAAATGAGCAGAGGCAGACTCTTTTCTGATGATATCAGCATATTACAAGTACCGGGGTTGGACAATGAAACTGAAACACCTGGTTTTAGACCACAATAATTTATTAGTATGGTGTAGGGCCTCCTTTTGCGGCCAATACAGCGTCAATTCGTCTTGGGAATGACATATACAAGTCCTGCACAGTGGTCAGAGGGATTTTAAGCCATTCTTCTTCCAGGATAGTGGCCAGGTCACTACGTGATACTGGTGGAGGAATCGTTTCCTGACTCGCTCCTCCAAAACAACCCAAAGTGGCTCAATAATATTTAGATATAGTGACTGTGCAGGCCATGGGAGATGTTCAACTTCACTTTCATGTTCATCAAACCAATCTTTCACCAGTCTTGCTGTGTGTATTGGTGCATTGTCATCCTGATACACGGCACCGCCTTCAGGATACAATGTTTGAACCATTGGATGCACATGGTCCTCAAGAATGGTTCGGTAGTCCTTGGCAGTGACGCGCCCATCTAGCACAAGTATTGGGCCAAGGGAATGCCATGATATGGCAGCCCAAACCATCACTGATCCACCCCCATGCTTCACTCTGGGCATGCAACAGTCTGGGTGGTACGCTTCTTTGGGGCTTCTCCACACCGTACCTCTCCCGGATGTGGGGAAAACAGTAAAGGTGGACTCATCAGAGAACAATACATGTTTCACATTGTCCACTGCCCAAGATTTGCCCTCCTTGCACCATTGAAACTGACATTTGGCATTGGCATGAGTGACCAAAGGTTTGGCTATAGCAGCCCGGCCGTGTATATTGACCCTGTGGAGCTCCCGACGGACAGTTCTGGTGGAAACAGGAGAGTTGAGGTGCACATTTAATTCTGCCGTGATTTGGGCAGCCGTGGTTTTATGTTTTTTGGATACAATCCGGGTTAGCACCCGAACATCCCTTTCAGACAGCTTCCTCTTGCATCCTCAGTTAATCCTGCTGGATGTGGTTCGTCCTTCTTGGTGGTATACTGACATTACCCTGGATACCATGGCTCTTGATACATCACAAAGACTTGCTGTCTTGATCACAGATGCGCCAGCAAGACGTGCACCAACAATTTGTCCTCTTTTGAACTCTGGTATGTCACCCATAATGTTGTGTGCATTTCAATATTTTGAGCAAAACTGTGCTCTTACCCTGCTAATTGAACATTCACACTCTGCTCTTACTGGTGCAATGTGCAATCAATGAAGACTGGCTACCAAGCTGGTCCAATTTAGCCATGAAACCTCCCACACTAAAATGACAGGTGTTTCAGTTTCATTGTCCAACCCCTGTATGTTTCAAGCAGCCTTGGAGCTAATAGGTCACAACCAACTGATAGTCATATTCCTCTATATGCAGAGATTTCTATTTTTCATCTGCACTGAATCTTCATATGCTTTTTGTCATCTTTCTGCATTTATTTTAGTAACTCCAGCACTGATTGAAAAACATTATATAAATTAATTAAATTCAGTTTATTGATATAGGGCCGATTCACAACACATGTCGTCTCAAGGCACTTCACAAAAGTCAGGTACATACATTACAATTAATCCTAATCATTGAACAGTGCAGTCAGAGTTAGTTATTTATTCAAATTGGATAAAAAGGTTTTCTTTCTAAGGAAACCAAGCAGATTGCATCCAGTCAGTGACTTGCAGCATTCACTCCTCCCGGATGAGCATGTAGAGACAGTGGACAGTCACTGGTGTTGACTTTGCACCAATCCCTCATACTGAGCATGCATGTAGCGACAGTGGAAAGGAAAAACTCCCTTTTAACAGGAAGAAACCTCCAGCAGAACCAGGCTCAGTGTGAGCGGCCATCTGCCACGACCGACTGGGGGTTAGAGAGAACAGAGCAGAGACACTAAGAGAACAAAGAAGCACTGATCCAGGAGTACTTTCTATGGGAAGGAAAAGGTAAATGTTAATGGATGTAGCTCCTTTAGTCGTTTCATCTAGGAGAGAAAGACAGCTAAGCAGATGAACTCTGAGCCAGTTTTCAAGTCTAAAGGATGAAAGAGAGCACATAGTTAGTCACAGCAGACGATCAGTCAGTAGCTATGTCTAGGAGCAACAGGGTTAAACACTGAAAGACAGGGCCAAGTATCATCGGTAGAGGGTTAGCATTAAGTTGTTGGCAGCAGCAGCTCAGCTGATGCCACCCCTTACAGGAAGGTGCCACACTAAAGACAGAGTCAGGCCAGGTGTAGCTTCTAGAAAGAGAAAAAACAGAGAGAACAAAGTTAAAAGCTGAAATAACAGCAAATAATGTAAAATTGGAGAGTAGTATGAGAATGTAGCAGAGAGATTGAGAGTGGTCATTATGTCCTCCAGCAGCCTAAGCCTTTAGCAGCATATCTACAGAGATAGCTCAGGATAACCTAAGCCACTCTAACTATAAGCTTTATCAAAAAGGAAAGTTTTAAGCCTAGCCTTAAAAGTAGACAGGGTGTCCGCCTCACGGACTAAAACTGGGAGCTGGTTCCACAGGAGAGGAGCCTGATAACTAAAGGATCTGCCTCCCATTCTACTTCTAGAGACTCTAGGAACCACCAGTAAACCTGCAGTCTGAGAATGAAGTGCTCTGTTAGGAACGTATGGAACAATCAGATCTCTGATGTATGATGGAGCTAAATCATTAAGGGCTTTATATGTGAGGAGGAGAATTTTAAATTCTATTTTATTTACAAAGAATCCCGTAAAGTTAAAATTAATTACCCAGAATGTTCTCAAGCTTTTATTTCTGTTAATGATGATTTACCACTTCCAGCTAATTAAAACATGACATTTGATTTCTTAGATTAGAATATTACATCAGACCAATAAAAAAGCATACACATTAATACAGAATTACATTCTGTATTAACTAATACATCTTAATACAGAAATGTGAGCTTAATGAAAGGTATATTTAATACTTGCTTAAAGGTTTTTATTTTCAAGATACTTTAATCTGACAAACGAGACTCTTTGGCAGGCTTCTTCCAGTTTACTGAGATGTTCCTGTAATCGCTTCCCTAAATGCAGGACTAATGGACTAAACCCAGCAGACCTATAGCCAAATCAAATAATTAGAAGTGAGATTTTCCACCATTTTTTTATTACAGTTATCATTCCATCCAGATTTTTTAAATAGCTCCGCTGTAGTCACGTTTTTCACCTTAAGGTTTCCGTACCTGTCAAATGTCATTTTCTTTATAATGCAGCAAAACACATCATTAAAATTGATGGAAAAGCTGGTCTCTACAAAGGACTCTGTCCAAGGCTCTGTGCTGGAGCTATCGGCACAGTTGTGCACAGCAAGGTTCTGCAGGTAGGCCTGAACACATTAAAAGGTTGAGTAATGGGGTTATGGCATTCAAAGTATATATTTTTTTTTTGTTTGTGGGAGAGGCTGTGAAATCACCTGGCCTTTGGATTATGATATTTTATGTTCTTACAGAAATGTCAGGAAAAGGACACACCTCAGGTAAGACTTGTCCTGCTCTCAGCAGCAAAGTGTTAATCAGATTAGCTGGAAAATAACTAAAGACTGATAAATTGAACCTTCAATATCAGGGTTGTTATATTTAACTAAAATGAGTGGAAAAATGAAAACTGAAGTTGAAAAAAACATTTTCATGAACTGAAATAAATGAAAATTGTAATTAAAAGGGAAAAAAAATATGAGTAAGTAGAACTGTATTGTCCATTTCTAAAGCTAATAAATATGTTTGATACTGGGACATCCACACGACTATGTGATTGAGATTACGTTTACATTATAATGCGTAGTATTATATTAGTTAATATTATGATATTCACATGTGACATTAGTCTATGGACTATTTTCAGCAGCTGCAGTATTAAACACATTTTGCACTTAAGGCTGCTGTCTTGTGGACTTTTTTTCAAAAACAGTATGTTGTGAGTCTTTAATTAATACATATATACATAATTTTATTAATACAAAACTCTGACCTTTTGGAATCCTGCACATAAAAATTAACCAAAGTATGAATAAACTATAAATAGTACTAAGACTCAGTAAATAATAACTAATAAAAACTAGCAAACCAACTCTCAAGATTAATTAAAACGAACTCAATAGCAGAAAAAAAAGTTGCAAGGAAACCAAACTAAACTTTAATGAAAAATCTAAAACTATTCTAACAGAGTTGATTTATTACAGAGCAATAACATAACATCATCATGGTATCCCCAAACACGCCCAGGTTTTCAGTAGAAGTTACAGTGGAAGTAGATGTAGAAGAGAAGCAGCTACAGAATATGCCTAATCCCAAACTGAACCATAATAATGATGCTTATTGGTTTTTGTCTCTGATGTGGAGGTACTGGGTGGCCAGCAGAAAGCAGCTGAGAGCTCTCTCCAACATGTTGTTAACGAGGTAAGACCTGGACAGTTCTATTGACGTTATTTACCCACCAGGTTCAGGGTATTATTATCAATATACCAGTCACTTATTTGCTATGTTGATGGACTTCCATAAAATCAGGATCTAATTAAGCCACTCACTGAGACGCAACTAACTGGCTTAGGTGACAAAACTCAACAGTCTCCACCTCACTCCATGTCCTCTAGCAGTATAATGTCACGTTCACAAATTTCACCTTTTCATTGATGTTTGGAAAGTGCATCATTACATTTAAATGAACACAGACCAGCAGCAGTTGCGTCTGTTCACTCATTTATCACCAGGCAATTAAAAAGCACACCCCAAACTCTTCATACCTCATACTCTTTGGGTCGATCTTTTCTTGATTGTGCCTGTTGGGTTTTGTTCCAGCAACCTCACTAAGGAACAACTGAGACAGTGGCTTGGTTGATCAGATCCACAGTGAGCTGTTGACGTTCTAAACTTATTGTTGACTAAGGTCACTGCAACACAGAAGCTCAGAGAGAGTTTTTAATGTTTTGCCAGGTCGAAAAAGTGTCAATAAAGTGGTTTAACTTTTAATGAGTTGTTCTTGCTTGAATAAACACGGTTAAAGTTAGCATCTTAATGGAAACTGAGACAATCAGAAAGCAACTTTGGTATCTTTTCAAAATGGAAAAAAGGCAAAGGTTTTGTGTGATTTAGAAAGAGCTTTAGTTTTTCTGCAAAGCAGAATGAAATTAGATGGAAAAAAACTGATGTTTGAGTATACATTACAGTCTGAAAAGTGATGCTTTTGTTGCAAGGTTAGACATATCAGAGGTTTCAGACTTAACTGGATGAAATAATTACCACACCAACATCTACATTTGTAATGTTGTTGTTCTTTTTCTGGATTGTCCACAGACTACCAAAGAGATGGTTGCCCGTTCTTGTGCCACCATCATCACACATCCGTTCCATGGTATGTCAAGGATCTCTGCTAGAAGTGCCTGAACTCTGGTAGGATTTGTGTTGTAGGACTTGTCTGCATGTTATGTATATCTTACTTTGAATTTTGTTGCAGTGATTACTTTGAGATGTATGGTTCAGTTCATTGGAAGAGAAACAAAATACAGGTAATGTCCCGTTTTTTAAATTTAGGAAACAGTCATGATAAAAAGAGCTCTAAAGATTATAATGTTGTGTTTTCTTCTGTTTTTAGTGGACTGTTTGATTCCATTGTCACAGTCTACAGAGAAGAAGGTGTTTTGGGCTTCTTTGCGTAAGTTCTGCATTGTTTTGTAAACCTCCTGATATTTGGCCCATCTTCGATGTACAGGTCAGGTCTAGCATCTCATTTTATTCATTGCATCTTACTTTGTCTGGTCTTAAACACATAGTGACGCATTGAAACTAAATGATCTGGTGGACTAGACCACTGATTCCCAACTTCTGTTTAGTCGTAGATGAATTGGTGGCTAATGAGGCTAATAATGTGAATAATGCCAGTAAACATTAAGAAATGATGAACCCAGACTGAAGCTAGAAGGGTAGCAGGAACCAGGCAGAACCCATTGCAACCTACCTGGCTGACTTTACTTGATTTCCAAGGAAAATATAATGAAAATGACAAGAGACCCAAACAGAACAGGACTTCTGCTTAATATGTTTGCATGGACAAGATCCACACTATAAAATGCTTTGAATAAACCTGATACTTGTCTACACTGTAAAAACTGTTCCTATGGACCACATCTGTTTACACTGAAAAAAAATCTCTTTTAGAATAAATGTCCCTGTGTGGGAAATGTGTGGATGTGCATCAGGAGTACAGTGATCAACAGTGGTCAATAGAAACGCACACTCACACTAAAAATGAGCAATAATAATAAAACTCAAATAATTACATGACTGAATTCTTCTAATTGTTATCTTGTCCACTGTTTTGTAATCCAGGGAAGCAACGCTTTTAAACAGGGTGACTTTAAAAAAGTGTTATATTACTGTTAAGACAAAGCTTCTTGTTTTTAGTGCACAGCCTATGTTTACTGTGTGTGTGTGTGTGTATGTGCGCGTGCGTGCGTGCAAACATCACAGTGGTCGGGGACAGACTTCTTGTAAGTGGAAGAAGGGCAGCTCTTGGTAACAGAGGTTGGGAACCACTGGGCTAAATCGATTAGATTAAGGCAGAAAACGTAACTGTTGCTTCTGTTCTCGATAAATAATCTGACATCTGTCCAGGACGGATTAGACGTGTATGGGTACATGCGTTTGTACTAAAAATATACGGTGCAACCCTGTAGCTTTGGTACACACATACTTCAAACAAATGCAGCGTTGTTTTATATGTGAAAACAAGCAGGAGGTTTATTTGCAGAACTAAGTGAACAACGAAATGTTCTGTTGCGCACGCCAAAACAAAACTGACTCCCAGAGGACTCCCAGCTATCACTGAACTCCTCTGTTTGGGATCCTGAAGGTTTCTCCTGCAGCTACAGTGGAGAAAGAAAGGTGGACCAAACCTGAACTTCATGTCAGCTTTCACATTTCCAAACATGACTGGTGCTGGAAGAAAAATGATCCAAATCTAACTACCAGCAGCGTTCAACCAGTCCAAAATGCTGCCCAGCAAGCATCAAATTTAAAATGAGTGAATATTTGCAAAAAAACAATAAACGTTATTAGTTTAAACATTGAATATCTTGTCTTTATAGTTGATTTGATTGCATATAGGTTAAACAGGATTTGCAAATCCTAGAATTCTGTTATTTATTTATTGAACAACGTCCCAGCTTGATTGGAACTAGGGTTGTACATCTGATGCACAATATCAAAACAACTCAAAGTGATTCTTCAGTGTCTGCACAATGTCTTCTTAAAAAGGTTCCTAAACAACCATGTGGGGGTGTTGTTGTCCATCCAGTCAATGACTGAACTCATTTATGCCTTATTATTAAAAAAAAAAAAATCTGATGATCTGTTGGTTTTATAGTGGTCACTTTGTATAAGATTTATTTGATTGGAGCCAACCAAAATCATACTGGACTGTGACTTTAGAAGCATGTACCGTGTGTGTGTGTGTGTGTGTGTGTACTGTTATAGCCCTCTTTCAGATGATTTGTGTAGTTGAGCAGATTTGATGAGATTTAGTTTTCTGGTTCTGTTTAAGGCTTGTTGCATTTTTTATTATTAACACACTTTTTAGTTTCTTTAAATGTCATTTCAGTTATAAGTATTTTCTATTTTTTGTCCTCAGTGGTTTGATTCCTCGCCTGCTGGCTGACATTCTTTCTTTGTGGATGTGTAACCTTCTGGCTCATGTCATCAACACATATGCCATCGATGACACGGTATGTAGGCTCTGTAGATGCATGAAGACTTACACTCACTGGCCATTCTATTAGGTACACCTGTCCAACTGCTCGTTAACACAAATTTCTAATCAGCCAATCACATGGCAGCAACTCAATGCATTTAGGCACGTAGACATGGTCAAGACGATCTGCTGCAGTTCAAACCAAGCATCAGAATGGTGAAGAAATATGATTTTAGTGACTTTGAACGTGGCATGGTTGTTGGTGCCAGACGGGCTGGTCTGAGTATTTCGGAAACTGCTGATTTACTGGGATTTTCACACACTACCATCTCTAGGGTTTACAGAGAATGATTCGAAAAAGAGAAAATATCCTGTGAGCTGCAGTTCTGTGGGTGCAAATGCCTCGTTGATCCCAGTTACAACCAAGGCATGCAGGAGAGCATCTCTGAACGCACAACACATTGGACCTTGAGGCAGATGGGCTACAGCAGCAGACGACCACACCGGGTGCCACTCCTGTCAGCTAAGAACAGGAAACTGAGGCTACAATTTGCACAGGCTCACCAAAATTGGACAATAGAAGATTGGAAAAACGTTGCCTGGTCTGATGAGTCCCGATTTCTGCTGCGACATTCAGATGGTACGGTCAGAATTTGGCGTCAACAACATGAAAGCATGGATCCATCCTGCCTTGTATCAACGGTTCAGGCTGCTGGTGGTGGTGTAATGGTCTGGGGGATATTTTCTTGGCACACTTTGGGCCCCTTAGTACTAATTGAGCATCGTGTCAATGCCACAGCCTACCTGAATATTGTTGCTGACCATGTCCATCCCTTTATGACCACAGTGTACCCATCTTCTGATGGTTACTTCCAGCAGAATAAAGCGCCATGTCATAAGGCACGAATCATCTCAGACTGGTTTCTTGAACATGACAATGAGTTCACTGTACTCAAATGGCCTCCATAGTCACCAGATCTCAATCCAATAGAGCACCTTTGGGATGTGGTGGAACGGGAGATTTGCATCATGGATGCAGCCGACAAATCTTCAGCATCTGTGTGATGCTATCATGTCAATATGGACCAAACTCTCTGAGGAATGTTTCCAGTACCTTGTTGAATCTATGCCACCAAGGATTAAGGCAGTTCTGAAGGCAAAAGGGGGTCCAACCCGGTACTAGCAAGGTGTACCTAATAAAGTGGCTGGTGAGTGTACATTTGGCATTTACTTTAATGGGATAAGTGAAGCCAGTTTAAGCAGGCCACTGAAAGTCTGTCCTCTTATATTGAAACATCAGATCATCATAAAATGTATGGTTCAGACTTCAGTAACTACAGGGGTTGGACAATGAAACTGAAACACCTGTCATTTTAGTGTGGGAGGTTTCATGGCTAAATTGGACCAGCCTGGTAGCCAGTCTTCATTGATTGCACATTGCACCAGTAAGAGCAGAGTGTGAAGGTTCAATTAGCAGGGTAAGAGCACAGTAGCTCAAAATATTAAAATGCACACAACATTATGGGTGACATACCAGAGTTCAAAAGAGGACAAATTGTTGGTGCACGTCTTGCTGGCGCATCTGTGACCAAGACAGCAAGTCTTTGTGATGTATCAAGAGCCACGGTATCCAGGGTAATGTCAGCATACCACCAAGAAGGACAAACCACATCCAACAGGATTAACTGTGGATGCAAGAGGAAGCTGTCTGAAAGGGATGTTCGATTGCTAACCCGGATTGTATCCAAAAAGCATAAAACCACGGCTGCCCAAATCACGGCAGAATTAAATGTGCACCTCAACTCTCCTGTTTCCACCAGAACTGTCCGTCGGGAGCTCCACAGGGTCAATATACACGGCCGGGCTGCTATAGCCAAACCTTTGGTCACTCATGCCAATGCCAAATGTCGGTTTCAATGGTGCAAGGAGGGCAAATCTTGGGCTGTGGACAATGTGAAACATGTATTGTTCTCTGATGAGTCCACCTTTACTGTTTTCACCACATCCGGGAGAGTTACGGTGTGGAGAAGCCCCAAAGAAGCGTACCACCCAGACTGTTGCATGCCCAGAGTGAAGCATGGGGGTGGATCAGTGATGGTTTGGGCTGCCATATCATGGCATTCCCTTGGCCCAATACTTGTGCTAGATGGGCGCGTCACTGCCAAGGACTACCGAACCATTCTTGAGGACCATGTGCATCCAATGGTTCAAACATTGTATCCTGAAGGCGGTGCCGTGTATCAGGATGACAATGCACCAATACACACAGCAAGACTGGTGAAAGATTGGTTTGATGAACATGAAAGTGAAGTTGAACATCTCCCATGGCCTGCACAGTCACCAGATCTAAATATTATTGAGCCACTTTGGGCTGTTTTGGAGGAGCGAGTCAGGAAACGATTCCTCCACCAGGATCAAGTTGAGTCCAAACTCAAACTTATTAAAATGTATCAATATTTTACTTCACTGTAGGCTGTCTGTATAAGACAGAAATTAGAATCACTTGACAATGTAGAGTCTATATATTTATAGATTTCAATTGTTAAAGAGCAGCCATGTATGAAACAATAATAAGCCATTTTCTGATGCATAACTTTTCATCTTCAGTTTCCTTCTTTTCTTTTGAACAAAGAAGTTATTGTTCTCTGCATTGTGGTCAAGTTTTGATTTCATTTAAATTAAAAATTTGCCAGTTAGGTTGTTTTCGCTGTTTTTATTTAAAAGTCTGTAGATGGTAAGTGATTTATTGTTCGTCTTGGCCTGATGCAAGCTGCGTTTTTTATGTCTATGCGCCACCTGCGTAAAATTTTCCAGTCCATTAAATCGAACGCACCGATCTCCTTGGCAACCGCTCTGTTTTGGAGGTAAGCGCGCATGCGCTCTCGTGTAGTGTATGTGAAATCTCTGGTTATAAGCGGTGTTTTCAAGCTGAACTGTGTTGCTGTAATTCAGCAAAATAACATGAACCACAACTAGTTACTCTACCTTTGCTTTTAACAGGGGTATTTAGCAGCGCGCAGACAGACATTAAACGTAGCGGTGCTCGTTTTAAACACTGGCCGTTCACAACAGCCTCGAGCTCCGAGATGAGAGAAGCAAAGCAAGAGCATTGAGGCTCCAGCATAGCAGAACAGTTCAGAAACAATCTGGAATGAGGGGAAAATAACTATATTTATGAACAGATTAAGACGTGTTTTAGACTGCCTATTGGTAGCGGATCTGATCTTCTTTGTGTGCTCGTGAATTTGTGCAGCCGTTACTAGTTCTGGATGACGGCTGTCTGTTCTTCCCTCTTCCTGCGTACCGGCGCAGAATCTTTTAGTGGTACGCAGTACCGGACCGTACTGGCTCACTTTCACCCCTGGTTGTTACCCTCAGAGATGTTTAAATAGGAAGAAAAAAAACTCCCAACATAGTCACTCATTAAAAAAAACAGTTTGTGTTTCTTGTTTAATGATGATGTTGAACTTCCAGCAATGGAAGAGCATATCTGTGTGGAGGAGGAACCTTTTTACTTGCCTTCACATTACGTCGATCTCTATGGTTACATTTACCCCCCTTTGGAGGGGCATGGAGTTGATGAGGGCGATTCTTCTTTTTCTTCTCAGATGAGTCACACAGGAGAGATTAAGAACTGCTCCCAGGCGGTGACAGGGGTGAGTCTGACAAACATCTGCAGAATACTCTTTAGGATGTGCAGAATGTTCTCTAAATGTGTTCCTCCTTTGTGCCTTTCTTTCAGTTCTTTGCCAGCATGGTCACATACCCTTTCGGTTTGGTGTCTAACCTCATTGCTGTCAATAACTGCGGGTGAGTTGACAACCTGGCTGCTGAAATATCTCAGATCAGATCCAACAAACTTATTTCTGTTGTTCTGTCAGGCTTGCTGGAGGCCTGCCTCCTTACGCATCTATATATCCAACCTGGGTGGACTGCTGGAGGCACCTTAGCAGTGAGGTAAGTACAAACAAAACGTGTTCCTCTGTGACAACAAGATAACGCAGGAAGTTAAGATTAAAATTGGTTAATAATGACAACGTTAGAACATCTCTGTAGGTAGGCAGTCAAGTAACGATATGAAAGTGCTTAGCCTGTGTGGCAGCTTTTAATGTTTGCCTTTAGTTATGTGGTCAGTTCTTTCACATCATGGTTCTAATATAGTTAGACAAAACGGATCATATGAGGCGAAGCTTTTTAGGCTGTTTCTAGTGAGCTATTCTCTCCTTAATGGTCCAGCAGCTGGCCTTCCTTGTGTTAGCTCGTCATTATTGTATCCAGCATGGAAAACACACTGTACTACAGATGTTTGTTTTATTATAGTTTTTCAATCGAAATCCTGTTTTGGTGAGACTAGCTTTGATGCATCTGTTACTGATGATTATCGTGACATGGTTGAGGATAGTGTCTGCAATCAATGATGATTTTGCCCTCAGGCTTGTTGTCTCATAAAAAATATACAGTTCATAACTCGATCCTGCCCAAATTGTAACATCTGCATAAAATCGTAAAACTAGAACAAAGAAAACCCAAAGGTGTTACTGTCCGATACAATCCTGTATTGTATTTGAGTCAGTCAACCAAAATCCAAAGTTCTTCATCTCCTGATCTTGGCTCTTACATATTTGGACTGTATTGGAATTAATCGGATTCATTTGTACTGAATTTGGACCACGATAGATTTTTTAATAACTGCATATGATGTGGACTTGTTTAAGTAGTGCTATACAAGTACAGCTCAAAAACTTTTAATATCTTGAAAAAGTTCAGTATATTTGACCCTCATTTCAGAAAGTGAAACTCGTGTATTTATATTCATTACACATCGGACGAAATACTTGAAACTTTTATTTTTGTAGTTGTGATGATTATGGCTTACAGGTGAAAACAAAATTTAGTGTCTCAGAAAATAAGAATATTGAATAAGATCAATAAAAAAGTTATACTTTAAAAAGAAATGTCAGGCTTCTGAAAAGTATTTTCATTTCTATGCACTCAATACTTGGTCGGGGCTTCTTTGCATGCGGGGCAGGTAGGGAGAACGTGTGGCGCACACAAAAAAGACGTACGAAACCGTGCGTAAACCTGTCACTGGACACAGTATTTGAAGTACTCTAAATCTTTACAACCATTCAGGAGGCCACATAAAAACTAGATAATTACCTAGAAGCCAGCCATCTTGCATAGAGGTTTGTTTCCAACACAACTATTATTGTTAGATTAATTATAATTATTTTTATAGTATAAAGGAATCATGAGCTGAGGAGGCCAATGTACCATCGTATTACTGAGACACATTTGCGCATCATAAATAGGTTGCACTTATATTGAATGAAAATGCTTTCTATTCAACAAAGGCATATATTCGCTTAGAGCTGCCCTTACTGCAGTATGGGTCCGGTCCGTAGTTCTGATTACAAACAGAAATTGGCTCCTCGCCCCAAATGAGAGCCACAGTTTAGGGGAGCGTTATTTATCAGAGCAGCATACGGATGACGACCCATTTGGCTGGCATGGCCCGGCTCAGGGATGACTGTTAAATGCCCGACCTGTCAGTCAGCTCCCTCTGAGAAGTTCCGGTGTATTTTATGCTCCTCAGCACACAGACCAATGAGCATTAACATCTACAGGTGACAAAAACAGAGGAAGTTTTACAGTTTACATCCGACTGAGGTTGTTTCCATTATTTTCTGACGTGTTACGTTATTGTATGAAACTAAATGTGATTCAGTTTGATCGCTCGGGTTTAAACCATAAAAGCTCAAACTAAAAAAAAAAACGATCAGGTTTGACGCTCCATGAATTAAATAAAGCTGAATCGAGTCGTATGTCAGTGGATTTAGCTGAGTTTTAGTTCTCTGTAGTTTATTTCTGTCGAAAAAGTTTGTGTGGCTTCCGCGAATTTTCACGGCAGATTAAAAATTCGCATGGATTTACGCACACTTTCACACAACTTTCATATTTTACATGCCGGGTTGTGGGTAACACATTGACCCGTAAGGTTTTTGTGCGCTTCGTACATGAGGCCCCTGAACTGTGGCCTCGTGTATTTTCAGTTGAAAGTAGTTTGTATTTCTGGTAAACTACTTGGAAATCAAGACTCCCCAGAGTCTGGAGGAGGAGTGGGGAGGAACAGAATCCACAGTGATGGTAGTCAAGTGTGAAGTTTCAACAATGGTGCCATGTCATCTGTTGGTACTGGTCCAGTGGGTTTTCTGAAGTCCACAGGCAACGCAGCCATCTACCAGGAGATTTTGGAGCACTTCAGGTGCTGATTTCGTTTTCCAGCAGAACTTGGCACCTGCCCACACGGTTAAAAGTACTAAAAGCTGGTTGAATGACCATGGTGTTACTGTGCTTGATTAACCAGCAAACTGGCTGGACCAGAACCCCATAGAGAAGCTATTGTCAGGAGGAAGAAGAGACACATCGGATGACCTAAAGGCAACTATCAAAGCAACCTGGGTGTTCTGAACAGTTCAGCAGAACCACAGGCTGATCATCTTCATGCCACACCGCATCGATGTAGTAATTCATGCAAAAGGAGACCAGACCCAGTATTGAGTGAATAGAAAAGAAAATACTTTTCAGAAGTCTGATTATTACTGTTTAAAATATCTTTTTTTATTCTTTTGAGTTGTTCTTGTACGACTATGATATTTATCGACATCACTGTCTCCAAAATTTTTAAATGTGTACTTTACAACAAATATGAGGTCATGTTTTTATGAACCAGTTTTCTTTTTAACGTTTTACTTGGCGTTTGTAAGCAGTAACAGTGGGGAGAACAAGTATTTGCTGCTGATTCTGCAGGTTCTCCTTACTGGCAAAGCATGGCGAAGTCTTTCATTTTTATCATAAGTGCTCGACAACTGTGAGTAACAGAATCTAAAACAAAATGCAGAAAGTCACATTGTGTGATTTTTAAGTAGTTAATTTGCATTTATTGCATGACATATGATTCATAAACAAAATTTCAAAATAAAATGAAACTTTATATTTGGTACAGAAACCTTTGTTTGCAATTACAGATATCGGATGTTTCTTGTAGTTCTTGACGAGGTTTACACACACGTCAGAGTATCAAACACTTGTTCTCCCTATTGTATGTTATATTCAGATTATTGCACTCTACTTTAATCCCAATTTGACAGTGTTCCAGGGTTTTTGGCAATGTGTGTGTTTAACTGTCTAGTGTGCTGTTAATCAGGCATTCAATCATGTACCGTTCACATGTAGTTAAACCACAGAAAATCTTTAATATATTTCTACCGCGGTGTTTGCTGTTCCTCAAAGGCCTTCCATCAGAGGACGCGAAGCATGTCCTGGTTTGTTTTTGTTTCGTTTTTTCGAATCATCCGAATCAGCACTTTCCCCTCTCTTTCAGGGTAACATGAGCAGAGGAAATAGCTTGTTTTTCCGGAAGCTCCCAGCTGGAAAGAAGTACGCCTTTGACCAGAAGAGATTTTTTTGAAAACCTGAAGAAAACTCAGCTTGATATAGTTGTAATAATAAAATAAAACAAACTTTAAAAAAGAAACAAAAACAATGTCTAATGAGGAGGCCCAACTGTTGGTGCTTCATCTTCTTTTGTATGCACTGGTTTATTGTGGAGTTTTGCTTTAACAGTCTGTCATCACCGGAAGTAATATGTCCAGTTCCTTTTGGCATATGTTATTAAATAACAGAAATATAAACTGTGGGGATTGAAAATGAGATGGATCAGAAGTTCTGTTTAGGTCCTGCATGGACAAAAGGACTCGTAACTTTGCAGTCCATCAAGTAAATGCCCCCTTTATTCTATGTTTTCTACAGATGATCTGTTGATGACCTCACTAACATTAAGGGGAGTGGCTGTTTGGTCACCCGTTCAGTCTGCATGTAGTAATGTGTAGTAATCCACATGAATGATGAAGTTCTGCTGAGCTCTCTGGGGGCTGGGTTTGTAATGTTTATAAAAACAGGAAACGTGTCTGTGATTGGATTGGAAAGGAGAGCTGAGCTGAGCTTAAGTTCACTGAACTTTGTAGTTAGGTGCTTGTTTAAACTTCTGATTGATTCAATTAAAAACCTTTTTTGATCTTGTCTGTTTTATACAGGTGGTTTGTGTGAGCAATAAGAATATAGGAAAAGACATTTCACCCTAAAGTTTTCCTTAGCCAACTATGAAGGTCTTGTGCTGTCAACAGAACCTAATGAGTTGAGTAAAAACCTCAAACCATCTAGTTCTTTTTGTGGAACATGGCTTGAGGTGATATTTGGAGGCCTGAAAAAGTATTCATTCTCAAATATTTTCATCTTGGATTCTGTGGGAGTGCACCGTGGTGTAGCAGGAAGCAGAAGCACTCCCACCTTGGTAGGAATGTCTGTTTTTCTCCCTCTGCATGTGGCAGTTTTCTTTGTGTACTGATCTCCCAGAGTCCAAACACATGTATGATGTGGTGGATACAGAAAATTTGTAATGGAGTGAAATAGAATGGGTAATTTATTAATCCCCTGTAGGAAATTGGTGTTTCAGCAGCAACAGAGACATTTAGATTAAGACATAAGGAATAGCACATACAATAACTACATTCAAAATAGAGTTGTAACAACTGGAGTCAGTTGCATAAAATGTTACAATTGGAGGCCAAAAAAACAAGTGGTCTATTTGTTGGATAATGTGTGCTTATGAGGGTTCTAAGAACCTTGAAGTAGAAGAAACGTTCTGAACAGGAAACACTCAGAGTATTGGAGGTGTAGACGTTAATGTTCAGTAACAAAAACAGTTCTGTCAGATTCTGTATAAAGAACTTTAGACCGATTATTAGAGTGGGAACACACAGGCTGATAACACTAAAGGTGCAGAGACTGCATTGTCTGCCTATCTGACCACTATATGATGAACAACCATCTAGAGGGGTTAAACATGCTTCTATATGGTGCTGTTAGATAATGCAGTTTTGTCCTAATGTTTACTTCGGTGCAACTTGTGGTGCTTTTACATTACATGAAAACCATTCTCCAAGTGAAGCCTGGTGGGGATAAATAAATATGAAGTCTTTGGGAAGACCTGTTTTTCTTTGGAGAACTAAAAGTGGAAAACAGTGTTCATTGAGGTACTCTGAGTTTCATATGTGTGACAATTTTTGGGATTAAAACCAAGGAGAAGCGTTTTTCGGCAACCGTTAAAGCTGGCCTGCCAAATAATGCATCCCCTGCCATCCTAGAAGATTAGATAGGTATGAATGATAATACCATTTACTACATGATCATCGAGTTACTATGAGGTACTGGTATGAGTTTCATGCGAGCATGATCATTTTTCAGGATGAAAATGGGGGGATGCATATCTCGGCAACCTGAGAATCAGCCTTGCCAATAAACACATGCCCCCTTAACTTAAAGGTCTAGGCACCTATGGATAATATAACATTTTCTATATTTTCACAGATGCTTCCAAATCTCAGCAAGCCCAAACTTTGCACCAAAACAATGATCGCCTTTCCAATTCTATAAGTTTACAGGTTTACTGATGCTACAGTGAGACTTTTTAATGGTAGATCTATTTTGAGTTTTTAAAGAAGGGAACACATGTACAAACACTCAGGGTGGCATTATACTTGGACTTTATTGATATGTAATATTAAATGAGCATTAATGAGTTCACAGATGCTTAAAATGAAAAAGCTTGCAAGCCTCTGCATCATTCAAAGATTACTCAAAGAAATCCTCCTACGTTTATTTTTCTAACAGGGAGTTTAGGGAGCACTCAGTGCACCCAACACTTTATTATATTATTTATTTATTAGTTTTATTGATCCAACTTGGTGTCTTTAAAAGGTATAATGTTGAATAACACCACTGCTTCTGTCAACGTCCACCTGCGTAAATGCAATTCTGTTTCTCATAAAAGTGCATTGAACCGGGAGAATACATACAGATCACCAAATTGTGCATTTTAACCTTTAACAGTGGAATGTAGTTGTGTTCAATAGTCACCCATTGGCTACTTGAGTATAATCGCTAAATTAATACGTTTCTGTGTGACGCAGGGCTATAACTATTATGCTTAGAAACCACGGAGCGTTATTGAGACACTGCGACTTTGAAACATTCGACTCTAACGAGTACAGATAAAAGGTGTCAAAACCCCAATTTCTTAAAATAATCTGCCAAACTACACTTTTAGGCACATACATGGATAAACGTGTAAAAAATTAGGATTACTTTTAAAAACAGCCCCCTCGGTCACATTTTAATCTGTTCTCTTCTGCTGTTTGTGGAGCCACTGAGCGATGCGCGTTCATGTGACCTGCAGCGTTTTACTAATTCACTGTTAGTCGTTGTCCGGAGAATATCTCCTTTCTCCCAGTCTTTCCACCATCTTCCCTGCTTATGTTTTTAAGGATTCTTTTTCATTGCCAGAGGATGGCGCGACAACTTGGAATTCCAACACGATTCGTCACCCTGTCAGCAGCCGACACAGTGGCCGGAAGTCATTCAGGATAGAGCTGATCAGTATAGCAAAAAGCTGACCTGCATCTATGACCCTGCTGCCTTGGTGTTGGTCTGCGCTCTAGAAGTGCTTTTTTAGTTCCAACTGATTATTACAGCTCTAAATAAGGCATCAATGAGCTTCACTATCACAGTGGCGGAACGTTCCTTTCATTACACCAAACGTACATTGATTTTTGAAATCAAAAATGATGTTCTATTGTTCTGCTGCATTTACCTTGAGATTACTGCAGCAGGCACAGGACAATGTTGATTCTATGACTAATTTGAAGGAAAAATTACAAACCATGAATGACTGACGCTGCAATGGACCTTTAAGTCTGTTTTAATGAAGTGACATTATTTAACCATGTGAACACACGTCTCCTGCAGATGCAAAGCCAAAACAGCATTAGTTTTTAATAACATATTACACATGCATTTCAACAAGCACAACAATGCTAAAAGCAGAGGCTACGAGCCCTGCCAAGTCAACACTTGTTTTTTGCCAGGCCATTAAAAAAAATCATTGCATTATGCATTAGTCCACTACTAATATTACATGAAAACCATATTAGGTATATGTACTTTCTTTGATCATGCTGACTTTTCAAACGTCAAAAAATAATTGTAATCAATTGTCGCTTTATCTGCAATGTTGCGAACAGCGAACCAGGCGAATATTTAGCATCTCTGTTTTTTTACTTTATCTGCATTTGCAGAAAGAGCTGCTCGCTCTCCACTCAGCCGTGAAACTGCTCTCAGAATGTTGATCTAAAGAGAAGAGCTCCACCTCCACACTAAGACTTTATGACAGAACTTCCTCCATCTTCTGCAGACTTGGCGCCGCTGTGCTGACTGTTGATGTGTTGCGTCATTTCCTTGCGATTGGTTAGGGTGTGACCACACTGAACGCAGGTGTAGCGCCCTCTGGTGTGCTCCCAAAGGACACGTCTGTGGCACGACAAAGCTAAAGCAAAGGACACATATAGTTAAGCCCTAAAATAGACTTGGATATAAAATATTTTCATTCAAACAAGAAGTTTGTCTCCGATAACAAATAAGGCATGCATGTCTGAAAAGATGATATAAAAATGTGAGAAGAATATGAACTATTTAAAATTATTTCTGAGTTTCTTGCTATATATAAAATCATTTTGCCTGTTCTTAATAAATGGAATAATCTTTACTGGCATTACATCACTGTATTACCCTGCTTATAACAGCTGACCAGCTTTTTGCATGTTCCCTGGTATTCTTTGAGCAAGAAAGGCCTCCTTGCCATCATCTTAATCTTCAGCTCCCTCCACTGATTCTCTTATCAGATTTAAGTCAGAACTCTGGCTGGGTGATTCCAAAATTCTGATATTACTTCCATTCAGAACAAACATGTTGGTCAAATTAAATATTACTTTAAGTCTAAATCTGCCAGGGATATGGGCTTAACTGCTGTAAAATAAGACAATAAAATGTATAAACGCTGAAATCAGCAATGCACTGTCTGACCACAAGCCTGTTTTATTTGATTTTATTGAACCGGTTAAACCCTGTACTCCTGCTCGGCGCTGTCGTTTTTAACCCTTCCACCGCAGCTCATTTCTCCGTTATTTATAATTTTAAATCACAGCCCTCTGTGTCTTCCAGCACTGAGGAGCTTTCTTTATATTTTAATTCTTTGGGCCACACTGTTCTTAATTCTGTGGCCCCGGTTAAAACCAGGCGATCGAAGCCCAGATCAGATCCTTGGTTAAGTGACCATACCTGTGCCATCAGACGGGAGTGCAGGAGAAGTGAACGAAAGTGGAAACAGGACAAATTGCACGTTGCTTTTGAGATACTGAGAGGGAGCTGGAGTTATCAGAGAGCTGTGAAAACTGCTAGACAGAAATATTTTGCTGACACAATTGCTGCTAACTCCCACAACCAACGCGTTCTTTATGATACGATTAAAAATGCTCTAAATGCTCATGAACCTGTCCCTTTGGAAGCTTCCAGAGAACACTGAAAAGTTTCTTCATTGCTTTTTGGAAACGGTTGTTAACACTAGGGCTTGTATTTCTCCTCCCTCCCATGACCCATCCATCTTTGTCCCCTGCCCTGCTGTCCGGGATCGCCCGCTCCTGTTTGAGTCATTCGCGTTCAGTCGGAACGCACCTTTAAACCTTCTATAAATCCAGTGGAGGCAGAGCCTTTACAGTTTTAGCTCCAAAAATATGGAATAAGCTGCTGCCGGAGGTCAGGCAGGTTCCATCTCTTGCTGTTGTTAAAGCCAGTTTAAAAACACACCTTTTCTCCCTGGCTCTTAACCCAGAATGAGTTAGCATCCTTAATCTTTCACCTTTTTAATATTTTCTTTAAAGCTGTACTATTTTACATGTCCAATATTTCTTATGTATTTTTTTTTTATTCCTGTTTTTTTTTTTGTACAGCACTTTGGTCAGCTGTCATGTTGTTTTCAAAAGTGTTTTATAAAGAAAGTGGTATGGTAGAATAATTTTAGACACCCAAAAGAAAAACGGAAGCACCCAGAAGGAGCTGTCCGCAGCTCTGTGCTAGTTATGGGGATGGGCTCACCTTGATTCTTCCTCCAGATAGCTGCCGAAGGAGTGTATGCTGCAGATCCTGGAGCAGTGTGTACAGCCCCATGAGACCTGATATGTGCCTGCTGTTGACTCTGGACATCAGAAGGGTCAGCAGCTACTTTCGGAGCAATAATCTTGAGACCAGCAGGCAGTTTAGAGGGTTCGTCTCTGAGAGGAGGCTGGGAAGAAGCCTCAGTGAGCTTTGGAGTAACACGCTGAGAAGGATGGGGTTCCTGGAGAGTCAAGATGGGTGGCCCAAGCACAGGGGGCTCAGCAGAGTCTGGCAAGGGAACCACAGCAGGGTTTGATCCATCAGGGTGTATGGTTTGAATGGGAACTTCTTGTGGTAAAGACACCGACTCAAGCTGTGGGGGTGCTAAGTCAGTGGTCTTTGGGGTCATGTTTGAAGCAGCCACAACAGGAAGCAGAGGGGCTGCAGGTTCAGAAGATTTTGCTTTGGCCCGCGGTACTTTGGAACAGGTGTGCAGGTGTGCCAGGAGGCCTCT
Source organism: Crenichthys baileyi (assembly GCA_036173005.1). Taxonomy (NCBI): domain Eukaryota; kingdom Metazoa; phylum Chordata; class Actinopteri; order Cyprinodontiformes; family Goodeidae; genus Crenichthys; species Crenichthys baileyi. The sequence continues at coordinate 236,775 of JAHHUM010001820.1, read as the reverse complement.
GTAAGACCGTAGTTTGGTGCGACAACTCTCACACCTTCACAAACAGAAAGAACTCTTTGTGTCATTTGCAACAATACATTCACATCATATCAGCTGTTAGCCACAACTCACTGGAAGTAAATGTTAGCTTTGTAGTGATGCCTGGTGTGTTCCATCAGTTTTTGCATGCTGGGGAAGGAAGCACTGCAGCCGCTAGAGGAACATAGCAACTTTTTACCTGCAGAGAGGGAAGCACAGCATTTACCTCTAGACACGGGCTTCACTGAAAGAAAATACTCTACGTTTTCTAGTAGCATCCCTTTTACCCATTGATGCATTTCTTGTTCTTCTGTATTTCCCCATTTATTTTATTTTCCGAAATGTATTATTTTTATGGCAGATCTATTTCTTCAAAGCACAGACCAGGCTTTGCTTTAATTAATGACTTAACACCGTGACTTAAACCAGAAACTTTACAACAGATCTGCCATTAATTTAAATGGCTGTTTGCTGATAGCATGGAGACAGATCATGATGACAATTTCAGGTACCTAAATTGCCAACAGATTTTCTAACTGGCTGCTGTTTCAAGGTATTTTAGCGAAGGTAAAGCATATTTTGGGTTACTATGCTCAGTGTTTGCCTTGGTAGTGTGTAATCAAATGTGATAGATAGACTCTGTGAGATAAAGCTAGGTCAAACTTTTTTAGTACTATTAAAGCATTCTAAAGACAACACAGGAGTGGTGGCTCCAGATGTTTGCGTCCCACTGGCAGAGGGCTCACCAGGCAGAGACTGTGCTGGAGTATCATGGTCCTTGATGTGACTCTCTAAAGCACTCATCTCCGTGTACACGCGCTTACATCCGTGCATCGGACAAGGAAGTCTTCTGGTTCCCGATACTGAGGAATGGGAAATCAAACGTGGTAAACTGAGAGGTCTGAATGACACAATTACATTAAATAGTTTAGATCATATGCTAGCAAGTTAGCTCGCTGGCTACCTAATTACTGCGCCACAGCTGAAGTTAGTTTGAATAAAAGTAAAGGTGGCAAAAAAACAGTACAATGTCTAAAGTAGAGGGTAAACTGAAATGACAAACCTCCGTTTCCATTGTCAGGGGACTGCAAGACAGAGTCGCCAGGAGAAATCATATTAGAGACAACAAAGAGAGGTTAGAAGGACTACATAAAGGAGAAGGAGATGCGGTAACGCCAAACAAAACAGCGCACGGATTTCGGGCTAATCCTGGTCGGAATAACGAGGAGTTTTAAGTCCCAGAAAAACTAATATTACGATTTATCAGGTTAAGCTTCTTCTTCTTGGTGTTAATAGCCGTAGGCGAACAACGAAATTGTACAATACTGCCACCAAGTGGCCTGGAGTGTTGATCTATCATAGAAATGCGTTACTCTAAGATAATTCAATGTGGCCTGATAACTTTTACTTGTTGAATTATTTCTAAGTAAATCAGTTAAATCTAGTTTCACTTTAATTCTATTTAGGTTTTTAATAAGTTGTCTTCTTTCATCCATATACCTCAACAGTGTAATATAACATACCCCATTGTCTCATCGTCTCGACAGTACTCACATTTTCCATTGCATTGTTTCCCTAAAATGAATAGTGTGCTGTTTAGCCGAGTGAAAATGATTCTCTTCTCTCCTCCTCTCTACAACAGTTTTCCTTTGGATTTTACAAAACCACTGTTGTTTCCTTTCTTTCTCCCATTGCTTTTGCCATCACTCAATTTTGTTTAAATAGATTTTTTTAATTGTTTTACTAAAACTGACAATTATTTCCAATGTTCTGTTTCCAGTGGCCTCCTTTGCTCTTTTATCTTCCTTTTTATTTCACTTAACACCATCATGTTTAATCTTTATAGTGTTTGTTGAATTTCAATTAAGATGTCTGCTCTGCTTTCTGAACAGGTGCATTGTTAACTTACTAATGATGAACTAGACTTGAAACAATTTACTGATCCTGTCTTAGACCCAGTGGATGCCTTATAATATTGCAAGTATTTCTACTGTGTATACTAGAGTTCATCATTATTTTTTTCTTGGCTTACTTACTTGGCTATTAAACTCTGACATAACGAAGGCTACTCCAACTCTATTAAATATATCGTTAGATGCATCTGTATACTTTTTTATGTAACTAATATTGACTAATTTATTTCTGTACCGTATGCCAGTTTAAAATTAAGGCCTTATCCTCATTTCTTCATCTGGAAGTATCCAAGGCAGTATTATTGGTAATAGTACTGTTTAACTTATAGTGATCCGATCTATTCTGAGTTTGGTTGTTTTCTGATTCACAATCCAACCAAAACATCTATACCTTTTGTTTCTTTTTTCCAAAAAGCGTTAACTATTTCTTGAGTTGTATGACCCCGTCTATTACCATATAATTGTGCCTAGTAATTTATTGTTAGTTCTCTTGTGATGTTCAGTGGCATTTCTCCCATTTCTACCTGTAATTAGGCTCCCCGGCTAATTTCACCTGTAAGTCTCAACACGTGATATTTCTGGTGCATTTAACTGTGAACTTGATGTCACAGACCACAATGCCTCAAGAGATTTTTTTCTGTCTTTCACAAATATAAAACAACAGTTACACCTGACCTGATTCTTAAGTAGGTTACAAGTACACAACTTGTATTCTGTGAGTCACACATCAAAAACCTCCTACATTCACAGTTTTGCTGCAATTGATCCAAAACAAATAAAGCAAAACTAATTCACACACCTGTATTAACATCTTCCCACAAACAGTTTTTTACAATACGTTTTTTTGTCTTAACACAAATCAGTGAATGCCACTGTATGAATCTGCTGCTGTGAGTCCCAAATGTTGCCTACAAGTCACACCTCCCTTTTTGTGTGCTCCGACTTTTGCCCCAAATGTCACGCAAATAGCGGAGCAAAATCTGTGATTTGAAGGCAATTTGCATTCCTGTAGAGCAGAGGGCGTTGCCTGCTCTGGACTCAGTAAGCATGCACCAACCAAAAAATGTTTAGGAATATGGGGCCTCATAGTGGTGTCAGGATTCTGCAGCTGAACGTCAGCCATTTAGCAAATGTTAAAGGGGACATATTATGTTTTCACCTTTAAATCATCCAGTTGTGGTCTATATAAAGTGGAACTGCAATGCTTTGGTCTGAATTCCTTGTTATTGTAGCTCCAGTCTTCTCTTTATGGCAGGCTGTTTTAACATTTATTAGGTTGACTGAATTTGTATTTCAGATATCTTGGATAAAATTCTTCCTAGTTAAAATGAACATTCCAGACATCTAAAATGACATTCCCCCTATCTAAAATGAATATTTCAGATATCTTGAATATAATTCTTATTAGTACAAATGATGTCACTTTTCCCATTCATGTGTATTTGGCTTTTACTTCCTCCTATCTAAAATGACATTCCTCCAATCTAAAGTAAACAACCTGGATGTCTAAAATGAATTCTTACTAGGATTAACTCTAATTTTAGATCTCGATAATCCTGTTAATACTAGTCATAATGACAATTTCAGATATCAACAAGGAAAAAAACATTCCAGATATCAAGAACATCAATTCTTGACATCAAAAATATATATTTACTTGTAGAAATTTTATTACAGATAACTACTACTGATTATATAATTAGTTAAAACTGAATTTCAGATATCTGAAATTTTAATAATGCCTATACCAAATGCAATTATAGATAGAAACATATCCTGGCTAACTTGCAACAGAATAATGGGGCTCCATTTTAACATAAAATAGACAAGCTGACTAGCCACATTTCTATTATAGATAGCACTAAGACATTCTACGTAGTCACAATTACAATATTCCTAGTCAGCATTGTAATGCAGATATCACCAATTACATTTATGCCAGTAGAAACTAACTTTTAACTGATCTGAAATTAAAATTGTACCAGTAAGAACTAAGTTTCAGATATCTACAAATCTTTACTAATATTAAGTGGCCTTTTAACATTTATTTGATTGGCTGGATATATATTTCAGATATCTTAAATAAAATTCTTCCTATCTGAAATGAACATTCCAGATATCTAGAAACTAATTCTTACTAGCACAAATGACGTCACTTTCCCCATTCATGTGTATTGGGCTTTTACTTCCGGATATCTGAAATGACATTCCTCCTGTCAAAAACAAATTTTCTGGATGTCTAAAAATGAATTTCAGATATAACACACACACACATATAGGTATCTGAAACTTAATTCTTACTAGTTCAATTTTATTTTTTGATATCCTGAAATTAAGTTTCTGCTAGCAAAAATGTAACTGAGGACATCTATAATTACAGTTCTGACTGGCAGCAATGTGATTTTGACTAGAAAGAAACCAATCTATTATGGCAAGCTAGATTAACATTTAATCAGCAAGTTTAACTATCCGGAATCACCATCATAGATATCTATAATGTCATTTTGACTAGTCGTGATGTCATTGTGACTAGTATGAAGTCTGATAGAAGATATCTCCTAACTCATTCTGACTAGTCAAAACTGCAGTCACAGATATCTGTAATTCAGTTTTGACTTGGCAAAATCTAATTACAGATATCAGCAATGATGTCACTCAAAACAATATTCATCTCGTCACACATTATAAATCACAATTGTAGATATCTATAATCAGTTTTGACTGGTCAAAAAATTGATGCATATATCTCAAACGTCAACACCTGACGTTGCTCATGCGAGGCTTGCCATTTTTTAACCAGATTTTAAGACTTAAGGGCAATGGCGGTTACAGTTGTGGATATGATCGTTAGAAAATGCCATGACATTGAAAGAGCTTTTCATCAAGGGATTTGCGATGAATGAGAGCTTCGTTCGCTAGACAGTTGTAATATAAACTTACAGCATATTGCAAATGTTTTGTCTCCACACTCGCTTGAGGAGCTACAACGAAGTCTGGATGATTTTAAAACACGGGTCTCGTGTGCTGGAGTAGCAGCAGAAAATGTTGGGTATTTGACCCATCGCGTTAATTCAGGTGGGTTTATTTGTGAAACATATTTATAATTTAATTTTAATTAGAAGGAAATGCTTAAACTGTGAGAGGGGGCAGGGCGGGGGGTGGTAGGGTTATACTAGCAAAACAAAACGCAGAATTAACCTTAAAGACTCAAATGACTCGAAAGAAAAAGAAAAACAATAACGATAGACAGAATATTCCTATTGCCATTATTATCATTATTATTACAGTACATTATTATTATTACATCTTTATTATTTCCATTATCATCATAATTACTACGATCACATTATAATCATGAATTCCCTGATTTAAATTCTATAGTTTTCTATAATGTTGAATTTATAGATTTTTTCAAATGTATTGATTGTTCTGGACCCCTTCAATTGATAATCCGAGCCACCTCAACTGGCTCCTCTCGATGTGGAGGAGCAGCAGCTCTACTCCGAGCCCCTCCCGAATGGCTGAACTCCTCACCCTATCTCTAAGGGAGTGCCCGACCATCCTACGGAGGAAGCTCATTTCAGCCGCTTGTATCCGAGATCACGTTCTTTCGGTCATGTCCCAAAGTTCATGGCCATATGTGAGGGTAGGAACGTATACCGTAAATCGAGACCCTGCTTTTCGGCTCATCTTCACCACAATAGACCTGCACAGCATGCCCGTTACTGCAGCAGCCGCACCGATCCATCTGTCGATCTCCCGCTCCATTCTCCCCTCACTTGTGAACAAGACCTCAAGATACTTGAACTCCTCCACTTGAGGGAGGAACTCCCCTCCAACGTGAAGAAGACAAGCCACCCTTTTCCGGTCGAGAACCATGACCTCTTACTTGGAGGAGCTGATCTTCATCCCAGCCGCTTCATACTCGGCTGCGAACCGCCCCAGCGCATGCTGTAGGTCTTGGCTAGAGGGGGCCAGCAGGACCACGTCATCTGCAAAAAGAAGAGACGAAATCCACTGGTCCCCAAACCAGACCCCCTCCGGCCCTTGGCTGCGTCTAGAAATCCTGTCCATAAAAGTTATGAACAGGACCGGTGACAAAGGGCAGCCCTGCCGGAGTCCAACATGCACCGGGAACAGGTCCGACTTAGTGCCGGCAATGCGGACCAAACTCCTGCTCCGCTCATACAGGGACCGGATGGCTTGCCATAATTTTAGTGCCAGACAAATGGAACAACAGAGAAGAGTGCGCTTTGAAAAAATATTAAAACGGCATGCCATGTATGTTTTTACCCCCTGTTCTGAGGTGCATCTGAGAGCAACTCGTTTTGGTGCGATCTCCCTTATGAGGAAGTTCCAACACGACACGGACTTTGAACCGCAAAAATGCGGACTTTTGACCGCAGTAAAGTTAGTTTTTGGTTGGATATTCGTGCTACAGCGGTACTTTCTCCCATTTGATCCGAGGCAGGCTGTCTGATTACGGGCAGTTGTTTTCTGCCTGCTCCATCCTCCTGCAGACGCTGGTTCGCCGTTAATAAATGTCAGAACCAGACATGCTGTTTCATGGTGGTTTTGTTTTGTGTGTTTTGTGGGAAATGTTTGTGCGTCTGAAAAGCTGATTTTATGTGTGATCAGGTGGTTTAGGATGTTATTAAATGCAGTGTTGTGATTATGAATCTAAAAATATTATTTAATATTTAATATTAATACTTTAATATTTTATCAAATAACATTTTGGTCTGTTAAGGGTTGTCCTGTGAATACCAGCCCAGTAAGGCGATGGCATTAGGAAAAAATAGAAAGGTGTGAGCCAAGCTCTGACATTATTGAACAACAAAACTCTGCACACAAATGGAATGAATTCACACAATTTCTCAAAATACAAGAATTTATTAACAAAAATATTTCAATCAACAGACTCTTTACTATGCTAAAACAAACCAACTAAAGAAGAATTAAGGAATAGGGAAGACTAATGGGCTATGTACAATATGAACAAGTTGATTAAAAATGATTGAAAATCATGACCAAAAGAGTGATGCAACATTACCATGCAATGTTTATGTTTAAGAACCAAGGATTATCTTGAAGAATCAGGAAACGGAGTTAAGTTAGTCTTGGAACCAACTTAGACAATAATCAGTACACCTTTAGACAACCATTCACAATGCAAGATCAGATAAAATATTATTTTAATAAAATAATGTTTTAAAGAATGATATGCTGAATAAAACAACCTTCTGGATGAATAATTCTCTCCTTAGCTGCATTTGTTTATTAAAATAATATTTGAAGAAATATTATTATGGAAATGGTAAAATATTTAAGGAAACCTGCGTGTAATTCAGAAAGCTGATGTGTCCGTTTTCAGCCTTCAGGCATGGTTTTTGATTTGTAAATAGTAAAAGGGTCCATCCCTCCCATGATAAAATATGTCACTAGGTCACAAAGCTGAGCTTCTCGTCAACCATGCCTTGGCATATGCTTTGGTACTTTCATATAGGTGTAGTTGTAAGCATACTCTGCACAAAAGAAAGGTGTTAAGAAAGGGTGTTCCACAGGTGAGGAGCACCAAAGCAGAATGTGCAGTTCTGGTTTCAGGAACACACACTAGGCAAGAAGTCTGATGACTTGTTGCTATAGATATCAAAAGAAAAACAATCTTTACTGGTTATAATGTCAGTTTTACAGAAAATTGGAGTAATATCGGGTTATAAAAAATATTTTTTTAAAAGTGTACTTTTTCTAAGTGAGGGTACGGCTCAACAACATTGCAGTTTTCTGAATATCTATCCTTTTAAAATTTTGAATAAATTCAAATATTTCGGTATTTCTATTACACAAGAATTTTCTGGCCTTTTTAAACAATCTATTAAGCCTATTCGAACAAACAAAACAAAATTTAAACAAATTGGTGAATCTCCCAGTCTCCCTTGCGGGACAAATTAATATAGTTAGAATGAGTACATTACAATGGTTTTTTTTAATAAAAATGGATGGTTTTGATTACTCAATTTTTTTGGAACAAAAAGACCCCGAGGATAAAAATCTTTCTCGCAGAAACCAAAGGCGATTGATTGGTGGTATGGGATTGCCTTGCCTGCTTTCGATTTACTATTGGTCTTGATAATATTCGCTCCTTGTCATTCTAGTGTGGTGTGTAGAGGGCTGGCTGGGTTGAGATGGAAAATTGGAGTTGCCATCCAACCTCGTTACAAGCAAAAATCTAGTCTTCTGTGAAGACTCCTGTCACTAAATTAAAAAAAAAAATTTTTTTGTAATTCAGCAAAGATATGGCTGTCATGGTTTTGTTTAATTGCACAACACTCTCAGGAGACAGGAAAGAGTTTAAAAGGTTTATTAAATAGAATGATGAAAGTGGTTAGTGAGATCTTCATCTTGACCAGGTACTTCCCTGTGAGAGGGAGCAGAATGATTAGAGAATTAGGGAAGGGGAATAATGGAGGCTTAATGGTAGCTGCAAATGATGACACCAGGGGAATGAACAGAGACCGGGGGTTAGGTCCGAGTGTGTGAAATGGAGATGGAAGGTGGATAAGCAGGAGACGTCGGAGGATCTTGACCTGAGCGTTGGAGGGCGAACAGGTTGCACAGAGAAGAGGGAAATGAGAAGCCTTGAGGTTGCCGGCTGTGGAGGAGATTATCCAGAAGTTATGAGATTCAGGGAAACTCCAGTGTAAGCCTGAAGTCAGAAACCTTCAATAAGGAACAAACAAAAGGAGAATGTCAGAATACACAGACACATAGGGAAACAGATGGAGATTCAGGAGGCCTGGGTTATCGCTATAGGTTAACAGCCAAGTGTCAAAGGACTAGCAGCCAGCTCCTCATATACTCGTCCAAAAGATCTTGATACGGAACAGGTGTGCAGCAGCACACCTGCAGCACTTAGTCCTCCAACAGTCCCATGCAAAGGTAGAAGTGCACCCTCCAGTGGAGAACCTAGGAACTTATCCAAAGAACCTTTGCTACATTTGACCAAATGCGAAACAAGTAATATATTGATAAAAGAGGCTTTTTCAAATTCTTACAAATATGTAGTTTTGTAAAAAGGATGTTTTCGGTCTCTCCCCAGTCAGCCCTCTGTGTATGAGCTGAATTCAGTTATCGCTGAAATGAGGCTTGATTTCCAATATCTGCAACTGCCTGTCAGATATGGAGTATGTGCCTATTCCAAACTACAAACTACCTGAAGGAAGCTTGTCAGATAATCCTTGGAGTGTACATAACTGATTCTCAGTGGACTAAGGCCCAGGATAATGTTCACTCTTCCTCAATCTCCACTCGACATAGACTACTGCAGTTCAGTGCTGAAGACATCTATAGACCATCTCTATCCAAACAACGGCGTTTGACAATGTTTTCTTTGACAAATACGTCCTATGATCGGTGTGGCATGAGACCAACCTCATTGGAACATACTTTTTAGTGTTGTCTGAACATATTTACTTTTTGGACAAAGACATTCCAGATGTTGGCTAAGGTTTGCCATAAACAGTTAAGTCCAGACCCAATTTCTGTGTGTTATTTGGTGCTGTCCCTGTTACAGCCAACCTCTTGAATAAACAGAAAACAATAATAAAGTTTGTGACATTGCTTGTGTGGAAATATAACTGCCTTATTATTAGTAGCTAAAACTAAGATATATTTGGGACTTTGCAGATTGATTTTTATTAGGAGTTTGAGTTATGCTTTTCATAGTCAGAAAAAACCTTAACAGTAGCCTCTAGTATTATAGAGTCCAGTTTTTACACAATGAGTGTTTATTATTCAAGGTTAAAGCTTGCAGGTGTTTTCTGTCTGTATCGTGAGAAGCCGGCAGAGTATTAGGGAGGCATGGTACTCCTCTCCCTGAAGATTCTTGAAGACACGTGGGAAACAATTCTTTAATTAAATAATTAAATTATCTCTGTTTCTTTGATACTGTTGCTGGGGAGACATCCACAGACAGAATGATTGTGTATGTGTACTGCATAGCAGTGTGGGGTATAAAATGTAATGAAACGCAGCCCCCAGTGAGACGACACACACGGGTTTCCAAGGTATAGCAGTGTAAGTGTGACGTCTCCCTCTCTGAATTCAGATTGGTTTTAATAAACTTGTGGAAACTACAACTGATCTCTGACTGAGGATTGTCCTTTGGGATGCCAAATAAAACGAGTCGATGAGAGGTGAGGACTATGTAGGAGTTAACGGACGGCCAGTAAAGTTTTCCTACCTTGACACTTGCCAGGAGGCTTATTTTGTTAAATTGGAAATAAAAGCACCCACCAGTCTATTTCAACCTGTTACAGGATATAATGAAACTTGTCCATTTGGAAAAGATAAAATCTGAGTTTAAAGGCAAATGGAATACTTTCTGTGTGATATGGCAACCTGTTATAGACTATTTTAACAAGTAAGAAATGTGAATATCTTAACATGTGACCTGTGCCAGCCCCATTATGTTCCTTTTTCTTCTTCTTCTTCTCTTTTCGGTTTGTTTCGGTTTTCGGTATACGTTTTACGTTTAAACCAGTAACAAACTTTCAAAAAGTTTACATTTACATGTAAATTTATTTTATCAAAAGTAAAGCATATGATCAAAGTACTCGTACTCGTACTCGTCGTACTCGTACTCGTCGTACTCGTACTCGTCGTACTCGTACTCGTCGTCTTCCGCTTATCCGGAACTGGGTCGCGGGGGCAGCAGACTCAGCAGAGACGCTCAGACGTCCCTCTCCCCAGACACCTCCTCCAGCTCCTCCGGGGGGAGCCCAAGGCGTTCCCAGGCCAGCCGAGAGACATAGTCCCTCCAGCGTATCCTGGGCCGTCCCCTGGGCCTCCTCCCGGTGGGACGTGCCTGGAACACCTCCCGAGGAAGGCGTCCAGGAGGCATCCGGTATAGATGCCCGAGCCACCTCAACTGGCTCCTCTCGATGTGGAGGACCGACCTATCCCCGACCCGAAGGCGCAGGGATGCGACCCTCTCATCCACCGGGGTAAACCCCAACACAAGACGGCTGAGCTGGGGGGCAACAAGCAAACCCACCCCAGCCCGCCGCCTCTCCCCGTGGGCCACTCCAGAGTAGAAGAGACTCCAGCCCCTCTCAAGGAGATGGGTTCCAGAGCCCACGCTGTGCGTGGAGGCGAGCCCGACTATTTCTAGTCGATATCTGTCGACCTCCCGCACAAGCTCAGGCTCCTTCCCCCCCAGCAAGGTAACATTCCACGTCCCTAGAGCCAGCCTAAGCATCCGGGGATCGGGCCGCTGAGGTCTCCACCTTCGTCCGCCACCTTCGTCCGCCACCTTCGTCCGCCACCCACTCCTCTTTGCACCAGTCCCTCACGGTTCCCCCTGCAGGTGGTGGGCCCACTGGGGGATGGCCTCGCGTCTCTCGTTCGGGCTTGGCCCGGCCGGGTCCCGCGAGGAGCAACCCGGCCACCAGGCGCTGTCCGACGAGTCCTGACCCCAGGCCTGGCTCCAGGGTGGGACCCCGGCTCCGCCGTACCGGGCGACGTCACGTGCCTCGATATACTTGTCCTCATGAAGGATTCTTGAACCGCTCTTTGTCTGACCCATCACCTAGAGCCTGTTTGCCATGGGAGACCCTACCAGGGGCATTTAAGCCCCAGACAACACAGCCTCTAGGATCATTTGAACACTCAAACCCCTCCACCACGTTAAGGTGGCGGTTCAAGGAGGGGATGATCAAAGTATGAAACATAAAATGCTACGATACTTGCAATTCCAACTCCTGACTTGCTACAGGGGGCGTGTGTCTGAGTGACATGGTTTTATACCGAACGCGGGGCTGTGACGCAGACATGTACCTGTACCGTTTGAACCAATTCCAAAAATTTAACTGCAGTAGCCACATTCAACCCAAAGAGGGCAACACTAAGACAGTTTTAGGAGAAATATTGCAGAATTAAACAAGTTAACAAGTATGTAACCCACATGGGTTTCTTGCTGTTGTGAAGTGGTGCAGTTCCCCGCTCAACCAAAGGGTGGCGCTTGCGTTGTGAGTAAGAGTCTTAGCCTATGTTTTACTGTTATTGGGTGAAGATGCTGACGAGAGCACATAATTCGCCTACGGAGAACTGCCTTACTGTGTGAGGATTCAGGTGGAATGAGACGCTTCTGTTGGCGGGCCTTAGCTCCGGTAGGAAATGCTAATGCAGGCGCCATGTTGGCTGTATTGACTCCTTGAAGTGATCACTTTGTTCTTTATGGAAAAAAAAAAACAATCGGAGCTGTCATACTGTTACCAAAAGTTTGATCCTACACAGATACAGGGACAGATCATTTTAAGCTGTGATGAATAATGGTAAATAATGGCTAATTACATTAGCATCGAGCTAATCGCTAGCGTTGTCATGCTAATGTTATTTACTCTCTGCAGCTACTTTGGTTAAGCTAGCTACAGTTATAGCACTGTGAGCAGAGCAATAATAGTGTTTCACACCTCTAAAGGTGCATTATACTTAATTGTTTGAGTTAAAAGTTATTTTATTGAGGGAGTATTTGCTCTTTTGACTGATTATATGTCAGATGTGATTGATTTATGTCATTTAATGGTTAAAATGTGTTTGAAGGGAATACACAAAGGTTATGTAGTTCATCTTAACAATTAAAAGGTGAATACATTAAAAGATATGTTAGATTAAATTGTTATATTTGCAGTAAGGAAAAAAGCATAAATAGATTTAAGGTGTTAAAAATATAAATAGTGAGTTTCAGATAGATTCTATGATTTCATTCACGTTTAAGTGGATGTTGTGAAATGAGAGTATATGATCGATCGCTCATTGGCACTAAAATATCTTATGTGATGTTTTTTTTCATTTTTTAATGATTAGTGTTGTATATCCCTGATATTTGATGTACTTGAAGAGAAAGTTTATATGATAATAATGAGTTAAGGAGATCGAAAGAGAGGAAAAGATTGTTACTTATGCATTCTGCGCTGTGTGCATAGATTGGTTTTTTACTCAGATCGAGTCAAACGGGATCTGAACTTGGTGTTCAGTGGTGAGCCAGTTGAAGATTTGACTGTGGAGGGACCAGTACCACGGTGTGGCCAGCCGCATGATCCATCTGCAGAATACAGCATCGTCAATTTCCCTCTTCACCCATTAACACCGAAAATTCTACCCGGGTAGTTTGAACACAGACATTACAAGACCACACACACATCCACAGAACATCTATGCCCCTTAGCAAAGAAACGTAAAGGAGCAGTGCACATTTGACATTGAACTTTACTCCTTATCTTGTGAGGAAACCTTCCAGAGGACACTATTATTTAAAGTTTATTTCTTTTACTTTCTTTCGGTTCCATTTATTGTGCAGATGTGCACATTAGGAAGCTGGCTTAGGTGGGCAGGGTCTGTGATTCCATGTCATGATTTTGTGTACAATATATCTAAATTCAAACCCACTAGTTGTGTGTGTGGCATCTCTGCTGATACATACTTTCAGGCCCTGCAGCCATTCCTGGATTCATAGATACTGGCTTAATATTAAACTATAATCAATTTACTTACCTGTGGTAACCGATACAAGGGAACAAAGTTTAAGTCAAATTTAAGGTTTTTTTATATAGGGGCCCCTTTTCCCCAACAAAAGGGACCCCAAAGGGGCTGTAACCCCTAAGAAAAACATTCCCAAAGATACAGAAAACGAACAAAAGGAAAGGGAATTTAAAAAAATAAAGGGAAAAAGAATGATGGGTAAAAAACCCAAAGGAAAATTTTGGGCTGAAAAATTAAAATAAAAAATGTTTAGATAAAAACAATTTAAAAGGGCCCCCTCTAAAAAAAAATAAGTTTTTTTAAACTGATTTAAAGCAACTTAGGGTTTCAGCGTTTTACAGTTTTTTTGGGGGGTTTTTTCCAAAAATTTTTGGATCATAAAACTAAAAAGCCTTCCCCCATGTTTGGTTCTGGGTTTGGGTATGCAGAGTAGATTTTTAAACCCGAAGACCCCGAGAGGTCTGGGGGTTGAAACCCTTTACAAAAAAAATCTGTAAAGTATTTTGGGGGGCTAAGCCATTCAGTGATTTATAGATAACCCGAAGTATTTTTAAAATTTTTCTTTTTAGTACGGGGGCAGTTTAGGGGGCTTTAGAACCCGGGGGATGTGCTTTCCCCTTTTTTTTTAGTTTTTTGTAGGAACGCGGGCACAACGTTTTTTGGGGTCCCTGCAGCTGGGTTTTATCAACTTTTTACAGGAAAACCCGTGAAGAAAACCGTTTTCAGTAATCAAATTTTTATAAAAATGGGGAAAGGGGGGGGGGAAAAAAAAAACCGCAGAATTTTTGGTTTATTAACAAGGGCCCGCTCACCCCAAATCCTTTAATCCTGGGATGTTTTTTAGGGTTAAAAAAGGTGACCTTGTTACTGTCTTTAAAGTGCCTCTGAAAGGTTTGGTCTGAGTTTCCCTCACTTTCCCCCCAGATTTTGAAACTATTGCTGGTTTTTTAAACTGATTAACTGAAGCTGTTTGCTAACTTTTAAACGCTCTTCTTTTTGGGGCCAAAAAATTAATTTTCTTCAGTTTTTTTTTTAGATTCAGCGGGGGGAAAAATTTTTTGGGACACCATATTTACCCAGCGCTTGAAAGGGTTTCCCAAAATCCAAACCTTTGGGGACACGAAAAAGTTTTAGCGTGGGTCGTCGCAAAAGTTATAATAATTTACGTTTTTGTTTATTAAAAAACCCGATTTGGGGGAACAGAGATATTAATGGGGGCGGGCCCCTAAAAAATGGAACCCCTGGGGAACGCCACATGTGATTTTGTGCTCTCTGATTTTTAAAGGAAAAAACCCCCCCTGCACAAAAAAGTCGCTGTCCCCTTTAAACAGGATTTAAAAAAATCGAGTGCTGCCCAGAAAGGCCACCCAGTATTCCCCCCTCTAATAAAGGAAAATCAACATGTCGAATGCTGCACTAAGGTCCAATAATACCAGCACTGTGGTTCTTCCACAGTCTGCATTTATACGGATGTCATTGAACACCTTGACAAGAGCAGTCTCTGTACTGTGGTGAAAGATAGCACCCTTAAGGCCCAATGTATACAGTTTATCTGATTTGGGGTTTAACTCCACTCTAAACTGCTAAGTGAAATATTTATTTTAGCCTGAAGTCCTACTTTTCATTACCTTCCTTTTGTTGAGATTATGATTATGAATATATTATTTATTATTAACACTTTAATATTTATTAAATAATATTTCGGTAGGTTAAGGGTTGTCCTGTGAATACCAGCCCAATAAGGCGATTGTATTAGGACAAATTTGAAAGGAATGAGCCAAGCTCTGACATTATTGAACAGCAAAGCTCTGCACACACATGGAATGAATTCCCACAATTTCTTAAAATACAAGAATTTATTAACAAAAATAAGTCAACTCAAAGTCAAACATATTTCAACAAACTCTTTGCTATGCTAAAACAATCCAACTAAACTACCAAGCAGAATGAAAGAATAGGGAAGACTAATGGGAAATGTACAATATAAACAAGTTGATCAAAGATGGTTGAAAACCATGACTGAAAGAGTGATGCAATATTTATGTTTGAGAACCAAGGATTATCTTGAAGAATCTGGAAATGAAGTTAAGTTAGTCTTGGAACTAACTTAGGTAATAATTGGCATACCTTTAAACAACCATTCACAATGGAAGATCAGATAAAACATTTTAATAAAATAATATTTTAAAGAATGATTTGCTGAATAAAACCAAGATTCTGGATGACCAATTCTCAGTGTTTAATTAGCTGCCTTTATTTATCAGAATAATATTTAAAGAAATATTATTACGGAAATATTTTAAATAAGAACAAAATCTTTCTGGAGAAATGGGGCTTAATGGTGGTTACTTAGTTATCAAGTTTAGTAAAATAATATTTAGGGAAATATTATTTCCTACATTTAAACCAAAAACTTTTTTGGGGTAAATGATCTTAGCAGGAAAGCACGTGTTCTTAGCGGTTGAAGCTAACAAAAGAAGCTTATAGCTTATCATCAGAATCAAACACATACCTTTAAAATACCACAAATAAAAGGGTTGAAATGCATAAGCGCGGACATCGGGTTATGGCCGATCTTCTGTGTTTAAAAATCACCCTTTAAATAAAATTTGTCTTGGCCTAAAAAAACACAAACTGAGCACATGTGCTGAGCAGATAATCTGCTAGCACTAAGATGTAAGAGTTTTCAACACAAACAAAACCAAAAGTCATAAA
Source organism: Crenichthys baileyi (assembly GCA_036173005.1). Lineage (NCBI taxonomy): Eukaryota > Metazoa > Chordata > Actinopteri > Cyprinodontiformes > Goodeidae > Crenichthys > Crenichthys baileyi. Next base: position 220,588 of record JAHHUM010001820.1, on the reverse strand, counting down.
ACGAAAAATGTTTAGTTTATTTTATTCTAAACTACTTCTCTCTGCCCAAAACACAAACTCTTACGTGAACCGTGTTGAGGAAAAGTTGTCCGGGGCAACGAAGTTGAGGAAAGCATCCACAGTGAACAAAGGGTTAACCTGCGTAGCTGTGGGGTGGTTCGTTCTGTCGGCCGGCCAAACTGCACGTTACTGCTGTAGCCATGGTGATGCGGTCCCGTTGTCCTTCCTACAGACCGGGAAAACCACTTCACTCTGCGTCGTAGAGACAGGGTCTCTGCTGGGAACTCTCTGGAACACAGTTTGCTTCTGTAGACCTCAAAGAGAAAAGTCAAGCAACGCTTGTACCTTAATTACCCCCGTTCATGAATGAATACCGGATACACAAACAGCAATTCATTCCTACTTAACTTAGTGCATATGATCGCGTGATCGTATGACACTCTTGGATCCAGTTTGAAGAGTTATGTCTGTTTGCCAGCAAAGAGACATTAGTCCCTCCGTCCAGTTGCACTGGGGAACCTGCATGGAAGAGGTCTGTATGTTACAAAAGCAGGGTTTTTATTCGGACAGGGACGTCACGGAAAGTCCACTGTTATTCCCTGTTCCTGGCTGTGCTGGAAGTAGGTTAATGCGATTTATTTTGAAAGTTCCAGAAAAGTTCTTACTGGCCTTTCATTTTGTACCCATGGCTGGGGTCCCAACACTTTATTATGCCACTGTAATGTACTTTTTATGTATTCTCTTGTCCTATGTTTTCATCATGTAAAGCACTTTGAATTCTCTTGTTGCTGAAGTGTGCTATACAAATAAACTTGATTTGCCTTGCCGGGCCTTGTCTTGCATGCCTAAACTTCAATTCAATTCAGTTTTATTTATATAGAGCCAATTCACAACACGTTTTGTCAAGGCACTTCACAAAAGTCAGGTACATGCATTCCAATTAGACCATTGAACAGTGCAGTCAGAGTTAGTTATTTATTCAAATTGGATAAAAAGTTTTTCTATCTAAGGAAACCCAGCAGATTGCATCCAGTCAGTGACTTGTAGCATTCCCTTCTCCTGGATGAGCATGTAGAGACAGTGGCCAGTCACTGGCGTTGACTTTGCAGCAATCCCTCATACTGAGCATGCATGTAGCGACAGTGGAGAGGAAAAACTCCCTTTTAACAGGAAGAAACCTCCAGCAGAACCAGGCTCAGTGTGAGCGGCCATCTGCCAGACCGACTGGGGGTTAGAGAGAACAGAGCAGAGACACAAAGAACAAAGAAGCACTGATCCAGGAGTACTTTCTATGGGAGGGAAAAGTAAATGTTAATGGATGTAGCTCCATTAGTCGTTTCACCTAGAAAGAAAGAACAGATGAACTCTGAGCCAGTTTTCAAGGTTAGAGTCTGAAAGAGAGCACATAGAATTAGTCACAGCAAAAGCTCAGTCAATCGCCATGTCTAGGAGAGAGAAAGGGTTAAACACTAAAAGACAGGGCCATGTGGATCATCGGTAGAGGGTGAGCATTAAGTTGTTGCCAGCAGAAGCTCGGACGATGCCCCTCTCCAGAAAGGTGTCACAGGTAGACACAGAGTCAGGCCAGGTGTAGCTTTTAGGAAGAGAAAAGAGAGAGAACAAAGTTAAAAGCTGAAATAACAGCAAATAATGAAAAATTGGAGAGTAGTGTGAGAATGTAGCGAAGAGGGTGAAAGTGGTCATTATGTCCTCCAGCAGCCTAAGCCTATAGCAGCATAACTACACAGAAAGTTTCAGTTCAGATTATTTAGTTAAACGGCGCTTATTTTTGTCGTCTCAAGGTACCCCACAAAGGGTCCCACTGATGGTCATTGTTATACTAAAAACCACAAGGATTGGGATACCTCTCTCTGTCAGACTGATTATAACCATTGGAAAAGAGAAGGGGTCATACAGGTAGCAGAAATAGAGGGTGTGTTTGCACCTCAACCATAACTGAACCGGTTTAGGCTAAACCTGACTCCCCCTTAAACACATTATGTTTATTGGGAGCAGTGATGGTTATAAAGTCTAACAGCTACTGGAAGGAAAGATCTGTTATAACGCTCCTTTGTGCACCTAGGATGCAGAAGTCTGTCACTGAAGGAGCTCTCCAGTTCTGCAACAGCATGGCATGGGAGAAATTCCCTGACCGGAATATTATTTTTGCCAGAGTTCTTTAGTCCCTTACCACCTGTACTGGGTCGAGGGGGTATCCTATAACAGAGCTGGCCTTCCATATGAGCTTATCTAACCACTTTCACTCAGCTAAAGAGAAGTTTTTTTAGTTATTTTTAGGCTGTAGTAGCCTTTATTATTTTTTTCAAAGTATTTTTTTAAAAGTAGGTTGACAGGAAATGGTGTGGAAAGAGTGGGGTAAGGGAGCGCAGAAAGCATCAACGGGCCAAGATTTAATCCCGTGGGACAGCCTGGGATTGTCCCTTACCACCAGTGCTGGTGGTAAGGGACAATCCTCACCAGTGCTACGTATTAGGTAGTAAGTAGTAGGCACCAATATTAAAAGCACAGGTGAAAACAAAGAACATGATCCTCATGGGGGAGCTATAGAGTTAGTCAATGTAGACTGGGACAGGTGGTGGTCCACTCCTGACGGCTCCACCTTGTCTCTTTGAAGTATATTCTGCAAACTGTCTATTCTGCAAACTTGCTGTTGATGGAGAGGTTTGCAGTGTAGAGGTTGAACGGGAATAGTGCTGCTTAGCCCCCTATGGGTCACGTATTGGGTTAAGCACGCGACCCGTACATGGGTCGCGCACTTAACACCCTATGCCACCAGCGTCACGCCAGCTAAACATAAGTTGCTGCAGACAACACCACAGAAGATGGCCGACGCCACCACAGAGCCAAAAATGGTCTCTGAGCGGACTCTACTTGCTAAAAAGACGGAGGTCTTTTTGAGCATCCCCTGCACTCCAAAAGACCTGTCTTTTTAGCAGGTAGAGTCTGCCCAGACCCTCACTGTAAAGAGCATCAGTGTTAGGACTCCAGTCCAGTCCATTGTTCAGTTGAAAATCCAACTACTTCTAATAATCGAGTACCTTAATGTCAGTTCCCTGGATGTTCACCGGTGGCAGTTAGCACCAGCTCCTTGGTTTCCCTGGCGTTGATTATGAGGAGGTTACACTGGCACCAGTTCACAAACTCCTGTGTCCACTGTCTATTCTGAGTTGTCCTCACCTGTAATGAGGCCAACTATGCCAGGGTCTTCTGAGAACTTCTGAAGATGCCAGCCAGGGAAGTTGATGGAGAAGTTTGCAGTGTAGAGGTTGAATGGGAATGGTGCCAGGAAAGTTCCCTGCAGACAAGCCTGTCAGAAACACAACCTCATGTCATCACACACTTTAGGGGGCTAGTGAGTTAGTCAATATAGACTGGGACAGGTGGTGGTCCACTCCTGACGGCTCCACCTTGTCCCTTTGAAGTCCAGGATGGAGCGTATTAAAAGAACAGGTGAAATCAAAGAACATAATCCTCAAAGTGCCTCCAGGCCTCTCCAGGTGGGTCAAAGCTCTGTGCAGGAGGTAGACGATGCCATTGTCCATCTCGATCCCCGGCTGTCAGGTGAACTGCAGTGGATCCAGGTAAGTAAGTGCTACCAGCCTATAGCTGCTGAAGTCCTTCAGATGTACGGTCTTGAGCATTGGTACCACACAGGAGGTCTTCCACAGCTGTGGTATTTTCCCAAGCTTACATGTATCCCAGTTGACACAGCACCCAGAAACACTCAGACTCCGATTCCCCCCCCCAGGTTTTCTATAGCATCTTTGATTCACCTGCTTCTTCCTCTTCTTTACGTACAGTTGGCGATCTACCTGTTCCAGAACAGTTCTCATTTATCCTTGTTAAAGAAAATAAACCTTCTTCATAACCTAGTCTCCTCTTCTGAGTGTTTCTCTGCATGTGGGTCAGAACTATCATGAGCAAAATGACACTGGCGGCCTTGATTTTTCGCAGCTCATTCCTCACCTAAAGTGTTGAAAGGAAGCAGGTAGTCCTTGAATTTGGAAGTAAGATAGTCTGATTAGAATCAGACATTTTTTAGACATTGAATTTATGACAGAATTTTTATCCTGTGCAATTATGTATGTGAATTTTTTTTTTGTACCTTTTGTCACCTGCAGAAATTCACCTGCAGAAATTCGCCTGCAGAAATTCGCCTGCAGATGTGTTGCTGCTTCTTCCGGTCACTTCAAAACAAGAGGATTTGCGGACAGGGTTGGGGCACTAGCTGTCATCAGGTCAGTCAAAACATTTAATTCAGTTCCATTAGATGAAAAAAAATACCGAATCTCAAATGGGTGTTAAAGCAATCAGCACTCGATCGAGTCAAGCGTCTTTTAGCCAATCAAATTACGCTTATTTGATCACGTGACACACCATTGCCTAGGGCAGAGGCGAGTCTCTTAACAGTTTGCTGGATAGTGGCTTAATGAAGATCAGTGATGAGATTTTTCTGCCAAAAATATATTACAAAATGCCAGGTAATTAACACCCATTTGAGATTCGGTATTTTTTTTCATCTAATGGAACTGAATGAAATGTTTTGCTGGCAAATTTCTGCAGGAGAATCTTTGCAGGTGAATTTTTGCAGGTGAATTTCTGCAGGTGAATTTTTGCAGGTGAATTTTTGCTGGCAAATTTTTGCTGGCAAATTTTAACTAAAAAAAAAAATCACATACATAATTGCACAGGATAAAAATTCAGTGTCATAAATTCAATGTCTAAAAAATGTCTGATTCTAATGAGACTATTTTACTTCCATACTTGAATATATGGGGGTAAGCAGCAAACACGCAGCATAGTTTTTGAAGACTATATCAAATATAAAATCTGAGAACTGGTCAAAAAATTCTTAATAAGGGGCTACAAAAATACAAACAGAAGTGGTTTTAGTGCAAAGCAATTTGGACGAGAAAAAGTAAGAGTTGAAAGAGTTGTAGCGATTATTTGGCCTGAAATCAATTTATAAAGCTGATTTAAAGATGGTTGCTACTTCTCCATGTCGGCCAGTATTTTCTTAGGAATTTGAACATTTTGATAATTATCAGTTGACTTATGCTAACATAATCCTCCTGTAGCAGCCACGTTTCTATAAGACTAAATACATCAATCTGTTTATCACAAATGAAGTCTTTAACAAGTATTTGAGGAGCGAGACTGTTCAAGAAACGGCAATTAATTGTTTAATTGGGACTTGCTTTAAATAGGTGTAAAGATAATGTGTTCTGTGAAAATTAATAAAAATCTGTTTTTTCACATTGAATGTAAAAGCTAGAGAATATTTAACTTTTTCAAACTTTCAATGCATTGTCTTTCTCAAGATAGTCAAAGTAATTCTGCAATCTATCATAGGTTAACTGCATTAGGTAAATAAAATGAAACCACCAGGCAAGGAATTATACAGCGAATCAGGCCTCTAAGATGTGCAAAACATGCCACCGGGCTTGAGTTAAGAATGCATTCATGTAGTAAAATTTATAACTAGGAAAATAAGACAATACTGTTCCTTTGGTCAAGTTTATGCAGGAGTATCAACACATGTCTCACAGCACTAATCATGAGACTAGAATCAGCAAATCTTGGGCTGTGCGGTGCATTATGGGTTAGGTCATTTTTCTTGGCTACTAAACAACATTCAAAGATGGTGGAAAGCACCTCCAAACTATGATTTGGAGGTTCACAGCAGCTAAATGACCAGCTGTGGTGCTCCTCGCGACGGGGATCTGTGCTGACAGCATGTACCATCAGACCATGCTAAAATGCTTTTGTACAGCGCACATTACTGCAATGATAAAGAGGAATATATTGCCGTAGTTTTTAAAGCAATATGATGTATTGTAATCTGCTACCTTTGTAACGTGTTACTCCCACAACAGCCAGCAAAACACAATTAAAGAAGTGTGGTTTTGGCCACATTAACGTGAGTAAAGTGATATGACGGCGTATGGTGCCATTGATTCAGACATGCAGCGTTCATCTACTATATTTAGCATCAGCTTTTCTCTGTTATTCCTGGACGAATTTGAATTATTTAAAAAGTGACAGTGAGCAAAATTACTTTTCTGTCTGGCTGATTCCATGTTTTGTCTCTCTACTCGGTCCGCCATTGCCTACAGGGCAGCCACCCTGAGCCTGACGGCCTCCTTAGTTTCAAGATAAGATAGCCTACATAAAGTTGAAGATTAGACAAAATAAATGTGTGCAAAAGACGTACCATTTTAGTCCATCTTTTATGTCTGTCTGGATCTTTTTTTCTGTTGAGAAATTGTGAAGAGTGAATGGAGGTTAACAACCACATTTCTTCTTTCCGTCTTTGGATGAACTCAGTGGAGCTTTGCAAATGTGTTTTTTCCGGCACCTTTAAGCCTATAAATTCCATTACAGCAATTAAACATGGCACAAAGTGCACCGGTCATTGTACAGCACGTATATTAGGGCCTAAAGCTTTAAAACCAATGCCTTTGAGCCTTATGTTCACGTCCGCTACCTGCAGTCCTCACAAATTACAATGGAATTGTGGTTTGCTGGGTAGCCAAAATTTTTTAACTTGATTGACCCGCGCAGATGCGTTGTGCAATTTGCTTATTAGAATGAAATTTTCTTATTTCAAAATAATAAAAAAAACAACTTAAATGTAATTCCAACTTACAACTCAAAACATGGTAAAAATATATATTTTTGTAAATTGGTTAGGACTAATTGCAATGTATGTACCTGACTTTTGTGAAGCGCCTTGAGACAACATGTGTTGTGAATTGGCGCTATATAAATAAAACTGAATCGAAAATTGAATTGAATTGAATTAAAGTGTATACATAGAGTTCAGGATGGATATTTATCACTTTAACACAAATAATCGTATTAAATGCACTAAAAGCACTTCACTATGAGGGGTCAAAAATGAACATGGCAAAATTGAGTGCCCTAAAAACCAACATGTGATTAATTTGGCCTCTGTCAAAATTAGAATCCGTGAATATGGAGGTCATTAAAATGATAACATGGTAAATATTAATGTTATAAATATTAAGGTTACCAAATTTAACGTTGCCTGTTTTCATTTACTGCCTACAAATGATAATAATACAATAATATAAAAGAAAATATATGCGCATTGAGTGTCTATGAAGATTAAACCAGCAGTGTTATGGACAAAATCTGCAATTTGGGTTAATATGGAAAGAGAAGCCCTTCTGGTGTGCTGATGCTTCTCAACGGCGGCGATCAGCTGGTAAACGGTGGGCTGCGCCCTTAGCCACTTGCAGCTGATTGCCCCAAATCTCGAACAAAGAGTCATAAAACTCTGAGGTGGGAACTCAGTGGAAAAACTCCAGTAATAAAACTGGGACAAAGGAGTGGTCAGGCCACGAGGCCCAGACCGCAGCTGCTTTGAATGGAAAACTTTAAAAGTCCAACTTTCCAGTGATTCTGAATCACCTTAAACTATGCCTTTCCCTGCCCAGCCCTCTCAATACACCTATCCAATTTAATAAATAGAACAAAATTACTTTGACGTTGATTCCTTTTCTTCTCCGGTGGATGGGTAGGTCTGAAGAAGGGGGGGCAAAGTGACACATGTCTGTGATCAACTCAAAAACGGTAAACTTCAACCTCCAAAACGGGGAAAATATGAGGAACCGTTGCAGTCGACTGAATCAACAAGCAGTCTCCTTGGAAATAAAACCTTTTTGGGTTTTCACCTGCACAGGAGTGTCGGCGGGATTTTCGATCGGTATATGAATCTTCTGACCTTCCTGTATCAGACAGAATTCAGGTTCACCTGCAAGCCTTTGTCTCTCTAGATATGCGCCTCTGTTCTGCGTCCCGTGAGACACGCTGGAAATGGCAATGAAAGTTTACAGTATTTTCCGCGAGCTTTATAATGGGTGACGTCAGTTCTAGTCTGTTAAACTGCGCAGCCCAGCCGGTAGCTGCTATTAATCTCGTGTTATTAGCAGTGCATGGTTGGTAGTGTAGATGTATGTCAGTGACAACAGCTTAAAATGTCACTTTTCTGTTACAGTCATGAGGGCTGACATACACTTTTGCGGAGGGAATCATTCTGATCAAAGGGAGGCTTGATGGCAATTCAGCTGTAGTGATAATAATAACAGAGGTCAAAAATCGGGGTTGGGAGAAGAAACAACAGACAGCGGCTGCTGCAGAGTTCTCTCTATAACGCACGAACAGACGCTGGTTGTAGCCCAACGTGCCACATAAAATAAGAGCGCGCGCACGGGAAAGAGAAGATCACACACGAATGTGTCATGCGCATGCATGCGCAAAAATTATTCCCCTGGTTAATTCGAGCCACCAGGTGGCCATACGGACGAGCAAAACGGTAAGCACATGATGTTTGAGATTATGTTTAAAAGATAATTGTAGGGCTTCGTTGTTTGAATTTTACGACAGAGAATTAGGGCCATACTAAGATATATATATATATATATATATATATATTATATTATATATTATATATAATATATATATATATATATATATATACTAATATATATATATATTATATTATTATTATTTATTTTTTTTTTTATTACGAATATAAAGTCATAATACTAGGTCTACGAGAATAAAGGTGTAACATTACGAGAAATTTGTAATATTACCAGACGAATGTCACAATATTATGAGATTAAAGAAGTAGCCTACTTAAATGTAAACTCTTACGAGAAAGAGCAGTGTTCCCCCTGAGTTAAAATGCTCAGCTCAGGCTGCCGTTTGGGTGAGCTTGGTTGATTACTCTATCAAAACTTTCGTCTTATTAAAACAACTTTTTTGTCTCATAATATTACGACTTTACTCAAATAACATTACGACTTTATTCTCGTAATATTATGACTTTATTCTCGGAATGTTATGACTTTATTCTCCTAATTTAAAAAAAAGGTCTTAGTATGGCCCTAATACTCCGTTGTAGAATTAGCTTTTTCCTGGGGTGCAGATTTAAATGCATGTTTTGCCTGTACTGTTATTTCAAGAAAGTAGGAACTGTCAGACACATAAATGAAGTTTCAAGGTACAACGTAAAAGTGTATGCTGGTCTGACAGGTAGATTAAAAAAATCAGGATGTCATACAGCTGATTACACAAAGTGTGGCATGCTGAGTTTTAAGGTAGGACCCAAATGCAGGATGAGTGGAGTTGGTGAAAAGGTTTGATAAAAAATAAACTTACAAAAGACCAGGTCAGGAACTCAAGCAGGTCAAAAACATAAACTTGATGATAGCGGGGTGTTAACGGAAGGAACCAGTGGAGAACAATTCAAACCAGAGAGCTCATAAACTGCGGGAAGTTGAGTGAGAACAATAGAGCAGAGAGACAATGAGGAGGAATCTGGAACAGGTGTGGATCAAGGTTGCAGGGAGACAGAGGGACTGTGACCAATTAACAAGATAAGCACAGAACAGAAGGTAAACAAGGGACCAGACAGAATGTCAAAACTAAAGTTCAACCCCAAACTTGGCACTGTCCACTTTGGTGGCATTTTGTTAATTGATCTGGGGAGGGGTTATGCTTTTATATTGGGTTTAGTTCCACTTTAAGGGAGTGTTCCCTTTGATTAATCTATCCTTAGTAAATGGATATGTACCACAGGCTTTTAAGGTAGCTGTAATTAAACCTTTACTTAAGGAACTCTCGTTTGATCAACATGAACTAATAAATTACAGACCAATGTCCAATCTTCCGTTCTTATCTAAAATTATTGAGAAAATAGTTGCTAATGGTGTGTGTGAGGATTTACACAGTAATGATCTGTTTGAAGAGTTTCAGTCAGGTTTCAGAGCTTGTTCTGTTACTTCTCTCTTTACGGTATGGGCAGAAACTTGTGCCATCAGAAGCTGTATTTGAATTGCTCAGACTGAATCTGTGTGTTCGTAATTTGAAATTAAATGCATTGGTTTGAAAATGAATTTCACTAAATTCAAACTGAATTTAATGGTTTATATATATATATATATATATATATATATATATATATACAGGGTTTGGACAATGAAACTGAAACACCTGGTTTTAGACCACAATAATTTATTAGTATGGTGTAGGGCCTCCTTTTGCGGCCAATACAACGTCAATTCGTCTTGGGAATGACATATACAAGTCCTGCACAGTGGTCAGAGGGATTTTAAGCCATTCTTCTTCCAGGATAGTGGCCAGGTCACTACGTGATACTGGTGGAGGAAAACGTTTCCTGACTCGCTCCTCCAAAACACCCCAAAGTGGCTCAATAATATTTAGATCTGGTGACTGTGCAGGCCATGGGAGATGTTCAACTTCACTTTCATGTTCATCAAACCAATCTTTCACCAGTCTTGCTGTGTGTATTGGTGCATTGTCATCCTGATACATGGCACCACCTTCAGGATACAATGTTTGAACCATTGGATGCACATGGTCCTCAAGAATGGTTCGGTAGTCCTTGGCAGTGACGCACTCATCTAGCACAAGTATTGGGCCAAGGGAATGCCCTGATATGGCAGCCCAAACCATCACTGATCCACCCCCATGCTCCACTCTGGGCATGCAACAGTCTGGGTGGTACGTTTCTTTGGGGCTTCTCCACACCGTAACTCTCCCGGATGTGGGGAAAACAGTAAAGGTGGACTCATCAGAGAACAATACATGTTTCACATTGTCCAAAGCCCAAGATTTGCGCTCCTTGCACCATTGAAACCGACGTTTGGCATTGGCATGAGTGACCAAAGGTTTGGCTATAGCAGCCTGGCCATGTATATTCACCCTGTGGAGCTCACGACGGACAGTTCTGGTGGAAACACGAGAGTTGAGGTGCACATTTAATTCTGCCGTGATTTGAGCAGCCGTGGTTTTATGTTTTTTGGATGCAATCCGGGTTAGCACCCGAACATCCCTTTCAGACAGCTTCCTCTTGCGTCCACAGTTAATCCTGTTGGATGTGGTTCGTCCTTCTTGGTGGTATGCTGACATTACCCTGGATACCGTGGCTCTTGATACATCACAAAGACTTGCTGTCTTGGTCACAGATGCGCCAGCAAGACGTGCACCAACAATTTGTCCTCTTTTGAACTCTGGTATGTCACCCATAATGTTGTGTGCATTTCAATATTTTGAGCAAAACTGTGCTCTTACCCTGCTAATTGAACCTTCACACTCTGCTCTTACTGGTGCAATGTGCAATCAATGAAGACTGGCTACCACGCTGGTCCAATTTAGCCATGAAACCTCCCACACTAAAATGACAGGTGTTTCAATTTCATTGTCCAACCCCTGTATATATATATATATATATATTACAGTGCTATGCAAATGTTTTAGGCAGGTGTGAAAAAATGCTGCAAATAAAGAATGCTTTCAAAAACGTTAGTGTGAATCATTTGTTTTCATCAATCAACAGAAACAGCATCAGTTCTTCCAGATACACTTGCACACAGTGTTTGAAGGAACTCGGCTGGTAGGTTGTTCCAAACATCTTGGAGAACTAACCACAGATCTTCTGTGGATGTAGGCTTTCTCACATCCTTCTGTCTCTTCATGTAATCCCAGACACACTCCATGATATTGAGATCAGGGCTCTGTGGGGGAAATACCATCACTTCCAGTAAGTCTTGTTCTTCTTTACGCTGAAGATAGTTCTTAATGGCTTTGGCTGTATGTTTGGGTTCGCTCACTTGGCATTTTGATAAAAATAAACAATCATTATCTATATTTCTGAAAGCATTCTTTGTTTACAGCATTTTTTCACACCTGCCTAAAACTTTTGCACAGTACTGTATCTTATGGCTTTTGTTTGTGATTGGCTCTAAATCAGACCTTATTTAATTCTACATGGAATCCTCTATATCTCATCTTATCTATATTTATTCATTCTGCATATTCATGAAGACAAACACACTAAAAGGTTTGCGCTGCTGATTTTACACACATAATTCCATTAGTGGCTGGTTTGTAGATAAGGCTTGCCAATGCAAACAGTGGTTTTGTACACGCAAATCTTTGGAAGATCAGGCCTATAGTTTTATATAGTTTTGAGAGTTTTATATAAAGTTTTGCCTGGTATCATAATTTTGTTTTGGGGAAGGAAAAGTGCTTGGGTGCATTGGTGGAGCTTGCCATAAGAAGATCTCTGAGAAAGATTGACCCCAGACTCCTGAATCAGATGCGGATTTCTCTTATACATTTTATTATTTTAGATAGTCCTCAAATGGTGCAAATCGATAGTACTACAAAATTTATTCCAACTTTCTCTCTTTGCCTTTGCAAAGTTTTTTAAACTTTGCCTGTGTTTTTATAAAGCCCCTCCACCGTTTTAATTTTCCTTGTGACCTATTCCTAGTAAGGAGGAATAGGTCTACATTCTAGATCAGTTCCTCTACTTATTTCTGTGACTGACATTTCTTCTGTCTTAAATGTTGCACATCCTCCTATTACTTCCTTTCTGGTATATGTCACTGAAACGCATCCACTTATTCTAAAATTAAAAATTGTTCTTAGACATGCCACTTGAATAGAAGTTATATCTGTCAGGATTGACATTTTTGATCTAGTTTACGGTTTTGTGTTTTACTTTTGTTTTATTGTTTCTTGTTTTGCTTGGGCTTCAAGTTATCAGTTCCTTTTTTCTCCCTCTGCCATCTCCTTGTGTGTTTTTGTCTCCCTCCTGTTCTTGGCCTCTATTATGGTTGCTTTCTTATTACTTTCATGGTATTATTATGATGATTATTATTTATTACAATTATTATTATTATTAGGATTATTATTATTCATCCTTGGATTCTTAGTTAATATCTCTGTGTCTTTATTTATGGTTTAAGTATTTGTTCTTATCCCAGCTTTAGTTATGGTTTATTTATTTTGTAATTTAGATTCTTCTTGTGGGCTCTTTGTTTAGTCTTAGGTAATGGTTATTGTTTTCTGTTTTCTTCTAGTTTCTCTGTTTACTTTAGTTCATAGTTATTCTTGTTCCTTCCCTCTTTTGATTTATTATCTTGCTTAGTTTGTGTTTTCTGTTTATTGTTTAGTTAGTCCTTTCACTCCTCGTCAGCCTTGTAATTATTTCACCTGTGTCCCCTAGCTTCCCTGCCTCCTCTTCGCACCTGTTCCCAGTTCCCCTTGATTACCTGCCTTTGTCTTCCCCAGTATATTAGTTGGTTTGGCGTCATTGTTCGTTGCTGGTTCCTCATGTTTGTCTGTGTTGGAGTTACCCTGCTCTCGTCTTGTCCATGCTACACCTTGCCTTGCCCTGGGAAATCTATGTCTCGTCTTGCCCTGTTCACCTTCAGTGAGTTTTGTTGCCTGGATACTGTGTTCGTTCCTGCAGTGTTTGTTACGTTTGGTTTGTTTTAAAATAAACACTACGGATTATAAAAATGATCCAACAGAGCTCTTGTCTGCATTTCGGTCGGACCCAAAACCCCACATGACAATATCTGGATTATGTTGACCATCTACATATTTTTAACATTCTTAATGTTGAACATTAATTCATTTTCTCAATAAATGTCTTTTTGTACAAAAGATTCTTATTTAAATGCCCCCAGTATCTATTTGGGCTAGACTTTTAATCACCACATGATTCATATGTAAAAAAGGGACTTTTTGATGTTTAGTTGTTGGGTTTTTCTCATCTGAAAAAATCTAGGGACAGAAAAAAGGTAAAAAGGCTATATGTTCCTATGTGTAAATCATATAATTTAGTCTCCAAGACCAATTTTCCACACAGGCTTTTTATACATTCTGATCTCAGACACTTATAGTGCTTATAGTTAGAGTGGCTTAAGTTATCCTGAGCTATCTCTGTAGTTATGCTGCTATAGGCTTAGGCAGCTGGTGGACATAATGACCACTTTCACTCTCTCTGCTACATTCTCATACTACTCTCCAATTTTGTGTTATTTGCTGTTATTTCAGCTTTTAACTTTATGTTCTCTGTTTTTTCTCTTTCTAGAAGCTACACCTGGCCTGACTGTGTTTAGCTGTGGCACCTTCCTGGAGGGGGGGCATCAGCTGAGGTGCTGCTGGCAACAACTTAATGCTCACCTTCTTCAGATGATACACATGGCCCTGTCTTTCAGTGTTTAACCCTGTCTCTCCTAGGCATAGCTACAGGCTGAGCTTCTACTGTGACTAACTGTATGTGCTCTCTTTCATACTCTAGACTTCAAAATTGGCTCAGAGTTAATCTGCTTAGCGGTCTTTCTCTCCTAGATGAAGCCAGTAAATAAGCTATAACCAATAATGTTTCACTATACTTTCCTATAGAAAATACTCCTGGATCAGTGCTTCTGTGTTCTTTTTATGTCTCTGCTCTGTTCTCTCAAAACCCCAGTCGGTCGTGGCAGATGGCCGCTCACACTGAGCCTGGTTCTGCTGGAGGTTTCTTCCTGTTAAAAGGGAGTTTTTCCTCTCCACTGTCGCTACATGCATGCTCAGTATGGGGGATTGCTGCAAAGTCAACGCAAGGTACAGTCTCTACATGCTCATCCAGGAGGAGTGAATGCTGCAAGTCACTGACTTGATGCAATCTGCTGGGTTTCCTTGGATAGAAAACTTTTTAACCAATTTGAATAAATAACTGAATCTGACTGCACTGTTCGATAGTTAGGATTAATTGGAATGTATGTACCTGACTTGAAATCTATGATTCGATTGAATTGACTTTGTAAAGTGCCTTGAGATGACATGTGTTGTGAATTGGCGCTATATAAATAAAATAGAATTGAATATATTTTCCATTTTAGGCCTAGATTACTGAAATTACTCCTCCAAAGAATCCCCACATTAACAGGTTGGAGTTTGAGCACTCCTATGATCCTGAAGGCTTTGTTGTTCAGGTATTTAGCTCTTGGTAGGGTCCATCATGGTAAATTTGTCTCAGGGAAGTAGTCAAACTAAGATAAATAATCTTGATAAATAGAAGACCACAACAATGACCAAATGTTGAGTGGCTTACTGTATGTAGGAACAAGACTGGCACAACTGCTTTTCTTGCTTTATTTCAGCATTATCAAAAGTCTTTTTAATCAATGTACAAAACTGCAGCAATTATTATAAAATATACTTAAATACACATGCTAAGCCATATTTAAGACTATTTACTGGTTTAAAAAAAAGTACTGAACAAAGACATTATCTATTTATTTAGATCATGATGTAAGAAAGGTGCACATATTTAACATTAAAAAAGCATTTAGGTATAACTAAACTGTAAAACTGGTAAGAGTAAGATTTGCTCTGTGCAAAGTACAATATCTATCTATCTATCTTTCTGTTATAAACTGATTCCTTTATGTGAGATAGAAATATCTTTGTTTGCATTAAGCATGTAGTTAGCCTGAAAACTCCTGAGCTATATAGGTGCCTTTTAATTTAACTATTAATAATAATACATATGCTGCAGCAAAATTATCAAGTAAATAAATTTTACATTCCCTCAAATAAATGGTGTGTATATATCTGTAAGAAAAGCTAAGGTTTACAGATGAGAGCATTGACACTTGTGTTTAATTTTGGTGTTAAAACTAAAATCTCTATCATATCATTTAACAAAAAGAAATTTAAGCAGTAAAAGTGCAAAGAATTGTACTCTGTTGGATATAAGAGGTTGCAGGGGATGCTATATCTGTTAAAAGTGAAAAACTTCTGCCCATAAAACCCTAAAACCTAAACCCTGACCTATTATCTACACTGGTTTTCCAAACTGTGTTTTATAAAACACTACCACATACATCAAAAACCATCTTTAACTTGTTTTTTCAAGAGAGTTTTTTACTTCACATAGAAGTAGACCAAGTGAGTTTTTCCCACTTCGGTAAACTGTGTCATCCAACATTTAACAGCCAATACTTAACAGCAAAATATAATTTTCTAAAATCAATTTATCCCATCTAAAATGTGTCTATTTTGGGCCTGTTTGGGCTCATATTCAAACTACAGAAAACTGTCCGATCAGTTAATTCCTAGTTGATTGGGTATCAATGGTATTTACCAGCTCATCCTTTTTAAAGTCTTTGCAAGTTTCAGTTTATTGACCTCTCTGAGTACGCAATCAGCCTTCTGGAGCTTCTCCAAGGCTTTAGCCAGCAGATCTTCCGGCATGACCTCAGCGCAACTTCTCTCCTGAGCCTGATTCAGGAGCTCACTCGTCTTTTTCATCTCCAGGGCCACTTCAGTCTCAAGCTTTCTGACATAATTTTTAGAAGTTGGTACACACCCCTCTTCAGATTTGCTGGAAATTTTCTTTTGATTACAGCCAGGGGAGTCAGACAATAGATCTCCAATTGATGCAGACCTGGGCTTGCTTGAGGGTTTGAGAGGTTTCTCAAAAGGCTCTGAGCGCCGACAGGGCATGACATTTGGTCTAACCTGAAGCTCAGCTAATGGCCTTAAATTAACAGAGATTTGACTTTCATCTTCAGTTGCATCCAACACATCTAGGCCGGCATGGCTTCCCCGGAGTGCAGCTGTGGAAGCTGCCAGTGTGTCTTCATTCACAGAGCCTTCACTCTCAATATCTGAGTGCTGACCACTGTCTACAGATTTCTCCTCAGCCTTTTTTTTCTTGTCTCCTGGCACGTGACAGAAAAGTGGACTCAGGTTAAGGGTTTCACTGAATGGGTTACTCTGAGGCGAAGAAGGGTCTTCTTCGAGCTGTATGTCAGGTTGAACAGGATTCTTTGGACTTTTATTGGAGGTTAAAAGACCCAGTTTCTCTCTCTCTGGCCCTTGGGGTTCCTGTTGGTCATTAATGCCACAGCTTCCATCCTGCATAGAAACATCTTCGTCAGTGGTGCTCTTGGGTTCACCATTTCGGCCAGTTTCCTCAAACTGGTCTACCTCATCATTGCCCACAATTGTTCTTGCCGTTTCATCCTCATTCTCTCCTTCCATCTCCTTCTTTTCAACAGCTGCATCTTGTGTCTGTTGGTTGGGCTCCACAACTATTTGAGAGGGCTTCTTGTCCTTGGGTGGAGGTGTTGGGGGATGAGAGTTTGACAAGTTTGGTAAGACTTCTGTAAGGTTGCTCAATGAGCCGTTGGAGCTGGGTTTATTGGGAGGTGTTGGTGGTGGGCCTGTATTTTTCTTAACATAAGTATTTTCATCTTCAAAAACTTCCTCCCCAGGTGTAACACAGGGTTTGGATTCTTTTGATGGAGGCATTGGTGGTTTCAGGACCTTGCAAAACATTAAACCAGTTTTTAAAGACCATTTTATTCCAACAAAGATACTTTGATTGATAGTATTCCTGCATGTTGTAGACATACATACCTCTATTTCATCTTGTTTATTAGGTTCGTTTTCAGGTACAAAACTGGATTTAGCCTCCTTGGTAGGAGGCATGGGAGGTTTCATGACCTTCTTCTCCTCAGCTGTACTCACTGATTGTTTCTCTGCAGCAACAGCTGGAAACACAGCTGTTTCAGAGGTTTCGGAACCATCCGTTTTGGCAATATTTGTCTCATTAGGCATCACAGCATTCTCGAGATCAAGATCCAAACGCAGTACGCCATCGGAGGACACAGCAGCCACCTAGAGAGGAAAACAGTACAGGCAAATAATGCATTAAGATACAATGCAGATTCTGAAATATATGGTATGAATCTCATTTTTTTCAAATTGTGAAATATAAGGGAAGAAATATCCCATTTAGCTGGCAGAATACCACAATGATTTTAGGAGTACAAACAAAGTTTCTGGTAAATTTTGCATTCTTATAAATTAAAAAATATGACATATTGGAAAAGAGCATTTATGTATTTGATGTATTCTTAGGATGTTAAACAGCAGTCTGTACAATCTGGGCCAAACTTTTTGGCAGAGACATGAATGGGTTCTGTGGCCTTAACCTTTTTATTTATATTTTACTTTTCTATGGTATATTGCAGAACAAATGAAATTTTCATAAGTTTCTATGAATCCTATTTGCACTTTAACCAAAAGAAACAAAGAGTCAGTCTAGACAGTATGAGCGCAAGATCCTTACCTCTTTCATGTGGATCCGGGTTGGTGGGCGCCGGTTACGGTTTCCTTGAGGTCTTGTTCGTGTAATATGCTCTAAATTACTGCTTTCATCAACTTTCACCTATAGTAAACATGTCAAACTCTAAGCTTTCAAAGACAAATGGAAGTTAGGTGAGAAAATAAAAAAGACATTGTATTTGTGTGAAAAAGAGCTACAGGATTGATGGTGGATTAGTTTAGGTACCTGGGGTCAGCTATTCAATAGAATGAGCAGTGCACCATCAAACTGACAAAGAAAGGGTGGTTAGGGCAGAGTGGGTGGAGACGAGTGTCAGAATTAATTTGTGAGAGAAGAATAGATGTGAGAGCAGCTTGATTGTGACACTAACCAAAAGAAAGAAGCCAGATGTGGGGTTGGTAGAGCTAAGAGGTTCAGTGTTTGGGGTCAAAATGGACAGAACAGAATCCACAAAAGAAGTGATCAAAATGGATATGATTAAAAATGAGTAGCTCAGAGAGACAGCTTAGTTTGAGAAGCCAGGCTGAGATGATCTGGGCAACATATGAAGGAGAAGGTGTTTATGGAGGTAGTTAAGGAGGATATGCAGATGGTGGGTGTAAAAGAGCAGAAATCTTGGGATAGGTGGAGATGGGGACAGACTATCCACTGTAGCAACCCTAAGGGAAGAAGCTAAAAGAGGAAGATAGAAGGTAAATAAGCATGCCTCATAAGAGATTTAGAGATGTTATAATTGTAGATCAAACAGATGTTTACCTCATCAAAGACTTTGTTTTTTGCCCGACTGATGCAATCACTGAGGGCTTTGATCCAAGCCTCCTTCTCCTCCACAGTCTGAGTCTGGAACTTCACATCATGGATCTGCCAGTGACATAAAGTAGGTACCTCTTTACTGTACATTTAATTAAGTGTTTCCACTGTTGCTTAGTATTGGCATTTCACCAGTAGCACAGTGCCTCGGTTTAAGGAACACACTTGTTGCTGCTCTGCTACTTCTAGAAGGGTTTTTTTTGTGCTACCATTCAGCTCCACAGCCCTACAACTGAGAAGGGTTACCCTGGAGAAAGTAACAGGCAGCCAAGTAGCTCCTGACATCCTGATCATTTGCATAGAAGAACAGCCTTGGCTTTTGTATAGCATTTGGTTTCACCCATTTTTAGTATTTAAACAAGAAACCTAAATAAGCCATACAACTGCAACAAATTAGATTTTTGCCACTTAGCAGATCAGATAAGCCAGTGGTCATTAGAAACTACATAATGACATCATTAACATGTGCAAAATACATTTTCAGCAGCCTCTATCCACAACTACTGTTTTTCACTTATCACAAGCAAATGCTGACTGATACAAAACAGGGTATCTGCAGGTTTCAGAAAGGGAAATTTTAGACTTAGTGCCACCTTGAATGAAATTTAAGACCTGAAAAAAAACAGTGAATATAGAGGGTGGTTGGGGAATCCTGCTGTAGTACAATCAAGCATAGCACGCGTGTCACAATGAGACACATTCAAGCTTAGTGTTCCTCTGCTTAATGAACATCAAGTGATAAAAGTGCTCTCTGCTGCAATTGTTGCATGAACAAGTGCAAAAAATGTGCTCGCGGTTTGTAAGTCAGGGAACATCAAACAAAACACATCTATCCCTTCACTGGAGTTTAAAAACTGTTGCTTGACTGCTCTACAAAATCTTCGACTTTAGAGTTTGTGTCGTACCAAATGCTGCTCTTAGATCAGTGCTAGTAGTAGCAGCAGCGACCGTTTTCTGAGGAGCCTTAGCCACGTCGGGAAGCAAAACAGTGACATTTCTGGGGTCGGTTTTGCCACTTTTCCACTGGCTTAATTTGGCCCTACTTGACTCAAAGCATTTCCATTACTGTTTTTTCCATACCGGTACCTACTTTTTTGGTCCCTGCTACTGAGCAGATATGATCTGGGCTGAGTAGAGACTACATGTGATGTGTACAGACTGCTGTTAATTGAATGGCCATGGGACAATCAGTCAACAGCAGGTTTTCACCAAGGTGGTACGTGGCAGTGCAGCTACCCGTAATCAGACTGCCTTCATCGGATCAAATGGGAACCCGCTGAAACCGCGATGCACGGAAATCTGATATCCAACCTAAAATTAATTTCACCACAGTCAGCAGTCTGCAATTTGCGCATTAAAATCTTTGTTATTAGACAAAAACTTCCTCAAATTTTAACTTCTTCACCATCCACCATCCAGACAGCAACGTCTCTCCTCTCTGCTTCTTCTGCCACAACCCTCTCACATTAGAACCCCTGAGCATTATTTTATAAGTTCTGGCTGGGCTGTGGTCCAGATAATTCTCTGAGTGATTTATTTTATAGATAAAAAACATATTTAAGACATTCTTGCATATACAATAATACAAACATTATTTGTATTTTGTTTATTTATGTTTTTGTTTTGTGTTTAATTATTTAGTTTTTATTGTTTCACGCAAATTACTTTAATCTGACAATGTTAATGTTAATAGCAGCACAGAGCACGGCTGGAGGCAGAGCTTGAGCCGCCATAGCTCTGTGCAAACACAACTTGTTCCCTACCGGGTAGTGCAAAACCAAGTGGAGCAGAGCCGTTCCGCCTAAAACTAGCCAGTGGAAAAGGGGCATATGTGGCTGTTGGCAGCAGCTTTGTGCTTCTAACACTTGAAATGGCTCTCTACAGTTTTACCCCCATAGTGCAAAGCTTAAAAGGATTTTTGCACAGAATGCGCCTAGCCTCGTACGGGTCGGCAAAGAAGTGAGCCAGTTGTCCAGCCAACCTGCGATAAATTGGCACTTACCCATAAAAGACGCAAAAAGTTAGCAAGGGTATACTAGCAGCTAGTTAGCCTCAACCGCCTCGAGTCACAGAACGCAATGAAAATGTCTGCCTGCGGCTCAAACTTTTGTTTCACAGAAAAGTCCCACGAGAAAAAAACTACCTATACCAGAATATATGAGATTTAAATAGTCCGGCCACGACAAATTTTAAGACCTGTGATTAAGGTGTTTAAGGCCAACTTAAGATTGTTTTCCTGAATTTACGACAATTTAAGGTCTTAATTTTAGATACATGGGTTTCAGACTTTTTAAGGATGCGCAGACACCCTGAAAAAGGACTGACACAAGTGTCTCTTAAAGTGTAATTTAAATTATTTGAGAAATTAGAAATACAAAGCTGCCATTGGGTCAGATTTAGAGCAGAACACACATTGATTCTGAGAATCAGTTATTTAGCTGGCTTTCTTTTTTATCTGTATGAAAACAGTCATTGGCAGGGTCCTATTTTGTCACATTTGTTACCATTTTAGTCTTTTCTGATAGCAGGTGTGCTGTAGTTGGTAACTAGACAGCTTTAAGTAATGCCGTTGTGCTTTACAGCAGTTGCATGTTTAAAGTTTGTAGTGGAGTAAACAAATGTATTCTTTTTTTTCCTCGCAAAGAAAAGTCTAAGGTAACTAAAAAGGCAGATATTAAAGAAACTGCTAATAGAGCTTTGCTGTATGTGCTGTAGCACATACTGACTGGCTAATTCACTAAAGATCTTGCAACAACAAAATATGTGCAATTAATTCACACCAAAGCCCACACCGAGGAATATTTGATCCTCATGCTGTTCTGCTAAGCAGACAGCATTTCTCTATATTTATGCATGTTAAGCACATTTAAATGAATTATTATGCATGCATTCTCAGAAGAATTTGCCCATATCTGTATAAATTTATGTAAATGAGTATCAAGGCAATTAGCGTCTGCTTTTTAAATTGCATCACTGTTTTTGGCAGACTAACAGTTAACCTCAGCACACGGGAATTGTGAAAGGTAATAAGTTATAAACTAGTTACCTGCTATCTAATGACTTCATAAGTTAGAGTTAATATCTGTCAGAGATGGGGACTCAAGTTTGAGACTCCGACTCTAGTCGCACTTAAGCCTCAAAAATAAAAGACTTCACTCGGCTTAGACTTTTGCCTTAAAGCCTTAAGACTTGACTTGGACTCCTGGTTAGAGACTTTAATCTGATTAACAGTTTTTTTTCTGAAAGGTTCAAGTGTAGCCACAGACTGCAGCTGTTGCGCATGTTTTATTGTGAGGGGATGAGGTTGATAATTAACCAATGATGTTAGTGGATTATGGGATGTCAAAATAGAAGTATTTTCTGTTTCGTTCATTCAGAAGTTCAACACTGTCAACTACTTGGTACACTTTGCTTCGTTCATTATGTTGTTATTGATACCATACATTGAGAACAAAAGTTTTCAATATGGATTAACAAAATGTTTACCAATATCGTTATGTCAACAATATGAAGACAGGGATAAACTTAACAGAACCAAAGTGCTTTTTTATTTTTGTATTGAGTAACTAATTCAAAAATTCAACAATAACAAGTTTTGGTCACAGTTTGCAGTGGTGAAGGACCTAAGTGGCAGCAGGACAACGTCAGGCGCATGGTGGAAGGATACATTTATTGAACAAAAATGAACTTACAGGACACGAAGGAAAACTCAGAAACCAGGAATGATAACAGGGACTACAATGAAGATACAACAGCAACGCCCATTTTTTGCAGGTTCTAAGGCCTTGTACACACGTAGAAGGGTATTTAAAAAAACGAATATTTACCCTACATCATTTTTAAAAATAATGTCGTTCACATGTGAAGTTTTCATCCACACCAACCCGCAGAAATACGCCACTGTGTTAAACACTCCAGGCGCATAGGGGGCAGTGTACTACAAAAATGAAAACTGTCAGCCAATCAGAATCCTTCAAAACGTTCTCGACTTCCTGTTAGGTATAAAACATGGCGCCAGGAGGTTCGTTTGTGTGGACAGAAAAGAAGATGAACTTCTTTTAAACACAGAATTAGAATATAAAGCTGATAAAACACAAGATAGTGTCGATCGGGAATCGTTCATCATTGCTTTTTACTCCACTGTACGGCCGAGTCTAAAAACAACAGTCACACATTTGACGTCAGCGGCACAATATTTGTCGCAGACAGTGATGCGCCGAACCGTAAAAGTCAGTTTGATCATGGACACATGCAGGCTCAAAACCGGGGTTTTTATAAATCTCCACTTTGGCTGGATAAAAGTTATTTGTTTTCCCAGATTTCCGCCTACGTGTTTTTTTTTTCTTAAATCCCTCGCAAGAGGAGGCTTTAATGTTCACCAAACAATTTCCCAAATGAGGTTTGCACAAATAATTTTAGTTTTACAGCAAGATAAAAATAAGCAATGGCATTTTACCTGTTTGGACCAATTTCCACCTGAAATTACATAACTTAAATAAACCAAGTATTGATCCAAGGGCAAAACTCATACCATTTTCATACCGGTACCGGTATGCTTAGGGTTAAAGGGTTAAATGTCCCTGAGCCATGGCTGACTCTTTTTGCAGCACCCTCTGTGTCCGAAATCATTACAAACTAGAGACACTCACCTTTCTAACAAGGCATGACTCGTCTTTGTAGCATCTTCCCCGGTGATGTAATTTGCATGCATAGCTCATGCGCTCTAGGTGCACTCTGGTGTGCAAATTACAGTCTGCTGGCTGCTAGCTTGCTCCGTTAGCCTCTAGTACTGTGTTATTTATTGATAATCCATCACTCATAATGGCACAGAAGAGGATAATTATGGGTCTGGAAGTTTTGGACGACATTTAGTGGGTCTGGGGAGCGCAGCCCATCATCATTTATACAGTTTTTCAATGCTAATTTTTTTTTGTGCATTTGTATACATAGGTTTTCATTGAATATTATCTTTGCATATTGGTTTACATAGTTTGTCATAGAATATTCTTTTTTTCAATAAAATTGCTCCAGTTGGAGACAAAAGGATACAATTTAGTATGATTTCATTATATTGATTTTATGCTGAGCAAAATGGCACATTTTGATGCATTGGGAAAATGCCATGACTAAAGGCTATATCATATGCAGAAGGAGTTCTACAATAGAAATCAGCACTTTTAAAACAAGTGGCTACAATCAACAGAAACAAAAAACAGGTGTGGATCCTGACAGTTTTATTCTGTTTCTATAATTTATCTGCCTAGTTATATTTCTAATGGTGTAAAAATTACATTGGTAAGTCCTCAAAATTAATTAAATCAGCCTTTTTCAGCCAGATTTTTGGATGATGAATCATATGATGTTTCATAGTCCCGGCCCCCGGGCCACTTCCTGCTTCTGGCTCCCGCATTTCTGGGATGCGACCCAGTGTCAAAAATATAATGCAATTTGGCCCTTTTTAAGATTTTAAAACTAATATTACTATTGACGAATTAATGTCAGCTATCGTTTATAACCACTTACAGGACAAAGCCCAAAGTTTCACTTCACATTCCATGGCACTGGATGAAAGCAATGATAGGAGTGACACTGCACAGCTGGCAGTCTTTATCAGAGGTGTTGATGACATGTTTGAGATAACAGAAAAGTTGCTGAATTTGTCCTATGTTCGGCCGCACCACAGCATGTGAATATATTTCAGCAGCTGTGTGACGTGACTGAGCAACTTGGTTTGCCCTAGAACAAAATGTTGAGCGTTACCACTGATGGAGAGCCGTGTATGACGGGCAAAAACAATGTGTGTTCGCTCTGGTCCAAAGATAGTTGGAGGAGGAAAATGCCGAGCCAGCAATAATTCTGCATTGCATCATACATCAAGAAACATGATGTAAAAAAATTAAAATTTGACCAAGGCATGTCAGTTGTCTTGAAATGCGTGAATTACATCAGGTCCAAAGGTTTGTAACATCGCCATTTCCGCATGCTGGAGAAAATCGAGGCATGTTATGGTGATGTTCTTTACTGCACTGACGTGCACTAGCTTAGCAGAAGTGTGTTGAAGAGGTCTTTTGAGTAAAGAGATGAAGTAAAGAGATTCATGGAAGACGGTAGACTGGATGTTCCTCGGCTAGATGATCCAAAATGGATGATGGATTTGGCATTTCTTGTGGACATTGCACATGAGCTAAACATCCTGAACCTAAAACTGCAGGGTCCAGAGTGTGAAGCTTTCTGCACAAAGCTTAAAACTATGGAAGGGTCAGCTGTCAATAAAAAACCTCGGTCATTTTGCTGCACATGGATCTTTGGTGGAGCATTTGGTACAGCATTCAGCGCTGATGAGTATGCGACTGCCATTGGAAACCTGCAGCATGAGTTTGATGAAAGATTTGCAGACTTCAAGGCACACAGTGACACATTCCAATTGTTTGCAGACCCCTTCTCAGCTGATGTGGAGAAAGTGTCCAGCGTGCTGCAAATGGAACTGACTGACCTGCAATGCAGCAATGAACTAAAAACTAAACTCAGAAAGGCACACGGAAAGTCAGAACAGACAGGAAAGTTTCTGCAGGAGCTACCTCCATCCTTCCTAGAGCTGTCCAGGGTTTTCAGTCATGTAACGTGCCTTTTTGGAAGAACATATCTGTGCGAGAAACTCTTCTCGGCAATGAACTTTAATGAAAGCTGGTATAGATCCAGGCTCACAGATGCCCATCTTGAAGCTTCTTCAACAGCAACATCTATCAGAGCAAAACACTGCCAAGAATATGGCAAGAGAGTTCTGTCTGACCATTTTTTAATAACCTTTGAGTTTAATTTAACTGAGTACTCCACACCTGAAAGAAAATTTCATTATAGTAGATCATTATCAGATGATGCTGTAACAACCTTTAAAGAATCTGTTCCACTTTTAATCTCATTATCACTGAAAAACACAGTGGAGGGCAGTAATTCTGTTTCTGCCCCTTCACAAATTGATTCTCTTGTTCAGAGTGTTACTTCATCATTGCGTGGTGCATTAGACAATGCAGCCCCCTTGAAAAAGAAGGTAATTATTCATAGGAGGCAGGCTCCCTGGTTTAATTTAGAGCTGCGTACTTTAAAGCACAATGTTAGAAAATTGGAGCGAAAATGGTGCTCTACACAACTAGAGGATTCCTACTTAATCTGGAAAAATAGCCTACTGTTGTATAAAAAGACACTTCGCCAAGCCAGAACATCTTATTTCTCATCTTTAATAGAAGAGAACAAGAATAATCCTAGGTTTCTCTTTAGTACAGTTGCTAAACTTACACAGAGTCATAGCTCTGTTGAGCCATCCATTCCCATAGCTCTCAGCAGTCATGATTTTATGGGATTCTTCTTAAATAAAATTGATTCTATTAAAAATAAAATCTTTGACATACTCCTGAAGATGATTACTTCATCCTCAACAAGTGAGACAACATTGGAAATAACTGTAGAACCTGATCTGTGTTTGGACTGTTTTGATCCTGTGGAGCTGCTAGTGTTATCAGAATATTAGCTTCATCTAAACCTTCAACTTGTATGTTAGACCCAATTCCCAACCAAATTATTTAAGAAGTGTTGCCCTTCTGATTACCAGCTCCATTTTAGATATGATTAATCTATCTTTAGTAAATGGATATGTACCACAAGCTTTTTAAGGTAGCTGTAATTAAACCTTTGCATTAAGAAACCTTCGCTTGATTCGAGTGACTGTAATTTACAGACCCGATATCCAATCTTCCATTCTTATCCTAAAATTCTTGAAAAATTTTCTGATCAAATGTGTGAGCATTTACACAGCGATGACCTGTTTGAAGAGTTTCAGTCAGGCTTCCGAGCTCATCATAGCACTGAAACAGCTCTGCTGAAAGTCACTAATGATATTCTTATTGCCTCAGATAATGGACTTGTGTCTGTACTGGTTCTGTTAGATCTCAGTGCTGCACTTGATACAGTCGATCACAATATTATCCTAAAAAGGCTGTAATATGCTGTAGGGATCAGGGGAACAGCACTAGACTGGTTTAAATATTATTTGTCTGACAGATTCCAGTTTGTTCATGTAAATGATACATCATCTTTAAACTCTAGGGTTAATTGTGGAGTACCCACAGGGTTCAGTACTTGGGCCAATTCTCTTACTATATATATGCTTCCAATAGGTAAAATTATCAGGCAGCATAGAATAAATTTTCACTGTTACGCTGATGATACTCTGCTTTACTTATCCATAAATCCTGATGAGGCCCCAGCCCAGTTAGATAGACTACAAGCTATTCTTGAAGACATAAAAACTTGGATGACCTTAAATTTTCTGCTTCTAAATTTTCAGACAAGACAGAAGTTGTCGTCTTTGGAACCGGAGTCTTTAAAAAAGAAACTGCTTAGTCAATCACTTAACCTGGAATGGCATTAAATTGACCTCCGGTAATAAAGTAAAAACCTTGGTGTTATTTTTTGCCAGGACATGTCATTTAAATCTCATACTTAACGCAGTTTTTCTAGGATTTCCTCTTTCATCTCCGGAACATTGCCCAAATTAGAAATATCCTAATCCAGGAGTGACGCTGAAAAACTAGTCCATGCATTTTTTTACTTCAGGGCTGGACTATTGTAATTCTTTACTATCAGATGTCCACAAATGCAGTTAAAAGCTTTAAATTATTCAAAATGCTGCAGCAAGAGTTCTGATGAAATTAAAAAGAGAGATCATATTTCTCCTATTGTAGCTTCCCTTTCATTGGCTCCCTGTTAAATCAATCCAGATAGAATTTAAAATTCTCCTCCTCCACATATAAAGCCCTTAATGATTTAGCTCCATCATACATCAGAGATCTGATTGTTCATACGTTCCCTACAGAGCACGTCGTTTCTCAGACTGCAGGTTTTACTGGTGGTTCCTAGATCCTCTAGAAGTAGAATGGGAGGCAGATCCTTTAGTTATCAGGCTCCTCTCCTGTGGAACAGCTCCCAGTTTTTAGTCCGTGAGGCTGGAACCTGTCTACTTTTAAGGCTAGGCTTAAAACTTTCCTTTTTGATAAAGCTTATAGTTAGAGTGGCTTAGGTTATCCTGAGCTATCTTCCTTATTTTAGCTCCGTCGTCTTCTCCCCTTGTTGGGGATGGAGTAAGGGGAGTCAGGTTTAGCCTAAACCGGCTCAGTTATGGTTGAGGTGCAAACACACCCTCCATTTCTGCTACCTGTATGACCCCCTCTTCTTTCCAATAGTTATAATCAATCTGAAAGAGAGAGGTATCCCAATCGTTGTGGTTTTTAGTATAACAATGGCCATCAGTGGGCTCTAGATGGACAAACTGTCTACTTTTTAATGCTAGGTTTAAAAATTTCCTTTTGAATAAAGCTTATAGTTAGGGTGGCTTGGTTTCCTGAGCTATCTCTGTAGTTATGCTGCTATAGCTTAGGCTGCTGGAGAGCTAATGACCACTTTCACCCTCTTCGCTACTTTCTCACACTACTCTTCACTTTGTATTATTTACTGTTATCTCAGCTTTTAACTTTGTTCTCTCATCTCTTTCTCTTCCTAGAAGCTACACCTGGCCTGACTCTGTGTCTACTGTAACAACTTTTCTGGAGAGGGAGTCCTCAAGCTTCTGCTGGCGGCCGCTTGGTGCTCCCTCTACAGATGATCCACATGGCCCTGTCTTTCAGTGTTTAAGCCCTTTCTCTCTACCTAGACATAGCTACTGACTGAGCTTTTTACTGTGACTAACTCTGTGGCTCTCTTCAGACTCTAAACTTAAAAACTGGCTCAGAGTTTTCTGTTTTCTTTCTTTCTAGGTGAAACGCCTAAAGTAGCTACATCCATTAACATTTACTTTTTCCTTCCATAGAAAGTACTCCTGGATCAGTGCTTCTTTGTTCTCTTTGTGTGCTCTGCTCTGTTCTCTCTAACCCGCCAGTCGGTCGGTGGGCAGATGGTGCCCGCTCACACTGAGCCTGGTTCTGCTGGAGGTTTCCTTCCTGTTAAAGAGGGAGTTTTTCCTCTCCACTTTCGCTACATGCATGCTCAGTAATGAGGGATTGCTGCAAAGTCAACGCCAGTGACTGTCCCACTGTCTCTACATGCTCATCGGAGGAGTGACTGCTAACAAACCTCTGACTCGATGCAATCTGCTGGGTTTTCCTTAGATAGGAAACACTTTTTATCCAATTTGAATAAATAACAGAATCTGACTGCACTGTTCAATGATTAGGACTAATTGTAATGCATGTACCTGACTTTTGTAAAGTGCCTTGAGACGACGTGTTGTGAATTGGCGCTATATAAATAAACTGAATTGAATTGAATTCAAACTGGTTCAGAGGATTTGCGCAGTTCAATTTATCAATAGTTCTTTAAATATTTGCACTCATTGTTTAAATGCATTGGTAAAAATATATATCTGCTTGAGGTTTTCTGTGCTTGCCAGGTCTAAAGAAATTATGAAGAGTGTTAACACATGTAGTGAAAAATATTGAGTACACAGTCATTCAGTGTTATTTACTTGGTAATTTAAGGTTAAAAATTTTAAGCTAAAAACACATTTGAACTGTTCTATAAAATAAATCGTTAAAAGAAATATATTGTTTTGTTTTTGTTGCAGCTCGACAAAAGTAGCACAAGGCACAAATATGCTGAGAGGGTTGTCTGTTTTAGCTCAGTGAAAAAAAGTAATTCTAAGAAAAGCTATTTGCACTACCAGTCAGTGGCTTACATGAATATAAATGGCTGCCTTATTACTTATTGCATTGTTTGAAATAAAACATTTTTCCAGAAATATCTGTACACTGAAGTGGCCCTCCAATGAGCAGACAGTATTGACATCGGCCCCCCATTTATTTGAGGTTGAGACCGCTGAATTAAACATTAAATGATTAAAGGGTAACTGCTAATAAATATTAAAAGATCAAAGATCATTTTGAAATGTTTATTTGTTATTTAGGACCGACAGTACAGGTTTGGAATCCAGCGATTCAGGGTTAGAGGTGCATTAGATGTCACGGATTTGGTAAGAAAAAATGTATTTTAGTTGTTAGAGTTGAAGCTTGACTCTAACTTGGGGCAAAAGACTTCACTCTTCACTGGAACTTTCCCCTCAAAGCCTTGAGACTTGGCTTGAACTTGAGAAAATTTGAACATCTCTGGTATCTGTACATATTTAAGCAATAATTACACATTCTGATATTGTCATGATCCACAGCTGTTTGTGTTTTTCGTCTCTGTTATATTTGTATTTATATCCATTCTGTGCCAATTAGCCTACCTTCCCTCAGTTCCCTGCTTAGTTTCTCCCTCAGCTGCCCATGTAACATAAAGTTACATGAGCAAAACAACATTGTGCATTACCAAAATACCACCACGCCCACAGTGAAAAATGGTGGGAGAAGCAGATGAAGCAGGGCTCACCCAAAGCATTACCTAAATATAACAGGATTTGAATTTCTTGGTTGATATGTCGCAACTAAGAAAACCTTTCACATTCCACCTTGCAAGAACTGATTATCAGGGTAACAAAAGATAATTAACTAAACTAACTGGTGCTCTGAATAAATAAATAAACCTGTATTTACTCTCCATTAAACACCCCGTTTATTTTATCTCACAATAAAAGCATGTTTCAGATACCTTATTTCCAGACTTTTGAGATCGTATCAGAATCAGTCTGTGCTTTTTCTTGAAGGGGCTCTTTAATTCATGGCATGTTTCATAGTTTTCCAAGTCAAGCCTTTCCAAGCAGTTCTGTAGGTCCTGTAAAACAAAGTACATATATGTTACCTTCAAACGTTTTCATGGGTAAATCTGGGGAATGGTGATCCAAAGCTGATGACACTTCTGTGGTTTGAAAGCACAGAGAAAACAACACAGAAGCAACTGGTTGAAGTGCTGTATTGTACCTCATTTTCATACACTGCAATCTCTGTCTTCTCCACGTGGACATAGCGGTCCTTGTAGCTCGTCAACAGTCGGCCGTGAGCTTTCTTTACCCAGCCAACTTTACTCAGGAACTTTGGCTTATTTTGCTGGGCAGGGTCCTCTTTTGTACCCTGCAATGATACAGAGGAAGGAAGTCACACTTATACACATCAGACAACAAGCAGACTGCAAATGCAGCTAAACATAGAGACAAAACCAAACTATGCTCCTGTCCTGTGAAAGTAAAGAGGTTAATATAACATTTCTATGCACTCCATACTTCTGGGTCTGGGCTCCTTTTACATGAATTACTACATCAATGCAGCGTGCCATGAAGGCAATCAGCCTGTGGTTCTGCTAAGGTGTTCAGGACACCCAGGTTGTGTTGATGGCAGCCTTTAGGTCATCTGCATTGTTGGTTCTGGTGTCTTTCATCTTCCTCTTGACAATAGATGCTCTATGGGGTTCTGGTCGGGCCAGTTTGCTGGCCAATCAAGCATAGTAACACCATGGTCATTCAACCAGCTTTTGGTACGTTGGCAGTGTGGGTCACTATTAAGTTCTGCTTGAAAATGAAATCAGCATATCCATAAGGTCTTCAGCAGAAGGATGCATGCAAGTGCTCCAAAATTTCCTGGTAGACAGCTGCATTGACTGTGGACCTCAGAAAACTCAGTGGACCAACAACAGCAGATGACAGGGCACCCAAACTATCACTGATTGTGGAAACCTCACACTGCACTTCAAGCAACGTGGATTCTTTGCCTCTCCACTCTTCATCCAGACTCTGGGACCTTGATTTCCAAATAAAAGGCAAATTTTACTTTCATCGGAAAAGAGGAATTTGGACCACGAAGCAAGAGTCCAGTTCTTTTTCTCTTTAGCCGGGGTTTGACGCTTCTGAAGCTGTTTGTGGGTCAGGAGTGGCTTGACACATTGGAATTGAAATTTAACATTGGAAACCAATGTGTAGAATTTGTCTGTGTATAGTTGATCTTGATGCTCTGACTTTAGCCTCAGTCCACTCCATGTGAAGCCCCCCCAATTCTTGAATGGATTGTGCTTGAAAATTCTCTGAAAGGTGCGGTTATCACAGTTGCAAGTGCACCTTTTCCTACCACACTTTTTCCTTCCACTCAACTCTCTTTGAACAAGCTTGAATGCAGCAGTCTGTGAACGATCATCTTCTTTATTCTTTATGTATGTGAGGACATGGGGCTGTGTCTCTGCCAGGCAGGTCTCCAGTACGGGGGACTGCAGGGGACTGTGTTTTCATTGTTCCTGTTCACCCTCTGCACTGCAGACTGCTCCATCAACTCCCCAGGTTGCCATCTATAGAACAACTAGGCCTGATCACAGGTGAGGATGACTCCAAGTACAGACATTGGACACTAGACTTTGTGGACTGGTGCCAGCAGAACCACATCCTGAACAACATGGTAAAAACCAAGGAGTTGGTGGTGGATTTCTGCAGGTGCAGACCCACCACACTGATACCAGTGAACTTCCAGGGAACTGACATTGAGATAGTGGTCTTTCTACCTGGGTGTTCACCTAACAATTAACTGGACTGGAGTCACAAGACTGACGTTCTTTACAGGAAGGGTCAGAGCAGACTCCACCTGCTAGGGGGCTGAGATCTTTTTTAGTGCAGGGGGCGCTCCTGAAGACCATTATTGGCACCAGCCATCTAACTGCTGCATCCTAGGTGCACAAAGAAGCATTATCTCACATCTTTCCTCTCAACATCTGTTCCACTTTATAACAATTACTGCTCCCGACTTTCAATAAGCGTTTACCTCCCTGCAGTTTTTCCAATTCTTGTAAATAATCTGTTGTTTTTTAATATACATGCCAATTTTTTGAACCTGAGTATGCTATTTTGAATAACTGCACAGTATTTTATGTTGTAAATTTTCCCTTTCTGTACAGTCTCTTATTCTTACTTTCTGTTTTTATATTTTTACGTTTGTGTGAATGTGCATGCGTCGATTTGGTTATCACATTGCTGCTGGTACATCTGAATTTCCCCACTGAGGGAAATCAATAAAGATTCTTCTACTTAGCAATGGCAATTTATGGAGCTGGACATCTGCTGTCTTCTGGACATCTGCTAACTCAGCAGTGTTCTCCATTATTGTGTAGCCTACTGACCCAGACTAAGGCTATGTTCACACTGCAGGGCTTGATGCTCAATTTGGATTTTTTGTTGAAATACGTTTTTTTTTTAAGTGGTTGTTCAAACTACTAATTAAATGCAACTGCAATCAGACTTCTTTCTAAATGGTTCACAACCATAAAGCAACTCTCAGGTGCAGAAGGAGAGTGTAGACATCACACAGCAGTACATTGTTTACGGATGTAATAAAGGACGTTTATTAAGTTGTTGAGTAATCGGAGCTGACAATATTATGACCAATCCAGGTGAATGAATTAGCTGGTTAGAGTGTGACACTATGAGTTTCTAAGATTTAACTTTTTCACAATATTCAAAATTTCTCAGACACAAAATTTTTGTTTTCATTATCTGTAAGCCAGCAAAAAAAGGCTTAAAAAATTCCCTTTATGAGTGATGAACCTTTCAATTTCTGAAATAAGTATCAAAAATATTGAACGTTTTTCCAAATATTCAGTTTTTTTAGGTGTACCTGTATATATGGTTACATTTTCAGTAGTTCACTTACTATTGCAACTCACTCTATATTCTTTATTTTGAATTCTAGAGTACCTTTAGATATTTTAACTCCTTTAACATGACAAAGGTTTTAAATCCAGTTTAGTTTAAAATGCATTTTCCTAAAAAAATGCCTCCAAACCCCCATATCTAAGTGAGAAGAGTAACTACACACAGTATAGAGCACTACAGTTCCCATCAGAAATATACTGGATGAATATCCAGGGTGGGCAAACTGAACACAACATGAGGATATAACATAAGTACCTTAACAGTAGAATGCTTGGTATGGACCATCTTTAGGTATTCAAACAATGTATGATTAGAAAATTACATATGCTATTGTAGTTGTACAGGAGTACATGTGAACAGCAGATATTTGCTAGTGACTATCAGAAGCTGTGGGTTTGTAGCCACATGCTGACATCCTTTCTCATGAAATTAAATTTAGTGTCTCCTATTCACTATCTAAGTCTACAGGGCAAAAAGGCAATGGTGTAGTTTAGGGATTACAGTGTATTATGAAATATACTTGACAATTTTTATATTTTTTTAGATTATATTTTCTCTTAAACTGTTCATGACTCATCCTGTTGTTTTATGTTAACCCGAACAATGAAGCATAAAAAATGCTAATTTGAACAAAAATAACGCCAAATAGTGTATTCAGCCACTGGAGCTGACCTACAGGGCTTTATAGGCAGGTAAATAGCTTTCCTAATTTCTGGAAATACAAGGAAGCAAAATAGTCTCCAACCATGCCATTAGGTAACTAAAATTATTGATAAAGATTTTCTTGATCTTTATCCGATTTATACAGAAAACTGAGTTTATATTAAAACCTTAACCTGTCCAAGCAGAGGACACTACGAATGACTCTTGATCTGTGTGCAGTATCAAGATTGTTGAGTAAGGCTACACACTCCTTTTCCATGTGGACTCAAACACAAGCAACTGCAGATGTCTGCAAATTTAAAGGCTTTTTTCTCCTGGAGGAACATCCACAGGATATATATTTTTTACTGTTTTGGAAATTGGTGGGAGGTCGTCTTCTAATCTTTCCACTTTTACTAAGCGTTATTCTTTCACAGTCAGGGGGTGAGAGATCCCAAAAATATAATCAGAAGATCAAGAAGAGCCTCTACTGCAAGTCAGAAAGAAGTGACAGTGCAGGAAAACAAAGATGCCCAGTTCTGAAAATGCTAACAATGCATCCCACAAAAATAAACAAGAAAAACACACTGGTTCTAGGTGAATTACCGCAGAACAGTACCAAATACTTACAAAATAGCATTGCTTAAGCTTTGGCTACCTTAACTCTGCATATCAGACATCACATTTTGGAGCTCCATTTCTGGACACACACAGGAAGTCCTCTTTGCTCTCAAACACTAACCAAACTAGCTCTAAAGCAGCCCACAGATGTTTTTGTCTTGTCTGTTTTGTGGTGAGCTTTAAAATGAATGATTAAAAAACTAACAGTGAAGCAGTTACACAATGAAAATATTTTAAGCAAGGCAAAGTCATGCAAGCAAGACGAGGAGAGAACAAAGTGTGGGGTTTAGCTAAAGAGGCACACCTCAGCAGACATGTGTTTCTGATGAAAGTTTAGGTCAGGGAACATCTGGAATTCATTGATCTTCCAGCTGACCTGCCCAACTCAACTAACAACAAGCCTCACACTCCCTTAGTGGTTGGGGGGGGGACCACTTTTGCCAGACAAAGGCTTCAAAAAAAGCTTCATGTAGCACAAGAAAACTGCTATTTTAAATACACTGAAAAACATAATTGATATAATTCAATTCAATTCAATTCAGTTTATTTATATAGCGCCAATTCACAACACATGTCGTCTCAAGGCACTTCACAAAAGTCAGGTACATACATTCCAATTAATCTTAATCATTGAACAGTGCAGCCAGATTCTGTTTTATTTATTCAAATTGGATAAAAAGTTTGGAAAATTCTAAGGAAAGGAAAACCCAGCAGATTGCATCCAGTCAGTGACTTTCAGCATTCACTCCTCCCCGGATGAACATGGTAGAGACAGTGGACAGTCACTGGCGTTGACTTTTGCAGCAATCCCTCATACTGAGCATGCCATGTAGCGACAGTGGAAGAGGAAAAAACCTACTCCCTTTTTAAACAGGAAGAAACCTCCAAGCGAACAGGCTTTCAAGGTGTGGAGCGCGCCATCTGCCACAACACCGACTGGGGGTTAGAGAGAACAGAAACGAGAACACAAAGAGAAAACAAACGTGAAGCACTGATCCGGAAGTACTTCTAATGGGAAAGGAAAAAAGTGTACAATGTTAATGGATGTTAACTACTTTAGTCGTTCAACACCCCTAGAAAAAGAAACATAATAAACATCTTGACCAAGTTTTGCAAGTTAGTGAAGTCTGAAGAAGAAGCACATCGTTTTTTTAGTCCCACATGTAAAGGCTCCGTCCCAGTAAGCTTGATGTCTATGAGAGATACAAGGGTTACACACTGTAAAAGACACAGGGCCATGTGGGATCTCGGCAAAGAGGGTGAGCATCAAGCGGCCCCACCGAGCAGAAAGCTTGGCGGAACTCCCCTCTCCAGAAGGTGTAACAGGTAGACACGGCAGTCAGGCAGGTTTGTAAGCTTCATCAGTAAGAGAAAAGAGAGAGAACAAAAGTTTAAAAAGCCTGAGATAACCAGCAAATTAAATACAAAATTGAAGAGTAGGTGTGAGAAAAGTAGTGAAGAGGGTGAGTTGGTTCATAATGTCCACTCCCGCAGCCTAAGCCTATAGCAAGCATAACTACAGGATTAGCCCTCAAGGATACCACTAAGCACCAACTCTAAAACTATAAGTTTGTATCAAAAAGAAGTTTTTTTAAACCTTTAGCTTAAGTAGTAGACAGTGTTTTTTTTGTCCATCTAAGCCCACTGATGGCCATTGTTTTATACTAAAAAAACCCCAAACGAATTGGATACACCTCTCTTCTGTCAGATTGACCCTACCATTGGAAAAAGAGAGTGGGGTCCATACAGGTAGCAAAAAATGGGAGGGTGTGGTTTGGGCACCTCAACCGTTAACTGAGCCGTTTTAGGCTAAAACCTGACTACGCGGGCCCTTACTCCAGCACACAACAAGGGGAGAAAGACGACGGAGCTAAAATAAGGAAGATAGCTCAGGAAAAACCTAAGCCACTCTAACTATAAGCTTTATCAAAAAGGAAAGTTTTTAAAAGCCATAGCCTAAAAGTAGACAGGGTGTACCCGCCTCACACGGACATCAAACTGGGAGATGGGTTCCACCAGGAGAGGAGCCTGAATTAAACTAAGGATCTTGCCTCCCATTCCTGAGCTTGCGTAAAGAGACTCCCTAGGAACCACCAGTAAACCTGCAGGTCTTGAAAAGACACTCTAGCTCTGTTAGGAAAACCGTATGGAACACATCAGATCCTCGGATGTATGATTGAGCTAAATCATAAGGGCCTTAATTATGTGAGGAGGAGAAATTTTAAATTCTATTCTGGATTTGATTATTAACAGGGAGCCCAATGACGGGAAGCTACATAAACAATAAGGAAAAGAATATGATTTCACTCACTCTTTTTAATTTTATAAGAATCATTGCTGCAGCAATTTTTTGAATCAGCTTAAGGCCTTTTTACTGGAAGACATTTTGTGGACATCCTGATAGTAAAGAATTAACATAGTCCACACCTTGAGAAACAAATGCTGCCCCTAGTTTTTTTCAAGGGGTGCGTCTGACTTCCTGGATAGGATAATTTCTAATTTTGCAATGTTTTCCAGAGAAAGAAGTAATGAAATCCCTAGAAAACCTGTTTAATTAGGGATTGTAAATGAACAATGTCCTGGTCAAAAATAAACCCAAGGTTTAGTTTACACTTTATTATACAGAGGTCATTTAATGCATCCCAAGGTTAAGTGAATTTGACTTAAGCCAAGTTTTCTTTTTTTAAAGGACTCCGGTCCAAAGACGCAACTTTCCCTTCTGTTCTTGTCTGAATTTAGAAGCAAAATTTAAAGAGTCATCCAAAGTTTTTATGTCTTTCCAAGACATGCCTGTATGTAGTCTATCTAACTGGTTTGGGCTCATCAGGATTATGTATAAAGCTAAAAGTCAAGAGTATCATCAGTGTACAGTGAAAATTTCTTCTAGTGCTGCCGATAATTTGACCTATTGGAAGCATTTATATAATGTAAAGAAGAATTGGCCCAAGTACTGAACCCTGTGTACTCCCCAATTTACCCTGAGTTTAAAGATGATTTAATGATTTACATGAACTAAACTGGAATCTGTGTCAGACAAATAAAATTTTAAACCAGCCTAGTGCGTATTTCCCCTGAATCCCCTACAGGGATATTCCAGCCTTTCCCCTAAGAGATATTATGATCGACTGTAAATCAAATGCGCACAGGAGATCGAACAGAACCAGTTAACCGTACACAAGTCCATTATCTGAGGGCATAAGAATATCAATTAGTGACCTTTTCATCAGAAGCTGTTTAATGGCTATGAATGAGGCTCTGAAAACCTGACTGAACTCCTTCAAAACCAGGTCATTGCTGTGGTAAATGCTCACGACAATTTGAAATTAGCAACTATTTTCTTCAAGAATTTTTAGATAAGAATGGAAGATTGGATATCGTCTGTAAGTTATTTCAGTATCTAGATCAGCGAAGGTTTTTCTTAAGCAAAGTTTAATTACGCTTACCTTAAAAGCTTTGTGTGGTGACAATAACCCCCATTTACTAAAGAACAATTAAATCATATCTAAAATGGGGCTTATAATCCATAAGGGCACACTTCCTTTA
Organism: Crenichthys baileyi; assembly: GCA_036173005.1. Taxonomy (NCBI): domain Eukaryota; kingdom Metazoa; phylum Chordata; class Actinopteri; order Cyprinodontiformes; family Goodeidae; genus Crenichthys; species Crenichthys baileyi. The sequence continues at coordinate 182,369 of JAHHUM010001820.1, read as the reverse complement.
AATAAATTTGGTTGGGACCTGGGTTCCTAACATACAAGTTTTGGAAGGTTTTAGATGAAGCTAATATTTCTGATAACTCCTGGAAGCTCCACAAGAATCAAAACAGTCCAAACACAGTTCAGGTTCTTAAAAAAAAAATTCTACAGCTTACTTCCATGTTGTCCATCACATTGTTGAAAGGATGAAGTAATCATCTTCGGGAGTATGGTCAAAGATTTTGCTCTTTAATAGAATCAATTTTATTTTGGGAGTAATCCCCATAAGTCATGACTGCTGAGAGCTAAGGGAAATGGAATGGCTTTCAACAGAGCTATGACTCCTGTGGTAAGTTTAGCAACTGTATTAAAGAAAACCTAGGATTATTCTTGTTTCTCGTTCTATTAAGGAATTAGAAAATTAGCTGTTCTGCTTGGTGAAGTTGTCCTTTTTTATACAACATGTAAGGCATTTTTTTTCCAGATTTAAGTGGAATCCTCAAGTGTGTAGAGCACCCATTTTTCGGCTCCAATTTTCTAACATTGTGCTTTTAAAGGTACGCAGAGCTCTGAATTAAAACCGAGGAGCCTGCTTCCTAAGACTAATTCCTTCATTTTCAGGGGGCTTGCATGTCCCCTAATGCACCACGGCAGATGAAGTAACACCTCCTGAACAAGAGAACCAATTTGTGAAGGGGAAGAAAAAAAAACAAAATTATGGCCCTCCACTCTGTTTGTTTCTTGAGAATGGGAGAAATTAACAAGTGGACAGGATTCTTTTTAAAGGTTGTTTTTACAGTGCAATCCCATCTGATAATGATCTACTATAATGAAATTTTTCTTTCAGGTGTGGAGTCTCCGGTTAAATTAAACTCAAAGGGTGATTAAAAAAATGGTCAGACACAGCACAGTGTGTTTGTGAGAAAATATTGTTTATGCTTTACACTCAATGCATATGTACAGCACAAGGTCCCCAGGAATGAAGACCAACGTGTGGTAGGTGTTGGTTAAATGGTTGTTGAAGTAAAGCCCAATTTGAGTCGAACTATCCATTAAAGGCTAATATTTTAAGCAAATCACTTTCAAAGTGTCAACCATTGAATGTTTTAAAATCCCCCACTAATAATAAACTATATATATGTATATACTAACACTAAAATCCGACTAAAAGGGTCTGAAAACTGATCTACAATTTGAGCGTAAGGGCCTGGTGACGGTACAAAACAAAAACAACAAACAGAATGGTTTTTTTTTAGTGCTTTTGCAATTGTTGGATGAGGAAAACTAAGGATGTAAATATTGCAAAAGAGTTTGTAGCCAATTGATTGGTCTGGGAATAATCAATATCAGACTGGAAAGATGGTTTGCCTACTCTCCTCCTCCTCGCCCACTATTGTGAGGAATGGTGAAAATTTAAATAATTAGTAGGAATTTTTTGACTCATTTATAGTAACAAAAATCCTGCCATATTGCCCTGCAAGCACCACAGGTTTTTCATAGTGAGGCAAAATAAATCAAAAATCTGATTTTCTGTCACATAATCAGGTCCTAACTATCCAAAGTCCTTCTGAAGAGATAGATTCTTATGTTATCAGTAAGCCACCATTTTAAATTGTTTTATGTTGTTTTTTTTAGCCCCGGGTTTTTTGTGTTTATTTTTATTAGAATTTCCATGATTTCACACATCTTTTCAGATAAATTTTTTTAATCTTTCAATTTTGGCCGTGGGCGAGACACCTTTCTAATAGTGTAAGGGGTTGGGTAGCAAGTAACAGAAGCTGCAAGTAGAGGAAGTGTTAAACTACGACCTGCTCCTGGTCCTGAACCCTGGGGTTTCCAGAGTTTTGGAGAACAATAATTCGTCCCAGATTCCTAGAAAAAGAAGAAGCTGCACCCATCCAAAGTGGGATGGTGCCGTCCTCTTCCCGGATCAGACAGGTTTTCCGCCCAAAAATGTTTTGCCAAATTTATCAATGTAGCCCACATTGTTTTTTTCTGGACACCACCTAGACGCCAGCGTGTTGAATGGACAGCATGCGCTAAACATGTCGTCACTGGTTAAATCGTGGAGGGGACCAGAGAAAATTACGGGAGTCCCGACATTGTTTTGGCAAACTTACAAACGAAGCAGACACTAACTTTAGTGACCTCCGATTTGATGTCCGAGTGGTCATTACTGCCAGCGTGAAATAACAATTCTTAACTGTTTACGCTTATCCTTTAGCCAGCAGTTTCAGGTAGGATTTGAAATGTGCGCCCGTTATCTGGCCCCCTGCAGACATTTGAATATGGTTACTCTGGGGTACTCTAGTGCCAAACGTTTTTGACTATGGAGGTGCAATTTACCAAGAGTTGGCCTTCTCAGGCGAGGTGTGGTCACGCTGAGGACGGGGGAAAAATCTATTAGAAAAACGCAACGGTAGGTGGTGACCTGTTGGGCTGCGATCTAGGAACTATGCTTAACTACGTTACCGTCACCAGCCGGCCTGAAGATTTTCCCCCGCTGCACGGGGTCCTGCTTGGGAGGACTGGCTAACGGGGAGCTACCCTCGGTGGCTCCGTGGGCTAAGCTAAGTGGGGCCTCGGCTATCTGCTGGTTTTTTCAACAGCGCGGACCGGGCCTCCAATCCGACACCCTGCCTCCAAAGCTACAAAAATGCTACATTTTTATTAACACGTACCATTATCACAAAAGGAGGGCAAGGAGTAACTGAACATCTGACACAGAGAACAAGAGAGAGTAGACTCAGAGAGAGAAAACCAGCAAGAACGGGTAGCAATGGTGGGCAAAGCTAAACGCTAAAGCCTAGCGCCCCTACCACTACTAAGAAAAAACAAAAAAAAAAAAAAAAACGTGTAAAAACACGGAGAGTCGCCAAACGATTAAATACAGCAACACAGAAAGTAATGTGGTTTTTAACGTGCTTATGTATTACTCAACAAGTAAGAGATATCACAGTAGAGAGAAATCAGATCAAACGAGAGAGCCTTCACACACCAAACAATCCACCAAGTGCAAAACAGGAAGTGACGAATACGCCTTACCACGCCTCTTCACAGCATCGTCTAGATTCGAATTAATGGGTGATTACTAGAAATAACTGTATGTGTAAGTGTTCATCCATTCATCATTTTCTATCCCCATTTAATCAATCATGGACCAGCATGTCTACCTCCAGAAGCCCTTGAGAAAGAGGGAAACACCGAGATAAATAGGACAAACAACCATGCTGGCAGACACCTAAGTGCAATTTGATCAATTAACCTAAATCACGCTTAACAAAATGTGTTATGAAATATAATGATAATATTCCCTTTTATTTGTCATTGTAATTGTACATTAAAACGAAGCTTGTCCTCTGCATTTAACTCATCTCTTAGGGAGCAGTGGGCTGCCACTGTGCAGGGCCTGGGGAGTGTTCTGGGGCTAAGGGTCTTGCTCAGGGACCCAAAAGGGAGGCATGTCCCTACAATCAAAAAAATAATCTCAGCTGGAACTTTAAGTAGAATTGTGTGCTTTAGTCGAGGAGAAAAAGATTGAGCTTTCAGACAACAAACACTTCAAGTAAGTTTGGCATACAACAGATGGATGTGTATGTGTAAAAGCACATCAAGCCCTCTGTTAAGGGGGATGAAAGATCTTTGATGCTGCGGGGCTAATTTTTTTCCAAAGGTTCTGGGAACCTTCTTAAAGTGCATGCCTCTTTAAAATACAAGGACATTTTGAATTAAAATCTGGATGACTCTAACTGAAAATGGGCCATTGTTGGGTCTTTCAACAGGAAAAGGATCCAAAAATATGAGTAAAACAGCAAAGAGATGGTTAACCAAACACCAGACAAATGGACGTTCTTCTACACGGCCATTTCAGTCTACAGACCCAGATCCAATAGAAAACTTGCGCAGTAAACAAAACAGCAGATAGCACAACAGAGGTCCCAGGACCCTGGATAAATCTAGAGTGATTGCACAAAGAGGAATAGTCAAAGATCCTCTTTCTGTATGCTCCAACTTCTGGAAAGGTTGTAGGAGAAGACTGTCATATTGCGTTCAAATTAAGTTTTTCAGTACAGGATTATACTATAGCAATCAAATGTATTTCAATGCTTTTTACATGTACAAATTCAATGAAGAAAACCCGAATTATGAATGTGCTACAAGTTAATGCACCAAAGCAATCTGTATCAGAAAAAAGCATAACAAAACATTCAGTTTTTATTTTTGCAGTTTAGCATCCAACAAAGTGAGAAATTTCATTTTTTGTGCCGTCAACTAACAGAAAACATCAGATTGTTTAGTATTTGAGCTGCTGATCAGCAGTCAGAAATCATCAAGGGACATTTGGTTCATTAGCCAGTAGACTGGTGCATTCATACTGAAATGCCAAACTCTCCATCAACTACACATTGTCTACATATAGGAACAAAAGCTTTACTTGCATTTTCTGTATAACCTTTCGTTTAACCCTGGCTCTAAGAAGGAGCTCTGAAACATTTCTTTCATTTTGCTCATTTTTCACAGATTTGACATGAATTCAGAATGAGAACTTGTTGTTGCTTCCTCAGAAACTGGCAGCAGAGTTTCAGTAAGACAGTTTGCACACACACTTCCATTGTGTGGTAGAGGCTGATCCTAAGAGAGAGTTAATTGTTTTCTGCCCAACACATAGTGTGGTAGTCTGTTGGCTCTTTGCTAAACGTCTGAGGCAGACATGTCATTACTGTGCACTCTAGGTCAGCGCAATGGAGATAAAAGGAAGGATCACAGAGATGGACCAGTATGGCCAAAGGACCATACTGTAAGGGTCACGTTGGGTTTTGGGGTAAAAAATAAAGCAGATCTGGGGGAATGCGAACAGTAAAGAAAGTGAACAGTTAGAACCTGCCAAATTTGATGTAGTTACGCTTAGACCAATCAGTTGAGAGAGAGCCATGCCTTGAATGCTGAACATTTTAACCAAAACAGTCTCAAAATGAGAACACAAGATGCATATATACATGAAAACAGAAAATGAATGGGGAAAACTCACTTTAATATCAATGTTCCTCTTCTTAACTACTAACGAACTTCTGTCACTACTTCCTTTTCTTACAGTTTCAATTCAGGTACATTGTGAGGTGTCAAGTGTCAAATTAGGTGGAGGTCCGGACTTTTACTGGGCCATTGCAACAACTTCAACATTTTCATTTTCTGTCACACGGTTGTATATTTGGTGCTGTGCTTTAGATTATGATCCTGTTGACAACCCAGTTTAGGCAGAGCTTTAGCTGTCAGAAAACAAATTTGACTCCTGTTTGGTATACAGATGGGTTCAAGGTTGACAACATGATCAGGTTAAGTGTCTGCAAAAACAAGCCAAAATCATCAGCCCTCCACCACTATGCTTGACAAGGCGTTTGTATCAATATGCAGGGTTGTTTTTTTTGCCAAACATAGTTTAGTTAATTTTGGCCATTGAAACCCTATTTTGATGTCATTTGTTCAAACTATATTGCTCAAAATCCCAAGACAAGTCATACATGTTCAGATCCTAATGTGAACTTTGACTCTACCGGCTTCGGTTTGCATGTTAAATGTTTGAGATGGAACTTTAGGGTATTTTTGTCATTTCCCTGACCTGTGAGTAAACCTTTCTAACACAACCACGCCTGTGAAGACTGGTAGCTGTCTTGAATGTTTCCCCCTTGTAAAAAATCCTTCTCCAATTAGAATATGAAAGTACAAAAATGGAAATACCTTTATAACCCTTTTCAGAATGAAGGGAAACCTCTCTACGATCACTGTTGATCCTTCTTGCCATATTGTTAACACACGCCTGCATGCTCTAGATAAAACATCTGTTTTATATGTTTTACCTGTTTCATGAGTGCTTATGCTTACTAATGGTCAACTGATCAATGCATTTGATTAAAAATGACCTGGTTGCTATGTGCCATTTTAACTACCAGTGCTAAAATGCCACATAGCAATAAGAGTGTGACAATTTTTTTCCCTACACACTTTCTGAATTTTAAGCTAAATTTAAAAAATGCAAACAGTAAACATAACAGTGGTGTGGTGTGATACATGGTGTTTTTAAATACCTGATGTTTTTTTCAAAACATTTTACGTTCCTATATTTTCTTCTGCCAAAAGCTTTAAGTTGCCAGATAACGGTTCCTGTTTCTATTCAATCCGTGTCAGCACAGAAGTGTGATTAACATAAAAAATATTTTTGAAAATCAGATATGTGGCTGGGTATTAACATTTGAGCTACATACTCTGGATGTAGGTAATGAGTCTTGGGAGAGTTTTTATAAAAGTAGTAGAAGTACTTCTCATCTAAGGGTGTGGTCGTGCATATGGACGTGCATGGACCGAGCTCCCCGCACACAGTGACTGAACCTAGTATGTCTCTGCTTGACTTCCCGTTCTTAATAAGTTGCTTCCTTAAAATGTCAGGTTGTTCTTGTGGCCTGCAGCTCATTAGTTTCTGTTCAACAGAAAAGTCTGTAACTGGCCCAGGACTATGAGTTATACTGAATCTTCTTTCCTGTAGACATCGTGCAAAAACACCACAAATCTCAGTGTGGTTAAGTACAGAAACACCGAACTTTAATAAAAACCTGTTTAAAGTCTTCCGGATATATTTGCGTATCATCACGGCCTCGGATAAACTGTAATCTAGGAAGTATATTGTACCAGTTCATTGACAGAGTTTCCCCATCTTGGGCTGGAACATTACTTCCTCCGAGTTCACCTGATGAAATGAATCTTTGTGTGGTGAAAATGCAGTTTGCATACAAACTCAATCTCGGTTCTGCTCAAGCCAAAATAGTAGCAGCAGAATTTACTTTATTCAGATTCCAGAAGTAGAGTTTTTGCGACACAGTAAAAATGGGTGCTTTTAAACGGAGTTTACTCCGCGCCTGCTGCCTTTCTAATGGAAGTGAGCCGACGAGTCGATGCAGCAGGTTGACAGGTGGGCAGGTCCTTTGCGTGCTGTGGCAGACATCGGTTAAAATAAAGGACACAACCAACTTCAAATCACACTGGAATATATGGTTCCTACTAGTTCTGTCTGGGCCCCAACTTTACTGCTATAAGTTGGTCGCGCCCTTATTTGTGTGAGTGTTTAACTAGGTGTCAACACCCCAACGTGCATTCTATCAAATCTCACCAAAATGCGACCTTTCACCCAACAAGACGCAGTTTTGATCGCTTAAACGCGAGCAGCAGCCACGCTGAATGGCACACACGGTGAGTACTCACGTCTTCCATGGTAAACGTACTGGATCCGTTATATGGCTGCGGACCAAAAATCACACGACGACCCTCTCAGTATTCTGGTAAGAAACGCTTCAGCAGCTGCCTGCTGGTGTGCAACTGACACATTTCCAGCAGTAACCGTAAATGCAGAAAAGTAGGAACTGTACACTCTTTGACACCAAAGGACGCGTCGTTTTCCTCTTTTGCCTCGGAGAGAAAACTTAGAAAAAGTAGTTTGGTTTCCGGTTCAAGTCCCTTTCTACACATGAATTTGTGAGGAGGAGCAACATCGCCAGCAGCCTGTATCTTGTTGCTAGGGCATCCCGTCTCATCGCAGCAAGTTAAAACGCGATTCAGTTCTTCTTTTTTCATTAAAATTACCGGATGGTTTCTAAAAAACACAGCTTTAACTGTAGCAACGTCGCACAGTCACTCTAGAAAACGTCCCTCCCTCTCAGATACTAAGAAGAGTAAACATTTCCTATATGTGTATAGGAATATGTCATGATCCACTGTGTCATGGGCAGCAGTGAGATCGAGAAGAATTACAGCAGCGGAAGCAAAATGAGCATTTAAAACCAAATCAATGCATCCTGAGAAGAGCTGTTCTAGTGTTGTGACATGACTTAATACGCGACTAAAACTTCACATTAATGCCATATAGATGGTCCTGTAACCAAACATATAACACCTTCTCTAAAATGTTAGAAAGAAAAAGCTGCTGGGAAATTGGCCTAAAGTTTGAAAGAACTTTAGGTTTTATTAAGAAGAGGTTGCATGTTTTAAACACAGCCCAAGTGAAGTCAGGTGTTAACAAAACTGATTACCCAGGGACCTACAACACTAACATTGTCTTCCAACAACCTGGGGAGAATATTGTCACCTGGACAGTATGAAGGCCTCAGGTGTTGAACTATTTCAGAAATCTGAGAGACAGTCACAGGCTCAAAATGTTCTAAAACAGCAGGATAGCAGGAGCATGGGCTCAAAATATGTGTAAAAACCTGATGGCACTCACTTTATTAATACAAATGTTTAAAACAGAAGGTGTCAGGCTTTATGTAATCAGTTTCACTGCTTTCACCTATGCCATGGTCTACACTCTTCAGTTATTTTTGTTCTTCCCTGGATTATACTGATTTTCAAGTCTATCTAAGCCTGTTTATCACACCAAGTCTGTTCATGCCGATTTTTGCCTTGGTTCCATGTTTTGCCCACTTCACTTTGCTGGCCTGTAAGTTGTTGTTATTAAACTCTTTTATCTCACCGCATCATCTGCTCCTGCCTGTCTGCATTTGGATCCATTCCGAGGGCTACTCTCTCGGTCATAGACCATCACAGAGGTACACAGAAAAAACAACTACAGTGGTTTGTAAAAGTATTCATACCCTTTGAACTTTTCCACATATTGTCACATTACAACCACAAACATAAATATATTTTATTGGAATTTTATGTGAAAGACGAACACAAAGTGGTATACGATTGTGAAGTAGAAAGAAAATTATACATGATTTCTTTTTTGTTTTTACAAATAAAAAACGTGTGCATGGTTGTTTGTGTGTTGCCCTGCGATGGACTGGCGACCTGTCCAGGGTGTACCCCGCCTCTCGCCCATAGACTGCTGGAGATAGGCACCAGCTCCCCCGCGACCCACTATGGAATAAGCGGTAGAAAATGACTGACTGACTGACAAATAAAAAACTGAAAAGTGCGGTGTGCAAAGTATTCAGTCCCCCTAAGTCATTACTTTGTGGAACCACCTTTTGCTGCAATTACAGCTGCAAGTCTTTTAGGGTATGTCTCTACCAGCTTTGCACGTCTAGTGACTGAAATTTATGCACATTCTTCTTTGCAAAACAGCTCAAGCTCAGTCAGATTAGATGGAGAGCGTTTGTGAACAGCAGTTTTTAGATCTTGCCACATATTCTCGATTGGGTTTAGGTCTGGACTTTGACTAGGCCATTCTAACTCATGAATATGTTTTGTTTTAAACCATTCCATTGTAGCCCTGGCTTCATGTTTAGGGTCGTTGTCCTGCTGGAAGGTGAACCTCCGTCCCAGTCTCAAGTCTTTTGCAGACTCCAACAGGTTTTCTTCCAAGATTGCCCTGTATTGTGCTCCATCCATCTTGTCATCAACTCTGACCACCTTCACTGTCCCTGCTGAAGAGAAGCACCCCCAGAGCATGATGCTGCCACCACCATATTTGACAGTGAGGATGGTGTGTTCAGAGTGTTAGTTCTCCACCACACATAGCGTTTGGCATTATTGCCAAAAAGTTCAATTTTGGTCTCATCTGACCAAAGCACCTTCTTCCACATGTTTGCTGTGTTCCCAACGTGGCTTCTGGAAAACTGCAAACAACACTTCTTATACTTTTCTTTTAACAGTGGTTTTCTTCTTGCCTCTCTTCCATAAAGACCACATTTGTGCAGTGCACGACTAATAGTTGTCCTGCGGACAGATTCCTCCACCTGAGCTGTGGATCCCTGCAGTTCTTCCAGAGTCACCATGGGCCTCTTGGCTGCATCTCTGATCAGTGCTCTCCTTGTTCGGCCTGTAAGTTTAGGTGGACGGCCTTGTCTTGGTAGGTTACCAGTTGTGTCATACTCTTTCCATTTCTGGATGATGGATTGAACAGAGCTCCGTGAGATGTTCAAAGCTTGGGAAATCTTTTTATAGCCTAAGCCTGCTTTAAACCTCTCCACAACTTTATCCCTGATCTGTCTGGTGTGTTCCTTGGAATTCATGATGCTGTTTGCTACCCAATAGTCTCTTAACCAACCTCTGAGGCCGTCACAGAGCAGCTGTATTTTTTTGTGAGGATATTTCATATGTCCTAACTGAGTGGACAAGCACCCCTCAGCCTGAAAGTCTATGTCCATAAATCACAACAATAAATTAACAGAACATGTCAGGATCTGTGCATTCTGTGTGTTGGTGCTGTTTTCTGTTTAAGACTCTAGATGGCGTCCTAACCTGGAGGAGAGGTGACAGGTGCTTCCTATCTCCCTAATCACCACTGGAGGAGGATTTAAGGAGGAGGCTGCCAGCAACTCATTGCCAGAGTGTTGCCCTGAGTGGTATAGCTCCAGCCACATAATCTTTGTCTTGGTTTTGCCTAAGCCTTGCTCTATGCCAACTATTATGTTTGCTACCTTGCAGAATTACTCAGACCTGACTTCGCCTTTGGACCAAGCTCTATTTGTATTGCTGACAAACGGAAAAGAACGCACCGGCGTTGTGAATAAGATTCAAGTCTTCTGTTGCTTCTTTGGATTACTCCTGGCTGGCAGCCTCCTGGATTCCTTCGTTCCTCAGACCTCCTAAAGAACCCTGTCCACCTTCCTCCGTCTGCAGCACCAACACTAAGGAACTCTGGACCTTTCAACATTCATCCATTACTGCTTTGGTCATCTCTGGTTTTCACGGATTTACAACCTCCTGGTCTCTCCTCCCCCCCCTCTGGCGGATTCCTTCCTTCATCCCAGTAAGATTAGTTTCATATTCAGAAGTTTACTTTTGTATATATCCCTGCTCATCTTGCTTTACAGTTTGCATCCTGGTTCCGGTTCCCCAGCTACCATCCCTACTTTGTAAATAAAAACCTTATCATTAAACTTGGTCTCCTGATTGTTTTCTGCATGTGGGTCAACGCAGTCAAAACCAATATGACAGAACAATTCGATTTGAAAATATAAACTAAAGGTCGCCGATCAATTCATGAACATCTTATTTTGGACGAATTCTTGTTGACACTGTAGCGCTCCACTTTCCTAAATCAGGCAGCACTTAAAAAAAAATGTTTTTTGAATTATCCTGTTATGATTTCTCCCTCACTCAGCTGCAGAACTGTGCTCTCGTCTTGGCTTTTGTTGATCTGTTCGTTCATAAGTTTAATTTATTTTGCATTTAGGTCCTCGCCTTTAGTAAAACAAAACCTATCCCGGCCCCCTTTTTTTATTTATTTTTTTTAACCTGGGCACAGCGAATATTGACAACACTAGTAACGTTTCCTACCACGAACCAAACCTTTATCATGGCAAGGGTCAGCCCAGTCCAAGGCAGCACGCGCAGCTCTTCCATTCTGTCTGTAACATTAATAGCAGTGCGACCAGCTACCGAAACAGCTGTTGTTGCGCACAACATGCTGACTTCCGGTTTCTACCCCCAGTTACCGTAATAATAGTCTGCACACAACTTTTTTTTTTTTAATTCGCAAAAAGCTAAAATCTGGGACATTTCTGGGGACAGCTTTAGCTGGGGACAGGCTAGCTGAGATGCAAAATCTCAGCCAGGGATATACACAACGTTTGCATTGCCTATCTCTGAGCAGCACAGAGTTCACCGGCTTCATTTTGGAGAGCCTCCACCACGGACCAAGCTAGCCTAATGCTGTGTGATCCCATGCTTTCGGCAGCTACTCGTGCCTGTAGCTACGCTGTCGTGGCCACTCTGGCTCCATCTACCATTCTACACCCAAAGAATTATCAGCAGCTGTAACAATATTAAGAAAAACAATAGTAACAAAAATTATTTTGAAATTATATCAAAAGAGCCTAAGTCCCACAGAAATTCCATTTCAACCTGGAAAGACTCACAAAGAAAAGACAGGGATGCAATTAGAAAAGTTTATTAGTGAATGTTTATTTCTTTGGCGCTCGGACCCCAGTGGAAAACATGAATGCTGAGAATGACATGTGCTTGAATGAACATCTTATGGATAGATTTAGAGATGTCTTCCCACCTGGGATCCAATCCTGGTGGTGGAGTGGAGGCCTGAGGAGATTTGGAAAGAGTTTGGAACCCAAATGGTGGAGATGGGGTGGAGGAGGGTCAAAGTTCAGCTGCAGAACGGAGGGTTCCGTGGATGAAGATGATTCGCCGGGAAGAAATGCAGACTTGACGCTGATTGGTGGAGCAGAGCCGCACTGAGGAGTAATTAGACGAAGCTGGGGGGTATGGTGAGTCTTCCATGTTGAATTTTCGTTTAACTCCATTTAAATATTTGTATTTACCATACCATACCTACCACTTTATTTCTAAAGCACTTAAAAAAACAACATAACAGCTGTTACTGCTGTACACAATTATACCACAGAACAAGAATAAAACAATTATAAGAAAATACAGCAGATACATAGAAAAGGGAAAACATTAAGACTGTGATGCTAGCTCACTCGGGGTAAAAGCCAAAGAGAAAAAAATTGTTTTTAAACAAGTTTTAAAAACAGCAAGGGAAGGAGCCTGCCTGACATTCAGTGGCAGCTCATTCCCCAATTTAGGAGCCAAAACTGCAAAGGCCCTGTCTCCTCTGGTTTTATAGACTGTCTTGGGGACTGCCAAAAGCATCTGATCACATGACCTAGAGCATGCAAAGGCATATAGGGTTGAAGCAGCTCAGACAAATAAAAAGGAGTAAGACCATTAAGAGAGTTAAAAACGAATAAAATAATTTTAAAATGGATTCGGAACTGAACGGGACGCCAAAGCTGGAGTTATGTGCTCTTGTTTTTAGAAGTACCAGTTAAAAACCACGCAGCAGCATTTTGTACCAGCTGCAAATGGGAGAGGGAGGCCTGGCTAACTCCAATCAAAAGAGAGTAGTAATAATCTAGGTGTGATGTAATAAAAGCATGGATCACTGTCTCGGTGGCGTCTAGGAAGGAGGCACATAATTTTTGACTGGCGCCTCAAGTAAAAAAAGGAGAACTAAACCACAGCATTGACGTGCCAGTCAATTTTTAGGCTGGGGTCCATTTTAACCCCTAAATTACTGACACTGGATTTTTCATATGGGGCCAAAGGGGAATAGTCAAATGTGGGGATACAGCTAGAACCAGGCTTAAAAATCAGAACCTCTGTCTTTTTTTCATTAAAACGGAGAAAACCCTAATGTTATTAAGACAGTCCAGGAGAGGCTGAGTGGAGCCATTATATTTTATAGAAAAATAAACTTGATAGCCATCAGCATATAAATGAAATGGCATGCCATGCTTTTTAAAAATAGAACCAAGTGGCAACTAATTAAGTGAGAAAAGAAGAGGACCAAGAATAGAGCCCTGAGTTACCCCCCCGGGGAAGGGCAGCAGAAGCAAGAGGTAAAATCATCCATCATCACACTGAAAGTCCTATCAGATAGGTAGGACCTAAACCATCGCAGAGCTCAATCAGTCAATCATGCCCACCCACTGCTCCAATCTGGAGATGAGGATGTCATGGTCCACTGTATCAAAAGCAGCTGTTAAATCTAAAAGCGCAGGTAAAACACAGTTCCCAGAATCCAATGCTAAAAATATGTCATTAAAAACCCTTAGAAGAGCAGATTCAGTGCTGTGGTATGTTTTGAATCCAGACTGGAACACTTCTAAAATTCTAGATTGATCCAGGAAGGCCTACAACTGGGTGCAAACTATTTTTTCCAGAATTTTGGATATAAAAGACAACTTGGAGATTGGCCTAAAGTGTAACAAAGAAGACCAATCCAGGCCAGGTTTTTTTCAACAAAGGTTGCACCACAGCATGTCTAAAATTACTTGGCACCACACTGGATATCAAGCTGCTGTTAATAATGTTAAGGATGAAAGGGCAACCAGTAGGAAAAACCTTTTTAAGAAAACTTGGAGGAAAAACATCAAGGGGAGAGCCAGATGCCCTCATACCGGTTACCAGTTTCAGGACAAGCTTACACAGATGCAAACACTAGTGTTAACAACCTTGTCCAAGAAAAAAATGAAACGTATCACAGAGTTGGAAGCTTCCAGGTTCATGACCATTAAAAGGCAGTGTTAATAGTACTGTAAAGAACATGGGGGTTGTGAGAGTTACCAACAAGAAAGAATCAAAATATAACAAAAGCTCATTTGTGCTGAAAGACACAGAGGGCTGCAAACCTGAATTATTAAAAACAGCAGAAAAATGAGCAGCAGTGGAAGGGCTAAAAACATGGCACCGCCGAGCAGGAGCGCAGGGCTTAACAGATTTAGTCAAGGGAATAAAATCAAATAAAACAGGCATGTGGTCTGAAAACAGTGCATCACCAATTTCCAAGTCACAAATGGATAAACCGTAAGATAAAACAAGGTCCAGAGTGTGAGTTTGTTCATGGGTTGGGCCTTTCACTGACTAAGTGAAGCCAAGAGTGTCCAATATATCTAAGAAATCTTTCACCAAAGTGCAACACAAATGAATATTAAAATCTCATATTTGGACATGAATTCACCCAAGAAGTCAGAAATGTCCTGTAGAAAATTCTTATTATACTTTGGTTGTCGATTGATCACCTCACACAGGAGCAGAGGAGAAGGCCCAACTCAAACATGCTCAGTTCAAAGCTGGAGAAAGCAGTCGGGAGGAACAGCTGCTTGCAGTCAAAACTTGATTTATAAATAATCGCCAGACCTCCCCCACGACCCAAGGACCCTGGGGTTTTAAAATATGAGCAACAGAGGGGTAATAATTCTGAGAAAATGCTGGACTCACCCGAAGAGATCCATGTTTCAGTCACACAGAGAAAGTCCAAACTCTGGGAGCTGAAAAAATCTTTAAGAATAAAAGTCTTATTCACAACAGATCTTGCATTCACCACACCTATCCTGATGGAAACTGGGCCTGGAGAAGCAGCAGTGGGAGAAGTAGGTGAAATCCGTGCTAAGTGCTGCAGATTCCCAAGGTTGGCACCTCGCCAGCGCAGGTGTGAAGAAGTCAGATGTGGGGAGTTAGAACAGTAGGTCTGAGTGGACAACAGGTACCAGCCAGGAACTGACAGGATTCAAGAAACGCCAAGAAGCATATAATTGAGGAACCGATCCAGACTGGGACAGGAAAATCCCTGGAAACTGGGCCAAACTGACCCTCATTCTCACCAACAGCCCACTGCGCTTACCACGACGTCTGTGACACCTTCTCCAGTGAGGTGGGTGCGGTACCTGGCAAAGGCAAGCAGGTACTCCAGCCAACAGCGGGGGCAAAGAATCATGTCTTTCTCAACAACGATGCAGCACTTTTGCAGTAGAAAAACGAAGCTCCAATAGGGTTTGGCAATCATACGACAGTAGTGAGTTTACATCAGGAAAAGAGCACAGAATCAATAAAAACAGAATGTGAGACTTCATTTCCTGTAAGTAGATTCAACCAATCACCAATTCAACCAATCATAATTTTCCCAAACTCTGCCCACACCCAAGAATTTGACCAATAACATTTTTCCCAAACTCCACCCATACCCAAGAACTTCGCTTTTCAGCTCAGCCCTCTCTTTACCACAATATAGGAGCCAATAGGACTCCTTCGTCAACTTGACAGCATCCTTTACTGCCACCGCCGTGTTCAGGGATTGCCTCCATGGCAGGCACTGCAGACCTTACAGCGATAGCTACAGGAAGCAGCATCAACAATAAAGGGTGGAGAACATAGTCCACTCAGACTCTTTCTCCAACCTCCCCCAGAATCTCATCTAGGCTCTCCTGGAGGTGGGGGTTGAAAAAATCCCTGGCCGAGGGTTCTGCCAGACATTCCTAGCGGATTCAGAGTAACCGTGAGCCTCCTCAGTAGTCCCACAATCAAACCACACCAGATAGGACTCCTTCTTTAGCTTGGCAGGATCCCTTACTGCCGGCGTCCACCACCGGGTTCGGGGATTGCCGCCTCGACAGGCACCGCAGACCTTATGGCCACAGCTAGGGGCAGCAGCATTGACAACAGAGGTGGAGAACATAGTCTACTCTGACTTTATGTCTCCAGCCTCCCCGGGGATCTGGGAAAAGCTCTCCTGGAGGTGGGAGCTGAATAAGTCCCTGACTAAGGGCTCCGCCAGACATTTCTAGCAGACCCTCACTATACGCTTGGGCCTGCCAAGTCTTTCCAACTTCCTCCTCTTCCAGCGGATTCAACTCATCACCAGGTGGTGATCGGTGGACAGCTCAGCCCCTCTCTTCACCCAAGTTTCCAAGACGTGGCTGAAGGTCCGAAAACACAACTTAAAAGTCTATTACCGATCTCTTACATAGGGTGTCCTGGTACCAAGTGCACTGATGAACACCCTAATGCTTGAACATGGTGTTCATTATGGACAATCTGTGCCTGGCACAGAAGTCCAATAAAGAAACACCACTTGGGTTCAGATCAGGAAGGCCATTCCTCCCAATCTCACCCCTCCAGGTGTTATTGTCGTTTCCCACATGGGCATTGAAGTCCCCCAGCAGAATGAGTCCCCCATAGGGGCACTATCCAGCACCTCCGATTGGGACGCCAAGAAGGCCAGGTGCTTTGCACCACTGCTCTGCCTCTGGGCCGAAACAACATTAAGAGGCCTCTCCTCAGCCTAAAGGCGCAGGGATGCGACCTTGTCATCCAGGTCTCCGACTTCGACCACCGCCCTATCCTCTTAGCACCGGTCCCTTATGGTTCACCCTGCAGGGGTTGGGCCTTGCATCTCTTGTTTGGGTCCCGCGAGGAGTAACCAGGCACTCAAACCCCCCCACCACATCATGAGAACCAGTAGAACGAGGCACGTAACATTGCCTGGTACAGCAGAGCCGGAGTACCACACTGGAGCCAGGCCTGGGGTTGGGGCTGGTCAGTGAACACCTGGTGGCCGGGTTACTTCTTGTGAGACCCGGCCTGGCTCACCACCTGCAGGGGGGAACCATTAGGACCCGTACAAAGAGGATCAGGCGGGAGTCGACGACCACAGCCCGGATGAGGACCTCAAGTCTCTGGATGTTGTGGGTGTTGTGATTATTAATCTGACAATATTATTTAATATTAATATTTTAATATTTTATCAAGTAATATTTCGGTCTGTTAAGGGTTGTCCTGTGAATACCAGCCCAGTAAGGCGATGGTATTAGGACAAAGTTGAAAGGTGTGAGCCATGCTCTGACATTATTGAACAGCATAAACTCTGCACACACACGGAATGAATTCACACAATTTCTTAAAATACAAGAATTTCTTAACAAAAATAAGTCAACTCAAAGTCAAACATATTTCAATCAACAAACTCTTTACTATGCTAAAACAATCCATCTAAACTACCAAGCAGAATTAAAGAATAAGGAAGACTAATGGGCTATGTACAATATAAACAAGTTGATTAAAGATGGTTGAAACCATGACCAAAAGAGTGATGCAACATTATCATGCAATGTTTATGTTTGAGAACCAAGGATTATCTTGAAGAATCTGGAAATGAAGTTATGTTAGTCTTGGAACCAACTTAGACAATATTTAGCAAACGTTTAGACAACCATTCAAAATGCAAGATCAGATAAAATATTATTTTATCAAAATAATGTTTTCAAGAATGATCTGCTGAATAAAACCAACCTTCTGGATGAATAATTTCTCAATGGTGTCTAATTAGTTGCCTTTATTTATTAAAATAATATTTGAAGAAATATTATTAAGGGAATATTTGGAAAAGAGCCAAATCTTTCTGGAGAAATTGGGCTTAATGGTGTTTACTTAGTTATCAAATTTAGTAAAATGATGTTAGGGACATTATTTACTGGATTGAAAACTAAACCATTCTGGGTAAATATTCTTTAGCAGCAAGCACGTGTCCTAGGCTGTTAGCAGTTAAGCTAACAAAGGAGGCTGATAGCTTAGCATCCAGAATCAAAACCCACACACTTAAAATACCGTCAATAAAAGGGTTAAAATGCATAAGCGCGGACGGAGCGTTATGAGCAATCTTCTGTGTTTAAAATCACCCTTTAAATAAAGTTTGTCTTAACTTAAAAAAACACACAAACACAGAACCCAAACTGACCAGGTGTGCTGCAGATAGCCTACTAGCACTAAGATAGCAGTTTCACACAAACAAAACCAAACTTCATAAAATGAAAAACGTTTAGATCATTTCATCCTAACTGTTATTCTGCCCAAACTCTTTACCTCATGAACTGTGGTGAGGAAACGTTATCCAAGGGCGAAGTTTGAAGAAACGATCCACAGTCAACAAGCGGTTAGCCTTCGGCTAACCTAACAAAGCTGTGGGTGGGCCGTTCAGTTGGGCGGCCAAAACTGCACGTTACCGGTGATGCGGCTACTCGTCATCCTTCTCTCAGGCAAGGAAAACTGCTTCACTCGGGTTATAGAGACAGTGTCTCTGCTGGGGACTTTTCTGGGACACCGTTGCTTCAGCAGGCCTCGGAGAGAAAGTCAAGCCAGGCGTGTACCTTAATTCCCGTTTTCTGAATGAAAACTGGGTACACAAACAGTTATTCACTCATACTTATCTTTGCATATTATATTTGCATAGCGCGCTTGTCTCTCCGGCCAGCCCCTCAGCAGAGTTCCGGATGGAAGAGATCGGGCCATTGAAAAGGGGGTGTTTTTATACAGCCAGTGGCATCATGGGAAGTCTGCTGTTACCCCCCTTTCCCCCTTCTGAAGTTGTGCTGAAAGTCTGTTAAATGCAATTTATTTTGACAACTCCAGTATACCGGAGTTTTAATGTTGAAATCCATGGTCCCAACATGGGGCTGTCGTAGGTAATACGCCTCTTCAACATTGCGTGGTGGTTGGGGGCAGTGCCTCAGGACTGACAAACCGGGGTGGTCCCCCTTTACAAAAAGGGGGACCGAAGGGTGTGTTCCAACTACAGGGGGATCACACTCCTCAGCATCCCTGCTAAGGCCTATGCCAGGATGTTGGAGAGGAGAGTCCGGCCATTAATCGAACCTCAGCTTCAGGAGGAGCAGTGTAGTTTTTGTCCCGACCTTGGAACACTGGACCAGCCCTACAACCTCTATAGGGTGCTTGAGGGTTCATAGGAGGTTCGCAGCCGAGTGTAAAGTGGCTGGGATGAGGATCAGCTCTTCCAAGTCAGAGGACATGGTTCTCGACTAGAAAAGGGTGGCTTGAGAAGAGCTCCTGCCTCAAGTGGAGGAGTTAAAGTATCTTAAAGTGTAGTTGTGTAGTTGGAATCGGGGGCCCTTTATTAGGGGCCATCCGGTCTCTGTACAAGCGAAGCATGAGTTTGGTCCGCATTGCCGGCACTGAGTCGGACCTGTTCTCTGTGCATGTTGGACTCCGGCAGGGCTGCCCTTTTTCACCGGTCCTGTTCATAACTTTTATGGACAGGATTTCTAGGTGCAGGCTAGAGGGTGACACGGGAGTGGATTTTCTCTCCTGTCCCATCCCGCTCCCACAGAAAAATGTCTTGCCCATCCCAATCCCAGGCCAGCATGAAAAAAAAAATCCTGTCCCATCCCACTCCTGGTAAATTGACTCCCACTCCCATCCCGCTCCCATTTAGTATGACTCCCACTCCTGTCCCACTCCCATTTTTGTTTTCTTCATTTAGTCTTTTAGCAATTTCTTTGTTTGAAGGACCAGTTAGGTCCCTGTTTTTAGCTGTAGTAAAGGCCAGTTAAAGTAGAAAGAATAATAATGAAGAAATAATAAAATATCAAACAAGGAAACAGACCATGCCTATTTCAGTTGAATAAACAAAATTTACATAGTAGTATTTTACTCATTTATTAAGTGATTGTTTCCTTTGAACAATGACATTACTTTTATGTTTCAAATTGCTGAAACGAAAGAAAAATGCACTTAGCAAGAGAACTGTACTTGGTGAACAAAAGTGCAAAAAGGCATTACCTTCACAATTTAGAAACTGTACCTCAATGGTTCACAGCCCTGGTCCTCAGGGACCCCTTCCCTTCAAGTTTTAGATGTGTGTCTGCTCCAGCACACCTGATTCAAATTCTGACATGACCTCCTATACAGGCATCAAGAATGGAGGGTCAAACTGGATAAAATTAATACAATAAAATCATCATTAAATAAATAAATGTCGTGAATGTCACATACGTGAAGAAAATGTAACATGAAAGAAATGTAACTTTAAATGTGCCATTAAATTAAAGGTACCATTTATTTATTTAATACATCATTAGAAACAATAAATGTACCATTATATCATCAAATGGACTATTATGCAATTAAATGTGCCACTGAATAATTAAGTATAATTTTAAAGACGACATGACGTAATTAGTTGTACACTTAGTATTTAATGATGTATTAAATAAATTGTACATTTAAAGGTTCATTAAATATTTTTCCACTTCACAACGTATTTATTTAATGTCTTCCCTTGATGAAGCCTTTCTATACGGAGCCCGCGAGGGGACATGGGGGAATTTTTTTCTTTTGCGTCCCAAAGCAATACTTTTGCTTTCGCTCGCAAAACTTTTGCGTTCCCACGCAATAGTCTTTGCGTTATCTCGCAATACTTTGTGGGAGACCCGTTTTTGAGATTTGTTGAGTTTTATTTTGAAATCTGCCTTAAATAAAAGTATCTTCAATCAGTCTTAAAGACTGTTATTATCCACAAGCTGTCAAACTACTGAACTCTGGACAATAATACTGCACGAAACCACATCTGTGACACGTTATTTGCTTATTATGCTGCATGATGTGTACTTTTTTTGCACGCCACTTTTGTTTTTATAGTGAGTTGAACGGTTCTTCTTATCCTAAGCATTTAATCGCATTGTTGACTGCATGTGAACCTGCATATGACAAATAAACCATATCAATGCCATATCAGCGCTGTATGTTTTGTGAGCAGTTTGTCATCTGTGCTGCTGTTCGAAAATGCACAGCTTTCTCAAGGTGATTAACAACTCTTGCGAGCGAACACAAAAGTATTGCGTGGGGACGCAAAAGAAAAAAAAAATTCCCCGTGTCCCCTCACGGGCTCCGTACGTACCTTTCCCTTCTACAGTGCATATGAGAGCAATTTTGAAGGTTAGATGAGACTTGACACGTGATGGTACTTTTTGTTTGACGAATGGAGAGATGCAGGGCTGATTCAATCCAAAATCTGCCTAACAAGTGTACCTTAATCACTGGTGTACTTGATTATGACTAAACATGTTTTACAAGCAGCATACAGCGTGTTAACACCGCTGCATTCAACTCTCCTGAACTTCGGTAATATTTGCGAATTTCCTGTCAACTCTATGAGTTTAATAGAGTCCTTACTTCTGACTTTACGTTGCAAATCCAATTTCACCACGTCCAGTTCTCCACCTGCGTTCAGAATGGAGGGAGCAAACGCAGGTGGAAAACAGATCAGAAGCACTGTTGGCTTGTGGGTCGTGTAGTTTGTTTGACTCGCATTATAGTATATGTTTCTTGGAAAAAAACTACACAATGGCGGCGTCGAGCCAAGTTTTTTTTTCTTAAAGTTTATAACAAAGTCTCAGTTTTACATTTCCAAAGACAATTGATCCTAGTTTATTTTCCCTCCTATTGGTTAGCTCCCGCTCCCGTCTGCTCCCGTTCATTTTTTATCCTGTACCGTCCCAATCACGTGATCTTTACTAATACTGTCTCCCATCCCGCGGGATTCCCGAAAAAATGTCAGCCTCTAGTGCAGGCAAGGGCCGGAGGGGGTCTGGTTTGGGGACCAGGGGATTTCATATCTTCTTTTTGCGCATGACAAGGTCCCGCTGGCCCCCTCTAGCCAAGACCTACAGCATGTGCTGGGGCGGTTCGCAGCCGAGTGTGAAGCGGCTGGGATGAAGATCAGCTCCCTAAGTCAGAGGCCATGGTTCTCGACCGGAAAAGGGTGGCTTGTCCTCTTCAAGTTGGAGGGGAGTTCCTGCCTCAAGTGGAGGAGTTCAAGTATCTTGGGGTATTGTTCACGAGTGAGGGAAGAATGGAGCGGGAGATCGACAGACGGATTGGTGCGGCTGCCGCAGTAATGGGGGCACTGTGCCGGTCCGTTGTGGTGAAGAGAGAGCTGAGCCGAAAAGCGAAGCTCTCGATTTACCGGTCGGTCTACGTTCCTACCCTCACCTGTGGCCATGAACTTTGAGTCATGACCGAAAGTACGAGATCCCGGATACAAGCGGCTGAAAAGAGCTTCCTCCATAGGGTGGCCGGACACTCCCTTAGAGATAGGGTGAGGAACTCGGCCATCCGGGAGGGACTCGAAGTAGAGCCGATGCTCCTCCACATCGAGAGGAGCCAGTTGAGGTGGCTCGGGCATCTATATCGGATGCCTCCTGGACGCCTTCCTCGGGAGGTGTTCCAGGCCCGTCCCATTGGAAGGAGGCCCAGGGGACGGCCCAGGACACGCTGGAGGGACTATGTCTCTCGGCTGGCCTGGGAACGCCTTGGGCTCCCCCTGGAGGAGCTGGAGGAGGTGTCTGGGGAGAGGGACATCTGGGTGTCTCTGCTGAGTCTGCTGCCCCCGCGGCCTGGTCCCGGATAAAGCAGAATACGACGAGTACGAGTACAAGTACGAATTTCTTAACTAAAAATTATTACTTATGAATATAAATCAGAGATGTCCTCTGGTGTTGTGAGTATGTGTTCAAAGCTCTTAATAATTACAATTAGTTATTTATCATTAATAATTGATAATTATTAACCAAAACCATGCCAAATGTCACTGTTTTTAGCTCAATGAGCTTCTCATGAGTTTGGCCAGTGAGGAGAATGAATGAAACCCATGTGTAAGTTTCTTCTCCAGAATGATGCGCGCTTCTGTTGCGTGGTAACTGCGTCTCGGTTTCCAGCAGGAGAAAAAGCAATGGTGGAGCGTCTCCCTTATTCTTATATAGCCCACTGTGACATCAGAGCTGCGACGCCCCCTTCCTGTTAACTGAAATGCATGCTGGGATGTGTAGTAGCAGATGATACTGGGAGGTATAGTAGCAGGTGACACTGGGTGGTATAGTAGCAAACAAATGGTGCAACATATTCAAACAGATTTGTATGGCATAAATACACATTTTATTAGAAACCTTTATTCATGTCATATTTTAAATCTTGAGAGAATATTGGCAGCAATGAAAAGTTTTTTTTACTGCTGAGGAGTTGCTGGACGGGTGGGAAGCTGATAGTGGAGCCAGCCCTGTGTCATGTTTACTTTTCCTCGGGTAGGAGGACTTCCTGTATTTTTGGGATACCGTGATCNGAAGGGGTTTGATACAAATGCACTCAACATTCAGATTTTTATTTGTGAAAAACTTTAAACACTGTAATTTTGTTTCCACATTACAGTTAACTGCTACCCTATGTTGTCCCAATACAATACATTGAATAGGAGGTCACAAAATGAAAAGGCTTTGCCAGACACTGTAGATGAAGACTTAAAATGGGACTCAACAAAAGTTGCAAAGGAATGTAGAAGACGGCTTTCAATACATGCACAAAAATAGATTTTGTGTTACAAAAACATCCTGATGGCTGCAGGGTTCAAGGTCATGCCAAATTTAATGTGTGGTAAACAGAAAGAGAAATTCCTTTGCAGTACTATCAAATGAAGTAGGACAAAAAAAACTAACGATGAAAAGGACCTCAGCTGGGAGGTAATAGAGACACAAACCCTTTGAGTGACACCTAGTAGGGCGACCTGTGCTGCTTTGTGAATAAGATTAGAGGAAGGAGCAGGAAAGAAGATGGCCTACAGAGGCATTAGCTCATAGATGTCTCATTAAACCACATGCAGTGTCAGTCAGAGGCAAAAGGGTGTTTTGCAAGCCAGCCTCAATGTGTAGGTGATCCAGGAGTCACTTCTAATAAAGCAAGCATATTTTGCAAATGGAAGAACTAGAGTGTTGTTTGCGCATCCTTCTGGGATGCAAGTCAAAGACAAAAATTTGCATTCATGTTTAGCAGAAACAGTCCACATATGTTACTACTACTAATAATAATAGTCTTAATAATAAAAATGTATTTAAAAGGCACCTTTCTGAGGACACGTTCACCTTAGAAAAATAAAAAGCAATAGAAATGAAAATACAAAAATAATCCCACTCTTGAACATGTTTTTGGTTTTAATTATTTTAAATGCGCATGGAACATTACGCACAGGCATTCATCTACATCACTTTTTTTACATTGTGTTCTCTCAGTTTTTGTTATGCATTACACACCGTAGACAAAAATAAATTGGCTACTTTCACCAATCTTGTGATCCCCATCTGTCAATTTCTATGGTCTGTATGTTAAAGTAGCACAATTGTCAGATCTAGAATGAAGAAATATGATGGATGGAGCTGTTGGTATAATCAATAGCCAGCACAAATTATCTGTGCAGCTCTACAGTTCCCTCCATCTGTAAGGGATGGTGAAAAATTCTTCTGAAAACAAACATTAAGTGTTTCTCTTTCAATCACACTGCAAGACACAGACAAATACACATACAATCCCCATATGGGATCAGCAGATGCTTGGCAGTGAACTAAGTGGCTATGTTAGACGCCATATGCTGTATGCCTCTCAGCCACACTATGTCAGGCACTTACATCTGACAAATCCCAGGAAGATTATTGAGATCCCACAAAATCAAAGTTATGCCTTGACAGCATTAGAAGTGTTCCCATAGTCTGCAGGTTTCCATGTTTGAAGTGAGGTTCCTCATCATACGAAACATATGCCACATTCAGTTTAATGAGAAGACGGACTCAGGGTATTACCTGTCAACATATTGTAATCTAATTAAAAGATGGAGAATTTCTATCTCGGTGTATTAATCTTATCTCAGTCTGATCATGGTAATATATTTCATACTTGATGATATTGCCTTGAGAAACAGACATAGGCTGAGCCTCCCTTAATACTATCTATTTCAGGGGAAATCAATGTATCTTAATGACAGATCATTAGTTGCTCGGTAAAGGGGAGTGTCTTAAATGAAAACGACTCACTCAAAGCTAAGAAAAAGGAGTGCTATCGAATAAAGTTACCGCTTTGCCTTATACCAGAAATCATTGTTTTTATGCCTTGCCATAATTTTCAACCCTAAACTTTTTCGCATTTTGTCATATTACAACCAAAAACCTCAATGGTTTTTATTAGGAATTAATGTGATAGACTATGAGAAATTTGATCGACCAACATTAAACACAAAGCAGCACCTAGCACAGGATTTTGAAAATGTTCTAACCATTTACCCTTAAAAATCATCAAACTAATATATACTTCACCTGTTTGCATACCACACTTGTCTGTTTTGTAATTCATAAAAAAATTGGAGAATGTATATTATCCCCACATCATGATGCTGCCCCTGCCATTCCTCTTAACCTTATCCTCTTGTCCTGTCTGGTGTGTTCATTCTCCATGACGCTGTTTGTTCACTAATGTTCTATAACAAACCTCTGAAGCCTTCACAGAACAGCTGGTTCATACTAAAATTAAATTATACACAGGTGAGCTGTTTATTTTTGAAGGCAGCTGGTTGCATTTAATTTATTCAGAGAGGTTCAGAGTAAAATGAACTAAAAACAAATGCACACCACACTTTTCAGATTATTTGTAAGAGAAATAGAAAGTCATGAACATGTATTGTCTGCCTCACACTTCATAAATGTATGCTGCTTTGTGTTTGTCTTTTATTTAAAATCCTAATGGAATCCATTAAAGTTTGGTGGTGGTTGTAATGTGAAGAGCTCTCGGTACTTTGCAAAGCACTGTATCTTGTTGCCATTTTGCCTTTTTTCGATTATGCCTTCCCTTTCTCCCAACCCCAACCTAACAGGGAACTAAAATTTGCATTGCAGTTTCCTGCCCTTTCTAAGTCATAGGCTGCTGGATTTATCTTTCAAGTCTTAAATATTCAATTAATCTTAAAACTAATCCTACAACTAAACTTAAAAATGATGAACACCCTCAGTCCATATTTCCTGGTTTCTTCATCAGTTTCACTGTCACGGTTGTAGTGTAATAAAAGTAATTCACACACTTGAATTTCAGGCTCCAAATTTGTCATGCCCAGTGCTAACAGTATATCTTCACAAGCTGCTTGTGTTCATTATCCCTACAGTTTTGTTAAATTGCAGAATTTTTAAGAAGAGTGCGCTTGATGGTACTTTATCAAACCAGGAATCCTAAAGCCTTCTTTGGTATCTGCAGGTGCAGCAACCACAGTGTAAAATGGTCTTAATAAAGGAACACACCAGCTTACCCAAACAATTATTAAAGCAAACAATAATTTGGGATCAGTGTGCAACACAAATCATGGAAACGGACAGGATCTTGTGTTAAAGTACTTATTGAATATACGAATCTGAGATATGTTGCATGATCCCAATAGAGTACTGGGCCTATTTTTGGATTTTAAAAAAACAAAACAATACTCTACCCAACCGCCCGCAATGCCTAACATACCATTATCTGACTTAATGTCCAGGGTGTCACTCTGATTGATTGGCCAGCAAGCCGGCCTGACCTAAAGCCCAGAGTCAGTCTGAAGGGTATTGTTTAAGACAAAGATGAGAGACACTACACCCAACAATGGAGACTAGGTAAAGGTAATTAAAGCAACCTTGGCTTCTTTGACAGCACAACAGGCTCATGCCTCCATGCCACGCTGCACTGATGCATATATTCATCCTAAAGGAGAACCTACCAATTATGAAAGGCATATGCTAAACAGTATACTTTTCAACTGTAGCAGGTCAGTCATCTTGGTAATATTTTAGCAGTACCTTTTATTTCCTCTTACTAGTTATCTATGTTAAACGACAGGACCTTTCTGAGTAGTTCATGTACTTTATTGGATTAAAATCAGTAGTATACAAAAGTTGTTTTCTTGATAATAACTTCTGTTACCATAAACACCTTTCACCAAATGGTGCAAGGCATTCACTGTTTTGACTGCGTCATGTGCAGTGAATACAGCCTGACAATCAGTGCAGCATAAACTTTCCAGAGTCATATCTTTAACCATATTTGGATTTAGTCTTTCCAAAAGCAATCACTGCTCCAGTTGCAGAAGCAGATCAGTCATGGAGAGTGAGATTTACTCAGCACAGGAAAAATCAGCATGAAAGAAGTGATAGTCATGTCTACAGTCCTGGAGGCGTTTCAATTTAGACTCCAGTCATTTCATGTTTAACCAAACCAAAGCAGAACAGATTCAGTCTGAATCGTTACTTTTTGCTTTCTACTGATCCAAAAACATTACTATAACCCCAGAGGAATAGAATTTCACAACACCTCTCTGCAGCATCAAACAACTACCTAAAAGATAGTTTTGTGTATTTGTCTGAGCGTGTGATTCAGCAAGAGAGTGTGTGTGTGTGCTGTCTTTTTCTACATTCTAGAGGCCCCTAAAAAGAAAGTCAGAATTAGTCTTTGAGGTTAGGCTAATGCATTCTGGTGAAGCTAAACTAAAGTATCACAATTGGAGGGATTATAATACATTAAGGAAAATTAAATTTAATTAAAGTTCTAGATATTTCTATATGTTCCTAAAAAGTAAAACAAAAGGCTTATGTTTACTTTTTAGACATTTTCTATGCTAGATCTTAAATTGCATTTAGTTATAAATTTGTACATTTGTTGACTCATGGCTTCTTTCATTAATTTTCCTGTGAATCCTGGTGTTCCCACAAGGTAACTGTATACTGCAAGATGGCACTGAAGTTTGAGTTGTATTTATGTGCTAATTATTTATTAAGGGGTTACATTATATTATTATACATTTTAATATGACGTATATTCTTTATTAAATATAAGATTCATATAAGGTATATAAAATTAGGTTAAATATAAATAACTGTATAGATTATGTTTTGTATTCTTGTAGGGCTTAATTTTAAATCATAATGGTCTTTCAAAGTCTCATATTCGGCTAAATGAAACTTGCAGAAACCCTAATTTAAATATTGTTCTTTTTGAAAGTATTTCTAAGTTGGATGATTAAACATGTTATTGTTTTTAGAAATATAATCCTGGGCAGTCCAATCTGGGCAAAACCTTGCCAAAAACAAAAAAAAGAAAAAAAACAAAAAACAAATACATACTGACCTCCTTCAGGTCAGTGTTTAGATGCACATTTGGCTACAATAACAACACTTAGTGTGTGTGCATATGCCCCAGTCAGGCTGACACATTTGGAACCTGTACTTTTTTTTACTCAGTTCTTCCATATGAAATAGATCCAGCTCTGTCAGGTTGCTTGGAGATAAAAACAGCTCTCATCAAGTCCAGTCACATTTTATTGATGGCATTTAGAAATGGGTTTTGATTGGGGAGACTCCAGACCATTCACCCATTGTCTCTGAACCTGTGGGGCTGTTGGTAGCACTGTTGCCTTGCAGCAAGAAGGTCCTGGGTTCGGCTTCCACCTGGGCGTCTTTCTGTTTGCATGTTCTCCCCCGTGCATTCTCTCCAGGTACCCCGGCTTCCTCCCAAAGACATGCCTGTTGGGTTAATTGGTCTCTCTAAATTGCCCTTAGGTGTGTGTGAATGAGTGTATCCTTGGTTGTTTGTGTGTTGCCCTGTATATTGTCTCTCGCCCGTAGACTGGAGATAGGCACCAGCTTCCCCGCGACCCACTATGGAAGAAGCGGTATAGAAAATGACTGACTTACCATTTCTGTGTAACTTTTGTTAAGTCCTTGGGGTTGATGTCTTGGTAGAAAATAAATCTCGTTCCAACTAATATTTCATTTTTAGACTGAGTCAGATAACCCTCCAGGATTTGACTATGTTTTTTTTTTTTTTTTTTTTTTTATTAAGGATAAGGCTGCCCAGGGCATGTTGCTGGAAAACATCGCCAGATTCACGCTGCCACCACCATTTGTCTGTTTTGTGCAGTGTTTGGTATTAGTCCAGTCATATGGAAAGAAAGCTTGCATTTTGTTTTATCAAACCAAAAAAACCTTCTTGATTGATCTTTAAGTTTAAGGTGATGGCAAAGTCAAAACTGATGTAGGTGGGCTTCATTTAAAGTCATTTTATTTCTTGTTGACATTTCTTGACACTTCTGGCCTAAACTAGCTGGTTGTCCTTAGAGTTGAAAATGGAATGTAGTGAATATTTTTGCTTACACATATTTTACACTATATATTTTTATTAGGCAGTTGTAGTTTTTAGAAATCAGTTTTCATGTTGTGAATGAAACAACATTTTATGTATTTATTAGCAAATTCTAACCAAACCATTTCTACCATGATTTTATTTTTTAAAAACAACGACAGTATTTTTTATCAGGATTTTTGTTGGTTAATATGGTTTTAGCCCTGTTGTTCTGCACCACCTCTCCAGTTATTTCCACCTCACTTTGATGTTAAGAGCCCTAATCAGTTCCTAATCACTAATAGATCCATTTGGTATATTCTACATACTTTGGACCTTATACTCTGGTAAAATTTAGGTTGTCTCCACTTGTTTGCTGAATATTGGACCATTTACATATTGCTGGACACCACCAGGCCTTCTGACATCATCATCGGCCATTTTGTATCCAGTATTGTCCCGCCACAAATCCCAGTGGGCACTGCGGCTGGTAGGACGGGGACGTCCCAAGTCTGACGTCACAAGAGTCTGACGTCACACGAGATTATATATGGAAGGCGGGCGCTTTAAACCTTGCTTTTCAGCTGGAGATCTCGACAGATTACCACGCAACTGAAGCATCCTCTGGAGAAGAAGAGGTCCCACGTGGAGTCTTCATTTATTCTCCTTCGTTGGCCACGAAAAGAACGTTCATGACAGAAATTCCTGGAATAAGAAGGCCAGAAATTTCAACTTTACCGATCGAAGGTGTTAGTTTAACACGTAACCAAAAAACCACGGAGTTTCAAGGAGACGGATCGCCACCTTTTTTTTTGTTCTAGTCGACTGCTGACGGTCAGATCATATTTTTCCCTTTCGCCAAGGAGGCCAAAGGACGAAGATTGACCGCTCTTCCCGAAGTTAACCGTGGACGCACGTTAACTTCCAACTTCCCCCCCCTCCTCCTCTCCCCCTCACGCGGGCAGCCCTGAAGAATTGCTCCACAAAGTAATACCCATCTTTTATTATTTTCTTTGATTTCTTTATTAGAAGTAGTCTGGGCAGGGTAGAGAGAGATAGGATTTTTAGTGCGATCAGAATCGCAATTTATAGTCTGATGTTATGAAATTGTATTTGCATGCAACATTGTATTGAGACCTGAGGCCGCCGCGTCTCACAAGTTGTCTTACCGGGCGAACACCGGAGCGCCGGTAATACTGGACTACGACAGTAACCTCATGGTGAAATTCACCATTTTCTTTGTTCCAACTTTACTGCTTGCTAACTTGCCGCCAAAAGGTTTATGACTCTTTGTCTAAGCTGAGTTTACAACTTTTTGCTGTGGGGGTTTTATGACAGCCCGTGTCCCGCTGGGCTATGCTTCTGGCGGACTGTTTTCAAACCCGTTCAACACACCACATCCCTTTGTCATATTACCACTTTTGCCATAACTGCTGGTTGATTCAATACACACACACACACTGCTGTTTTGCTTTATTTTGTTAGTTAGATATTTTACCCTTTTGTGTAGAACTTTGCATGTTTGAGTAGGTGAAGATTATTGAATCGGGGAGTTGATTGTATATCAGGCTGATTGATTTAATAAATTTTCACGTAGATAAAGAGAAGGCGTTTTGTGTTTATTTTGTGCAAGAGTGATTCGTCAGTCAAAATAAGGCAAAGTTCCCCACGTTTCGGCAGAAACGGTCGATTAAACAGTGACATTTAATAATTGTAATTATCAGAGGCCTTGAGCCATAATTACAACACCAGAGGACAGCTCTGGTTTCAATTCATAAACGAGGATTTTGGTTAAGGAGTTATTTTTATCGGATTATGATTTTAATTATAATTCTTGATAAATATTCAGGGAACCAGCGCTGATAGGCAGCCTCCAGTGTCCGCTGGGTGTAATTACAGGTCTGACCAGCCCCTCCCAGTCAGGTAGAGAGCAACACCTACATCTGGTGGCCATTGAATAAAATTGCAGTGGCAGCTGGATTTCCCAAATTGCAGACCTGCACTTGGTACCACCTGGTGGTCACTAGTGAGAATTGCAGTTCCTACTTTGATTTTAATCACTCAGTTCATTAACACAGGCAGATAATTCCATCACCTATGATCAAAGGGCATAACTTAAGTTGAAAGTTGAAGTTATTGATCATTCATGACCACTTTTGGATAAAATTTAAGCGTTTTTGCTGGGTTTTATTGTGTGAAGCATGTTTTGATCTGACTCACAAAACTAACTTAGTTGCCTAACTAGAAGGTAAGTGATCCATATTAGGAAGCACTAACATTTATTTGAAGCTAAGAACAGCATTGAATGTTTAGTTTCGTTTTCCACTTTTAAAAATTTTATTTTGAAGTTGGGTTTGGGTTATTTCAGGAAAGGAAAATCGTCTTTTTCTTTCCTCTTTCCCTTTTTGTGCGTTTTGTTTGCTTGATTACTCCCATTTTAAGCAAACCCATACACCTGCAGGATACATATCTGAATCAGACAGCTAGCTGAACAGCAGATCATAGAACAGCAGCAGCTGTATTGCTAATTAGCATCATAGAACAGCTTAGCCTGTTTTGTTGCTGTTTGTATTGCTGCTAATTAAGTTAGCTACCGTTCATCATAGAACAGCTTAGCCTGTTTGTGTGCTGCTAACTAATTTAGCTATTATTCATCAAAGAACAGTTTAGCTGTTTGTGTTACTGCTAATTGGTACGACTGGTAATTTTAGTGGTGGTTCATAGCTAAACAGTTTTGTGTGTTTGCATTGTCAGTGTATTACCATTGTGCATTTGGGGCCAAAGATGGAGGAAACATCCCAGACTGCAGCTGGAGATGTGTGTATGTTAGAGGACCCCATAGGAATGCAGGCACAAGAAACGATTGGGTCATTGATTCTGTTATCCTCAGAGGAGCGTAAAGGTCTCAATGATTATGGCATTGAGCAATGTGAAGCCAGGATTCAGGAGTTGCTCCAAGTCATTAAAAACCCACCAAAAGACAGACGGGTCTCAGATGTGTTAGGACAGCTCACTCTGTTGTATCAGCGAAGGTTAATGTTGGAAATTGACCAGCGTGTTAAACTGCAGTTCGAGCTGAATGATACTTTGCAGACGGTGGATGTCCTTAGAGGTGAACTAACAGAAGTTGGAAATAGGTTGGAGACAATTGAGGGTAGCCAGGCCACTCCCCCCTCCCTCGAGGAATGGGGGGGGGACCCACCTCACAGGTTGAAACCCTTGAAGGTGAGCCACACCTGCGATACCCTGAGAGAACCTGCAGGTCAGATCCAGAGGATGTAGAACCTGCTCTCCAGAGATTACCTTTCAGGGCTCATGGGGTTCCCCATACATCCACAGAGGCAAGAACAGGTGTAAGTAGTCAGAATAGGTTCAGTGGTGCGGTGCCCCACCACACTGTAATCAGCAGCCATGAACGATACCTGGCTGGGGACCCAGCAGGAGTAAATAGTTCAAGGCTTAGGGGCGAGCAGCCTTCAAACTTGACTCGCAGTACGGTCCTCTACGATCTCTCACCTCCGCCAAGGCGACAGGAGAGCCGCCCCTGGGATTCCGGTGGTTCCTACCGCCCTCAACCGCTGCCCAGGACCCCCCGAGTCCGGGGAGCACAGGGCCCACGTTGTACCTGAGCAGCCTCCACTGCCTCCTCCGAGGATGAGGCGTGCAGTGGCACCAATCCCTGAGAGTGGATTGCGCAACCCGCCAGCTTGAGTCTCTGGCCAAAGACATAGAGCGTTTTCGACCCTAATAATGCAGAGTCAAACATTGACGACTATCTTAGGGAAGTTGAACCGCTGTCTTTTAGATTTGTATTGCCCATCAGCACGGGAAAAAAAAACTGAAGCTCATCTGGAAGACAACATCCAGGAGCGTCCATGTTTTCATGGAGAAGGGCCCGCCCCTGCAGTCCGAGACCGTTATTCTACCCTCTGCGAAGCTCTAAGGGAAGAATATTCTGTGTACACGGACCGGGCCTCCGCCACACTTGGTGCTTTCACTATCCAGCAGGCGCTTGAGAGCTGTTTACTTCCAAAGACGCAGCGCTCCTGGCATTGAGGAGGAACATGCTTTTAAATCCCTGTTCCTCCACAACCTTCATGAAAGTGTGCGATATGATGTTACTATGTATTGCAGAACAAAGACCATGAGCATGCAAGAGATCCGCAAATATGCTCAGATGGCATGGGAAACACGTGCACATCCGACCAAGGGATCAGAGGGCGAGGCTAGGGGTTTTACAGGTCCAGACTGAAAGAACCAGCCTTGCGTTAGAAGGTCAGGAAATGCCTTTAGCAGGAACCCACTTCAAGAAAAAGGTTCAGGGGAAACAGCGTAGGTTTGGGGCAGCAGGAAGGGGGGATTGGCAATGAACGGCAACCAAAGTCTGGGAAAACCCGGATAACCCCCGGGTCCAGCAGACGCCCTGACCATCAAGCGGGGCCAAAAAGGTAAGACTGGTGAAAAAGGGTTTGGGAAAACGACACGCAGAAGGGAAATTATGGGGAAAAGAGATGAAGGAGGCTTTAAAACCGAAGATGGTAACAAAAAGCGGTGCGTGAGGCCACCACACCACCACAAACCCCGAAACAGGAAAAACCGACCATCCAGGAAAACCCCAGAACCCCAAAAACCCCCGGGGCATTACTAGGCGGGGGACTCCGTCCCCACGGAACCAAAGTCTATTTTGGCCGGAGGGGGAAAACCCAAACATGAGAAACCTCAAGGACCCCTTGAGACCTCGTCAGGAAAAAACCCCGGACTCCCTTCCTAAAATTCCTTGGGTGAACTTAAACCCCAACAACACAAAAACATGGGGGGCCGGCTCCGCCCAAACTGTCCGACAATTATGGGGGGGAACGTTAAGGGGGAACGCCACTCCTGGACACAGGATTAAGAAATTAGCCTGATGTGCTCAACCCTGTTTGAGGAGGTGAGTAAAGCTATGCTCGCCGTGGTAAAACCATTTCAGATTTTGGGGGGTTGTGAATGTGAGCATCACCAGCTAAACCCAAAACCCGCTCATACATAACCAGTCGGGTGTGGTTGGATTTTTTCTTCCAAGACATGACATTGGTCCACCCCTTTTACATTTGCACATTGGGGGACACAGAGCCTCTCCTTGTCGGCCAGGACCTGCTGGGACAGGTTGGCCCCGCTCATTGACTGCCACCAGGGCCTTTTTGGGGCCCCAGGTAGAGGTGCCAAAAACCCCCGGGGCGCAAGCAGTAAACCACCCTTCGCTATCAACCAAGTATCCAGTTTTTGGGGAGGGCCCCAGAAAACCTCTGGGGCCCCTCATGCCCCCGACAGAGCCAGTCTCGGGTACCCGTGGTGCCAAGGGGCACCCGCCTCCCCGGGAAAACTCCCCTTGGGCGGTCATGATTTTTCCTTTCTTGCTCTCTGAAAAGGAAGAGGTGAAAAACCTTACAACCCCCAAAAATTGTTGGGTGTGACCTGGAGAACCCCCTTCGCACCGGAAGTGATTTTCCTAGCATTTTGGTTGGGGGGGGGCCCGCAATCAGCAGGGAGCTATTGGGAAAAACCCACGTCTAATTGAGGGGGCGACGCAGCCACCAGGGTACTTTAAAGCAGGCTGGCCGCGCCGCTTTCTGAAGGCAAACCGGAGTCTGCCCCCTCATAGTGCAGGTGGGGCAAGAGACAGCTCCCCCCATACTTTCCCGTATTGCTCAGCACCTGCACCCTCCGGGTTTTTTCATCGGGGCGGATCTGGGGTTTTGGGTTTGGGGCCCCGCCCCGGGTTTGGACACCCTTCAACCAGGTTTTTTTTGGGCCCCGGGCCAGCGCTCCCTCAAGTCCCTTCCTGGGAAACCCCGGGGTTTTATGCTGTCAGGACAAAATACCCTCAGGCCTGCCAGGCCATCAGTGAGGCCGTTTCACTAGTACCGCAGCGAAAAAGCAGGGGTAACCAAAACCGGCTGACAGTCAAAAACGGGACAGAAGCTTCAGAGCACCCGCGTTTTTTTTTTCAACCTCTCCCCTACTTCAGAGAACTAAACCGGGTGGTCTGTTGGTACCGCCCATGCTTGGTTGAACAACCCTTTCCCCCCCTTTTTTTTTGGGTGGGGAATCCAACCCAAGTCCTGATCCAGGTAACCCCACAACAAACCCCTGGGGAGTCTCATCGACAGTTCCTTTCATGACTTCGGGCTAACCACCCCAGTGGGTTTGGGGAGACATTCCCCTTTATTTGTGTCTGGCAGACAGGACTCCCCAGACGCTGTGTTCACGTTTCCCGTCGGACATGAATCACAGTTTGAGAGACAGGAGGTTTTAACACCAAAAATCCACCTGTGGTGCTACCCCTGGGGGCCGAAGGCAAAACCTGGTGGTGTACGCACTGGCGACACACCCGGGGCAACTAGCTCCAAAGGGAAAAAAACCCGGGGACCTAGGCCCCAGCCAGCGAGCCCTACCCCCGACGCACTTAAGCACCGAGGTGGAAAAAAGAATAGCGCTTAGGAGGCTGTTTTCAAAGGGGAATATCAATCACCCCTCTCAAAGGGACTCCCTTGACTGGGGGGCCCACCGACCCCCACACGTTTCGTATACAAACCCGAACCCAAACGCCCCCTTACGTTTGTGCCCAATAATAAGATTCCCCCGGCCGCTTATGAGCCCCTCCAGGAGATCCTCGACAAGCTGTTTTTGAGAAACGGATAATACGGGAATGCAACTCCACGAACAACTCTCCAATTTGGCCGGTTTTAAAAAAACCGACCGGGGAAAATGGGGGTTTGACAAATTCGACTACCGGGTTTCACTAAACAAGCAGGTACCCCTCTCACGCTGGCCCATTGTTCACCTGGACCAGGAGCGGGCAAGGTGGAGACCCCTTTTTTTTTTCCCCCAGTGGATGTTGAGGGAACGGCTTTCTTGACAATGAAGGTGGATTCCGGCCCGGACCAGTAAAAAAATTTGGCAATTTTTCCTTCGGGAAACCGACAATATACCTGGAACAGGTGCCCCTTTGGGTACTCAAACTCTCCGGCTGAATTTTAAAATTTTTCCTTCAAAAGGCCATGTCTGATGCCGCAGCCCGGGGAAAAAACCTCTTTTACGTCGACGACATCCTTTAAATGGGAGCAGGACGTTGGGGGGAACATCTAGCCGAACTGTGACATGTCCTGGATCAGCTTGGCGCGGCGTGGGCTAAGCTAGCACTCGCAAAAGGCCAATGGTGCCGGTCCAAAGGGGGAGTACGTCGTTTTTAAAAAAGGGGTCCCCCAAAAGGCATTGAGCCTCAAGCTGGCAAGAATTCCGGGGCCCATCAAAGACAAAAAAGCAGCGACGCAAAGTGTGGGAACTTCTGAGTTTCTTAGGGGTCTGAAACCCACTCCCCGCCAGTTCATTGAGGACTATGCGGGGAGGGGCCAGATCCCTCACAGAACTCCTGCGCAAAGACACGCCCTTTCCTTGGAGAAAACCCCCCAAGAGCATGCTTTCCAGCCCCCTGAAGCAGAAACTTTTGGTTTTTGCTCCTTGCCTGGCTTACCCAGATAAGGACAAGGGGATTTCCCTACCTGGAAGCGAGGTTTCCTCTTCCGGGTTGTCCTAAGTGCTGCATTGAAGCCAGAAATATGACCAAAAAACATGCGAGTTGTCGCATACGCAAGCCGACCTTTTTGAGTGACATAGAGGTGAAGTTTCTCAGTCTGTGAGAAGGCACTGCTTTCTACAGTCTGGGGCATTTTGAACATTTCCGCAGTTACATTGGGGGGCAGGAAAGTGATTATTGAAAACATGCCATCAACCGGTCACTTCCTTGAACAGCGAACGGTTTAGAGAAGGAAGAGTGTCCAAAAGTCGCATCGCAACATGGATGATGGCACTCCCAAGGGTTTTAAAACGTTGAAGTGGGGGTACAGTCAGAATAAAAAAATGGTTTTTGGGGCAGGGGTTAGCAGAATGTGAGCACTGTAGCGAACATTGTAGCGACTACCTTTTGGACAAAAAACCTGCCACCCCCCAGTTTTCCTTCGAGTCACCGCTACTTCGATGAAAACGTGGTGCGAAGAGCTTTCCAAGAGGGGCCTAACTTTGACGGGTGCCCCTTTCCTTCATGAAGGCCGCCCCAAAGGGCTGGGGGTGGGCAATCATCTGGGTTTGGACACCACGCCACCAAACCCCAAAAACCACTACCAACTGGGGCCGAAAAAAAGCCAGTACGCAGAGATCGCAGCAGTACTCATCACCCTCCAGCAGGCTATAGCCCGGGGACATTAAAATAATTGGTGATCTGCTCCGACTCCCAAACTATACTCGGCACAGTTTCTTTCTCCCACCTTTCCCGGTGTGGAAAAGAAAGGGAAATTTAAAGAATGCCGGGAAAAAAAAAGGGGTAAAACATTCAGAACTCTTTTTCTGGCATGTGACCATCTCACCACAAAACAGGGTATGGTAGTGTACGGAAAAAAAAGGTGAAGGGTCATTCCCGGACGTTGGGCCCAGACAAGGACGGAAATGATGAAGCAAGACCGTCTAGCTCGATTGGGAACTGAAGATGGAAAACCCCGTGGGGGGTTTCCCAAAAAGAAGGGTTCCTTCACCCCCTAACCCCCCCCTTTCGTGCGCCGTTACTCGGCGAAAGACGAAAAGGGAAAAGGGGGGAAAACACCCAAAACTCTGGGGGAGAACCCCTCCACCGGGGATGGGAAAAACCCAGTGATACAGACTTGGCGACCCCTGCAGGAACCCAAGACCCTAACCCCCACACCATCAGGGGGCTGGTGGCCAGTGGTTTTGTCAGCTAAAGACGCCGCCATTGGCAACAAGTGAGACCAAAGAACTAAAGACCCCCCGACGCAACCTGTCCCCCTGAGGCTGGAGAAAAGGGGGTTGTTAGGTTTTACACCCCCCCACAACGGACGTGGGACGCCCCGATGGGTGGTAACCCAAATGACCATAGGGGGGTCATGTTAGCCTACGCTTCACGACTCTCCTGTAGGGACCACAGGGGGGCTTAAGCCCCCACTCCCCACCCCCCAAAAAGATGGCGTACTTGCCTTCCGATGGCTCACGACGCCCAAATCTACATCCAAGGATGTTTGACTTGTTTGGTCAATTTTCCAACCCTCCCGGGGGGCTGGCCCGGGGCCCCCCTTCAGCGAAGGGGGGTTTTTTCCCCGTGGTCCCACCTGCAAAAACGACTGGGTTGGACCAAATCCCCAAATCGACCAGAGGTAATAAATACCTCCAGTGACCGTGCGTTTTCACCAAGTGGGTTGGGAATGCTTCCCTGCCCAAAAAGACACCGCCTGTAACAACGGGTGTTCTGTTGTTGAACCATGGGTTTTCAGCCGGTGGGGTCTTCCCCTGTCCCATTAACTCAGACAGAGGAAAAACATTTCACCTCCAGCGTTAGGACAGCGCTTTTTGTACAGCGCTTTTTTTTACATCCCCTACCACCCACAATCGTCGGGTCAGGTGGAGCGGATGAACCGCAACCCAAATGGGGCCATGCTAAAGAAAAATGTTAGCAGCAACAGAAAAAAATGGGAACCATCAAACTCCCTTTTGGGGTTTTGGAAGGGGCCATTCGCCCCATCCCCAACGCTCCACAGGAGTTAAAACCCTTTGAGTGATTTACTGGGGAAAGGGAAATGACCCTCCCACTCCATCTGCTGTACCATCCAGAAGAAAGTGAGTGTGACAACTGCCTACACAGCCCCATCAATATGTCAAAAACTT
This sequence comes from Crenichthys baileyi, assembly GCA_036173005.1. Taxonomy (NCBI): domain Eukaryota; kingdom Metazoa; phylum Chordata; class Actinopteri; order Cyprinodontiformes; family Goodeidae; genus Crenichthys; species Crenichthys baileyi. The sequence goes on along the minus strand of JAHHUM010001820.1, from coordinate 143,652 downwards.
GAAGGAGCACCTTCAAATCCACCTTCGCTTGGGCACAAAAAGAACCTGGAAGCCAGCGTAGAAGTTCAAAAACACACTATGACCGGGGGAAAAGCAAACCCACCGTGAAAAACGAAGTGTGTTTAGAAAGTTTTCTATTTCAGATTTGCCCAACCCAAACCGGGGGTCAGGGAAAATTTCCCCCCAAAATGGGCAGGGCCCCTTTTAAAATTGTGGGGAAAACTCTCACCAGCCCCCTACAGAATAAGAATCTCAAAATCCAAAAAGGCCCCGGTGGACAAATGGGTTCACGCAAACCAGATCAAAAACCCTACCACCGACCCTCGTCCATAGGGAAAAAGGGCCCCCCTTCCAGACAGGGGAAGGGGAGGGTTAGCGCATAGGGGGCAACCAGATAGGTGCATGTTAAAAAAAACCCACACTAACGTGCACTCAAAAACTAACAGCCCACCCCATAAAACTCCCTTCAAATCAGGGGTTTCTCTGTTGCAGGATGGAGGTCATCTGGATTATTGGGGGTTCTTGTTGGCTCAACAAAATTGCTCTGAAAAACCAACCGGCGTAGTAGAGATAAGGGAAACCCCCCAACCGGCACAGTCCCCGCAAGACACCCCCGGGCTCCTTATTACAAAACTGTAGACTTCACACGCAGAGGGTTTTTTTACGTCTAGACCCATGGGGTGTGTATCGCCAAAAACATCCCGGGCCCTTTCCCCCACTGATGACTGAAGGAAGACCCCCAGGGGGGGTCAAACCCCCGAAACCATAGACCATGCCCAAGCAAACTACAATCTATATCCTCAAAACTACAGAAATTCATGGTCACCGAAGAGGCCCTCAGTGGCAGTAAACGCCCAAAAAAAATTCTTAGGTGGATTTTAAGCCCCAGCGACGGGCCTAGGATCATTGTTTTTTTCCCTTTGGGCCCTTTTGGCAGCAAAAATTTCCCTTGAGCCTGAAAAAATATTCAAAAGACACATGCAAGAATTTTGAAAGAAGGAAATGCCAGAAACCCCCCCAAAAAAAGACTCCTCCCCAAACAGAGAACTATTGGGGTTTAAAAAACCCAAGAGCCCCCCAGGGCAACGATTTGTTACTGTAAATTTACACTCAACTCTTTTAAAAATACCCTGCATGCACTGCAAACCTCACAGGGTGGTCAAGACGGGTTTTTTTTTTGATGTACACACAGGTTTTAAGAGACTTGATGCAAGACCTGATTTTGGGAGGCTGGTTCGTCGGTAGACAGTCTAACTGAAGAACGCTATACCCACTTACCTAGTTTTCCGCTGGGTTTTAGTAGAGACGATCCTAAAAGGTCCACCACGACAGACACCTTTCAACCTCCACAGACCCACCTAGCTTATAGCTTAGTCAGCGCAATTCCCCAATTTTTTTGTCAACCCAGATGAATTCGAGACAGGGAGATTGAGCATGAATCCTATCATTGAAAGAGCAAATGTATAATAGGCTTAAAAAAAGTATTGAATGTCGGATTTTGGGGAAGAACAACCCCGAACATCTGAAAAAACCTCATCATCTTTTGCTTACCACGATGTCCGACCTGAAAACTTTAACTTTAAATTTCCCCAATTTAGACCTGTGCAACCCAAAAACCCAAAGGACCTCCATTGGGTGTGCCATGTAATCCTTTCATTAGAGACGTCAACCGGGGTTACATGTGTGGTTTTAAAGGGGGGGATCTCCTGACAAAAACGGTCAGGCCTAAAGTAACTCTGAAGGACGCCAGGAATAGAAACCAAAGTCGAACGTGCGGGTAAACCCCGATGGCTTGTAAGCACACCAGTGGCAGAAATTTGCTATCTTACAATCAGCACGACACAAGTTACCCGAATGAAAATACCCAAACCCAAAAGATGTTTTATCTCCGTACCCCAAAAAATGCACTCCTCCACCCCCGGAGACATAATCCTCCATCCCCCTTAATCTCGACCGATATGGGTCCGAATTGAAATTTATGGATGCCCCTTCAAAGGATATAAAATTTTCAGCATTGATGCTAGTATCGAAGAAAAAACTTGTGGGGGGAAGGGGACCAAAACTGATTAAGTTCAGCCTCACCCCCGCAGAGTTTTAAGCTTCACACCTCTCCCTCAATTCCCCAGGCGAACAGAATGGGCAGAAAACCCCACACTATGACCATTACTGTAGTTCTCCTTGTAAACGGAAGGGGCCGTGACGGCAGTAATGGCACACCACCCAAAACCGGAGGGGTTAAAACCGTTTACAAATCAGGATTGGTTTTCCCTCACAATTCATTTTTCCCCCCCGGTTCATAGCACCACCACAGGCAGGTTCCAGTGCCTAATGGAAGTTTTTGGGCGCATGAGCTATTGAACCATGATCTTGTTTTATTAAATTTTTATTATTTTTTCTTTTTTTTTATATCCATATATGTGGCCCCTGTATCTTCTATTCGTGTTTTTCAAAAATTTGGGGGGCTCAGGGCTACCAAAGCTGTTGACCAAAGAATGTAATGATGTAATGAATGTATTGTTTTTTTATTTCTCATTGGGGGAACAACGTAAAAAAGGTAAGAGTTAGTCAGAGTTTGGGCACTGCCCAGGCTAAAACCTCTACTTTTTCCCCGTCATAGGTTTTGAGGAACACAGAGACAGTTTTGTTTTGTTTTTGCTTCGCCACGGATCACGGAGTTGTTCAGGCAAAGGACAGGATGGTCACAGTAGCTTCAAGGGATAGGATTTTTAGTGCCGATCAGAATCGCAATTTTAAATCTGATGTTATGAAAAATTGTATTTGCATGCAACATTGTATTGAGTCCCCGAGGCCCCCGCGTCCCACAAGGGTTGTCTTACCGGGCGAAAAACCGGAGCGCCGGTACTGGACTACGACAGTAACCTCATGGTTTAAATTCACCATTTTTTTTTTTTCCAAACTTTACTGCTTGTCAACTTGCCGCCAAAAGGATTATGAATCTTTGTCTAAGCTGAGTTTACAACTTTGCTGTGGGGGTTTTATGACAGCCCGTGTCCCGCTGGGCTACGCTTCTGGCGGACTGTTTCAACACACCACATCCCTCTGTCATATTACCACTTTTGCCATAACTGCTGGTTGATTCAATACACACACACTGCTGTTTTGCTTTATTTTGTTAGTTAGATATTTTACCCTTTTGTGTAGAACTTTGCATGTTTGAGTAGGTGAAGATTATTGAATCGGGGAGTTGATTGTATCCGGCTGATTGATTTAATAAATTTTCACGTAGATAAAGAGAAGGCGTTTTGTGTTTATTTTGTGCAAGAGTGATTTGTCATTCAAAATAAGGCAAAGTTCCCCACGTTTCGGCAGAAACGGTCGATTAAACAGTGACATTTAATAATTGTAATTATCAGAGGCCTTGAGCCATAATTACAACACCAGAGGACAGCCCTGGTTTTAATTCATAAACGAGCATTTTGGTTAAGGAGTTAATTTTATCGGATTATGATTTTAATTATAATTCTTGATAAATATTCAATTAATCAATAATCTATAATTACAACACATGGTTTAGTATATCCTATTTTTTTGTGCGCCGGAAGTTTCAGAATTTCTCCCTACAACAAATTTTTTGTATGAAAGCTGCGCACTCTTTTGTACATGAGGCCCCTGACCTTTTACATCTTTCTGAACATAGCAGATCCTTAAGTTTATCAAATCAGCTCGTATTACATGTTCCAAGGATGCAGACTTTTTTTTTTTCAGGCAGGCCTTTAATACGAAATAGTAGGGTGGAATGTTACCTATGATTCTAATTCACCTGTTATCTGCTTCTATGGTTGTATGTTTTTATGAGATTTTCAGTGTTTCTTTTTTATCTTACTGTTAAGTGCTTTGGTCACATTAGTTGGTTGTTTTTTAAGCGCTATGTGCATCAATAAATCAATGAATTAATAAATAGGAAAAGATTTAAAGATAATTATTAAATGTTCATGTGGTCATTCAGGCTTAAGAAAAAACTGTACAGGTTTTGAATTTTAACCTACAGTGATACAGAGCTGGAAGTTAACTAGATGTCATGGATTTGATGAGAATGTTTGACTCTGAATTGGGACAAAAGACTGGACACTTAGCTTGGACTTGCCCTTCAGAGACTTAAAGCCTGACTTGGACTTGCCCCTCAAAGGCTTGAGACTTGAGTTGGACTTGGAAAATATCTTCTAAAATGGCTTGTCTTGTTCCCCTGCTGGGTTCAACCATCTAACAGTTTTTTTATTTATTTCTTTTTTGAAAAATTGTAATTTATTCAGGTATAGCAGAATTCCTAATTACTCCTAAGCTTAGATGAATAAATTGCCTTTGGTCTTCTCTCTATAAAGACCAAGATTGTGCCTTAATACCTTCTGATTGTAGCAAAACTCTGGGTTTATTTAGCAAACTGATTCCTAAAATTCTCAAAGAACGATCAGATAATATCAGATCCTGTCACCCATTGGCTTCCTTCTCTTATAGCTACTGGCCATAAAGCAAGAATCTCTTTGATCATACCCTGTAATCTTACAGCTGGTAATTTTCTCCAGGCGTCCTCTGCCTTGGGCTGTTAGTGCAAATCCCAAACGGAAGGTGGAGGATGTCCGACCTATTTTCTGGGCCTCAAGACCAAAGAGCTACATCTACAGGACCCAGGACTGGGACGAGTTCCCCAACGGCAGATGGTAGGTCTAATGAGACATAAATGCTAGTTGTTTTTTGTAACTCTTACATTTTGTACATTAATGTTTCAATTGTTTAACAATCTTAAGCATTGAGATAACAGCAGTAGAGGAAATGTGACGTTTTGCTTTTGTTACTGACTGACACCTCTGGTGTTTCCTTTAGGGGAAACTCATCTTCTCCCGCTTTTGGAGAGTTAAATGACTACTACCTGTTTTACTTGAAAAGTAAATCCTCTAAGGAAGCACTTCTGCAGATGTGGGGAGAGGAACTAAAGAACGAAGAAAGTGTCTTTAAGGTCTTCACATGCTACATCACAGCCCAACCAAACCAAAATGGACAGAAGGTAAACAAGTCTATGTCCAAACACAGACAAATCAGTTGGTACCCTTACAGCCCGTTAAAATGGTGCCCGAGTAGCTTTAAGTAATTCAGTTAAAAGCAATGATATGTGGAATGTGGAATACCTGCATACCTTTTAATAAGTGACACAGTTACAAATAAGTGAATATTAATAATTTAATTAAACAAAATACAGAAATATTGTTCAGATTTATTGGTACTCGTAAAGAAACCATAATTCTTGTAATATTGTCATGTTTTAGACTAAGTGTTTAACCTTAACTAGTGTGACAGTTACCTTCCTGTGTATCATTCATTCACACTATGTAAAGTGAATGGGAGAAAATAGTTGATTTTAGTAATGAAAAGTAAAAACGACCAAATTTACATATTTTTTTCTCAAAAATAAAAACCTTCAAGATCTCATAAGGTTTATTTAAATATTTATATTTGTTGTGAAATTAAAATTTGTTTTACCCTTTTGAGACAGGAAGCCAGTGAAGGTAGTGAAAAATTGTTGTGACATCCTTTTTGCCCACTAACATTAGGATTCTTGCTGCAGAGTTTTAGATATATTGGGGTCCCTGCAGACTCTTGTGTGATGAGAAATGTGTTGTGCTCCCATCACAACTTTATATCCTCCATTCAAATGATGATTCGGGATGGTAGTAATGAAAAAGCAATAGGGTGATTGAATTGTATGTTTAAAATCATTTGCTAACCTCTGGCTTGAATAATGAATAAATTGTTTGTTGCTGCCCTGCCTGATCAATGGATGGAACTACTGCTGCATCTGGTGTTTTCATTTTTTGAAATTTTGAAATTTTATTAAGGAAAAAGTTTTTACAAGAATAAAATACATTATTAGTAAAAATAGAAAAAAAAAAAACATAAAATGCAACTCAACATAGTGACATGGGCATCCTTTTATTAGAGATGTATGGGATATCCCCAAGATCTCAGACTAATCATCCCATCAGCTAATCTGTGGTGTCATTCCCCCCTTTTTATATTCAATCCATTTGTCCCATTTTGCTTCAGACTTCCCTTCCTGTGTCCTCAGTACATATGTGAACCTGTCCATGTCGAATATTTCCTCCAATTTCCTCAACCATTGTTATTTTGTAGGAGGATCAGCTCTGAGCCACTGGCTTGTTATAGTTTTCCTGCTGGCTGCTAGCAGCGCCTTTTATGAAGTATCTATCTGGGCTCCGTGCGTTTTCCTCCATCAGATTCCCCAGATATAATACCACGCCTGTCTTGGGTATCTCGTGGCCTAGGCCCTCCTTTAATATTTCCCATATTCCTTCCCAATATGTCTTCAGTTTTGGGCATCCCCAAAATATGTGTCTGGTCCACCTCCTTCTGTCCACATAACGTCCAGCACTGGTTCTGTTCTGGTGCAAACCTCCCTTTTGTCTTTGGGGTAATAAAAAATCTAATTGTTTTTCCAATTGAACTCGCGCCACGTCCTTGACCCGGTGGTAGTATGTTGCACCCTGCAAATATTATACCAGTGTTCCTCTGTCATTTCATTTTTAAGTTCTCGTTCCCATTTTTCTTTTACCCATCTACCCATCTTCACTTTATACGCATCAATTACTACCTTGATTACTCCATTTTGCTCTGCAGTTTTGTATGTTTTAATTTCCTTTATATAAAAAGCATCTGATGGTTTTCTAAGGCTTGATGTCTTTCTCCCTTCTTAGGTGATGTGTTTACCCTGGAACGATGAGCCTTTAGCCTCAGAGACCAACTTTTTGAAAGACGAGCTCGAGAAGGTTAACAGGCGTGGAGTCCTCACCATCAACTCTCAGCCCAACATCAACGGCAAACCTTCCACAGACCCTGTAGTAGGCTGGGGACCTCCAGGTGGATATGTCTTTCAAAAGGTACTAAGGGTCTTTGTTTGGTTATTCTCGACAAACAAGTTCCAGCCGGGGCTGTTTTGTTCTGATACATTGCCTCAGTTGTTTTCCATCCAACAGGCCTACCTGGAGTTTTTCACTTCCAGTGAAAATGTCACGGCCCTCCTGAAAGTCCTGAAGAAATATGAGCCACGTGTCAACTATCACATTGTTAATGTGCATGTAAGTCTGAGCAGTGAGAGTACTGCTGGTGCATGAGTGCAGATCATATATGGGCAATATTGAATATGTTCTGTGCAGGGGCGTAACATGACCAACGCACATGAAATGCAGCCTAATGCAGTGACGTGGGGCATCTTCGCAGGCAGAGAGATTGTCCAGCCCACTGTAGTAGACCCAGTCAGCTTCATGTACTGGAAGGTATGTTACCTAGTCGTTTGAAGGAATTCAGGAATGTTGGGTTATTACTCAACAGAAAGTTTGAACTGGGCACTGAAATATTCTAATCATTTGTTTTAATTTATCCTGTCACTGCACAAAATGAATATCTGCACAATGTCAGTCACTTCACCTTATGTACACTGCACTTGTGGAATGTGTTGAGCGACAGTTCACGGAACATTGAAGTTTTTGTCAGGAACTAAATTAACTAATTTAATGCAGAATAAATGGGAAATTAGTAGATCTAAAAAAAAAAAATCCAGATAACCAGCACTCCAAGAAATTCTTAAAATTGAATCAGCCATAAGAAGAAACATCTGTGTGGACACTGCCATTTCAATCAGTGGCACTAAAGAAACAACATACAATACAAATATAAACATATAAAGTTGCATAGAAGTACATGAAATCATCAAATTCAGATACAATGTTATATATATATATATATATATATATATATATATATATATATATATGTATATATATATATATGTATATATATATATATATGTATGTATGTATGTATAATATATATTATATATATATATATAACATACATACATACATACATACATACATACATACATACATACATACATATATAATATATATATATATATATATATATATATATATATATATATATATATAATATATATATATATATATATATATATATATACATACGTATATACACACACTGCTCATAAAATAAAGGAAAACACTCAAATAACGCATCCTAGATCTGAATGAATGAAATATTCTCATTGAATACTTATTGAATACTAATTTGAATGTGCTGACAACAAAATCACACAAAAATCATCAATGGAAATCAAATTTATTAACCAATGGAGGCCTGGATTTGGAGTCACACACAAAATTAAAGTGGAAAAACACACTACAGGCTGATCCAACTTTGATGTAATGTCCTGAAAACAAGTCAAAATGAGGCTCAGTATTGTGTGTGGCCTCCACGTGCCTGTATGACCTCCCTACAACGCCTGGGCATGCTCCTGATGAGATGGCAGATGGTCTCCTGAGGGATCTCCTCCCAGACCTGGACTAAAGCATCCAACTCCTGGACAGTCTGTGGTGCAACGTGACGTTGGTGGATGGAGCGAAACATGATGTCCCAGATGTGCTCAATCAGATTCAGGTCTGGGGAACGGGCGGGCCAGTCCATAGCTTCAATGTCTTCATCTTGCAGGAACTGCTGACACACTCCAGCCACATGAGGTCTAGCATTGTCCTGCATTAGGAGGAACCCAGGGCCAACCGCACCAAGATATGGTCTCACAAGGGGTCTGAGGATCTCATCTCGGTACCTAATGGCAGTCAGGCTACCATGCGGCCCTCCAAAGAAATGCCACCCCACACCATTACTGACCCACTGCCAAACCAGTCATGCTGAAGGATGTTGCAGGTAGCAGATCACTCTCCACAGTGTCTCCAGACTCTGTCATGTCTGTCACATGTGCTCAGTGTGAACCTGCTTTCATCTGTGAAGAGCACAGGGCACCAGTGGCGAATTTGCCAATCCTGGTGTTCTCTGGCAAATGCCAAGCGTCCTGCACGGTGTTGGACTGTGAGCACAACCCCCATTTGTGGACGTTGGGCCCTTATACCATCCTCATGACCTGCTGGAGGTCATTTTGCAGGGCTCTGGCAGTGCTCCTCCTGTTCCTCCTTGCACAAAGGTGGAGGTAGCGGTCCTGCTGCTAGGTTGTTGCCCTCCTACGGCCTCCTCCATGTATCCTGGTGTACTGGCCTGTCTCCTGGTAGCGCCTCCAGGCTCTGGACACTACGCTGACAGACATAGCAAACTTTTTTGCCACAGCTAGCATTGATGTGCTATCCTGGATGAGCAGCACTACCTGAGCCACTTGTGTGGGTTGTAGAGTCCGTCTCATGCTACCACGAGTGTGAAAGCACCACCAACATTCAAAAGTGACCAAAACATCAGCCAGAAAGCATAGGTACCTGCAGAACCACTCCTTTATTGAGTGTCTTGCTAATCACCAAAGATTTCCCCCTGTTGTCTATTCCATTTGCACAACAGCATGTGAAACTGATTGTCAATCAGTGTTGCTTCCTAAGTGGACAGTTTGATTTCACAGAAGTTTGATTTACTTGGAGTTATATTGTGTTGTTTAAGTGTTCCCTTTATTTTTTTGAGCAGTGTAGATTTTCTACCGCTTATTCCATAGTGGGTCGAGGGGGAGCTGGTGCCTATCTCCAGCAGTCTACGGGTGAGAGGCGGGGAACACCCTGGACAGGTCGTCAGTCCATCGCAGGGCAACACACAAACAACCATGCACACACTCATTCATACACCTAAGGGCAATTTAGAGTGACCATTTAACCTAACAGGCACGTCTTTGGACTGTGGGAGGAAGCTGGAGTACCTCCCAGGTACTCCGGTATGAGGCGGAGGTTCGGACCCAGGACCTTCTTGCTGCAAGCCAACAGTGCTACCAACTGCCAACTATCTATCTATCTATCTATCTATCTATCTATCTATCTATCTATCTATCTATCTATCTATCTATCTATCTATCTATCTATCTATCTATCTATCTATCTATCTGTCTATCTGTCTATCTGTCTGTCTGTCTGTCTGTCTGTCTGTCTGTCTGTCTGTATCTCTATCTCTATCTCTATCTCTCTCTCTCTCTCTCTATGTAATATGAAACATATATAATCTACGTTTCCCACATGATATTAATTCACCAGTGAATTTCAACAAACTCGTATGCTAAAACTCACTGCAGCCGAATAGCCAGTTGTGTGCCGTTGCTAAGGCAAATGATATGGCCAATCAGTGTTTTTTTACCAGCCGCCATAGTTCAAAATGCTTCTCTTTGTAGCAAAATTTCAGCACCTCCTCTTTTATGTGCCACTTCTATGCCTTAAAATTTCAGTGAAAAGATATCATGGCTGGCTGTCATGAAATGTCTAGCAACAGGGGATCTCTCATCTTTATCACAAATATTACTTTTATACTCAGGAATCCTGATTTTTAACTCTTAAAGTTGTACCTATTTAAGCACGGCTGCAAGGACATTTCAGTAGACATATAACATATTTAGTCCGGCAAGTAATCCTGTCTGAAAAAGACAACTTTTTGCCTGTATGAGGATTTTTGAACACATTACCTTTAATCAAAAAGCACACCTAGAACACGGGAAATTACAACTGGCAGTTGAGACAAAAAATTAGGAGGATTATAACAGTCTGCTCTTACTAAGAAATCTCCCAAATTCCTGGCCCGCTTTTTGGCAAAAATAGGAAGCCTTTTAAAACTATGGCATATGGTGGCGTCAATAGATAAAATGTCCCAGTGCTTAATGATACATTTTTGTATTTTTGTAGACAACTGAGCGAATGTAGTTGCCAATACTATGTTTGAGTCCCTTTTGGAGAGAGGTTTAACGGCTAATACTACGTCCCTACTGAGACTTTTTACTTCTTGATAAACATTTTTCAGTAGCTGATCATCATAACCTCTATCTCTAAATCTTTTACTTAGAAGCTTCCTCAGTGCTGCAAATCCTTCTAACTCTTAATAGCTGACTATGAGGGAGGATCTTCTTCAGGGTAGAAGGATGATAGTCAAGCTGACGATGGCATGTAGCCGAAACGGGTCTTTTCTTTTTTTGCCCAAAGTAAATTTTCAGAATTTCTTGGAGTGCTGGTTATGCAGATTTTTTTGATCATCCTTCAGGACCACGCCCCCATTAATTCTTCCCTTTTTTTCTACTTTGAAGTTGTGCTCACTGTCCTCCTTCTTTTGTCAGATTATTAGATCTACCAACATTTAATTAAAAGATAAACATTATAATGATACGATTACTGAACATTCTTATCATGGTGCTAAAAAAGCTTCGTAATATGTAAATACCAGACTGTGACTGTGGACAAATACCAGAACCACATGCTTATCCCTGTGTTTTCAGGACGAGGCCTTTGCTTTGTGGATCGAACAGTGGGCCAAGCTCTATGAAGACGAGTCGCCGTCACGAATGATCATCAAGTATATCCACGATAACTACTTCCTGGTCAATCTTGTGGACAATGACTTTCCTCTCGAGAACTGTCTGTGGCAGGTCATTGATGACATGTTCGAGCTCCTCGACGCACCATCAGAGCTGCTTAGCGATGAAACTGTTTTAGAATAAACTGTGGCATTTAAAAAATACTTTAGGAAAGAAATAATTCAACGGATCCTTTCATATTTTACGACTTTTATTTTATTAAAGTGCCTTAGTAAAATGCTGATGTATTTAACTAAATTTGAAAATGAAAAATTGTTAACAAAGAACATGTACTGTTTCAGTTTAAAAAGAAATGCAGCACGGTTTAGGATCCTACTTTGAAGGAAAGGAACACCACAGATATAAAATATAAAATCAAAGGAATAGAAAAAAATCTATTTTGTTTATGTAGCATAAATTCATAACAAATGTAGTCTCAAGGCAAACAAGACAAACAAATCCAGTTTATACACAGAAATATGTAGTCATCTCAGTCCAACCTTATATAGACAGAATCTGTGTCAGTTACATACATTCCAATTCCATCCTTGTTATAAAACAGTCAAGTGCAGTTTGATGCACATTGGTTAAAAAAAGTTTTCTGTTAAGGAATCCCAGTCAGTTGTGTCAAGTTACTGACAGACAGCAATCCCTTCTGAATGAGCATATAGCAAAAGTCGATTGGTACAAAATCTGTTGGATGAAAAGCAGAGAACATATAGTCTGTCATAGCAATAGCTCCGTCATTTGCTTTGACTGGAAGAGAGACGGGGCCAGCCGTTGGCATATTTAAATAGACAGCCTGAGTTACGGGCAGCAATAGCTCAGCCGATGGCCCCCTCCTGGAAAGTGTCACAGCTAAGCAAAACAAAATATAAATACATTAAAAAATATAAGGTGATATAAAAGAACAAATATAGAAATATAAACAAACTAAAAGATGCACAGCTAAAAGATTTTAAAATAATTTTCTACGTGTAAATGTATGTTAACAAGTTGTCTTTGATTGTCATTTTCTATATATTTTCAGTTCAATTACGATTGTTCGTATAGAACCCAAATTACTAGTATCATGTCAAGGCATGTTACAAGACAAATGAGTCCAATTTATATCCAGTTACTATGTACTGAATATATTATTTTAAATACTATATAGTGATGGTATAGTGACAAACTGGTAAAAAGGTATCTCCATGGAAGCCTCAGCAGAATGTAAAGAGTGATCCACTCTCCAGCAATCTTTTACTCTGAATAAATTTTACTTTTTTGTTTTTTGTTTCTTTTTTTAATACCAGTTTGTTTTTGTTGAGGGTTGATTTTTTTTTAACAACCTATTTCATAATGGGTTTAAGAAAGGACAGAACCATTCAAGTTTGCTTGAACCTACCTCATCAGAAAAACAGTCATTAATGAAAATATTTGTGAATGAATACCTTAAAATGTTCCTTTAGGTTTTTTTTCATAATTCTTTAACAAAATCTGGTAATGCTTGATTTCCTTTTCAAATTGTTGTTTGTGGCTGTTGTGCCATAAATTGCAACAACACTAAATGCAGTTTTTCTTGTGAGGTTTGGGGCCAAACTTTCTGTAAACAACCTGACAAAAAAAACATCATGAAATGAATATCTTTGTCCTGTTTTGTTGGATCCAATTAGTAATTTCGCTTTTCAAGAAAATCTAATCATTGGTTAACCTGTTACTTGAGACTTTAAACATTTTAATCCTTTGTTCTCCTAATTTAGTAATACACTATTAGAATGAAGCTTTTTTTATGTGACAATGAAGCTTTTTTACGTGATGACACTTTAAAGCAGATTTATCAGCTGCCTTGACATGTATGAAAGGTGTGTCTATGCTTTACTTTTTCTCTATATGGACAGGTTCTGAAATTTGATGGCAGAGACCACATTAAAAGTGGATGAAATAAAGTTATTTCACTAAAGTACAATTTTGCATTTTCTGTCAAGGGGTTACGTTGTAGAATTGGCATAGCTATTTTCTGACTACATGTAGTAGTGATTCATTTTAAACAAGCAAAAGTAAAAGGTTCAAGACTTAAAGACTGCTCTCAGATAAATATTTAGAAGGATATCTCACTTCCTTAATGGCAAAAAATGAAAGAAAGGGGATGCTTGTAAGAGCTGTAAAAACAACCCTGAGCTCTAATAAGCTCTCACTTCCTATTTTCCTTTCAAACAGCCAGACGTGGAACAAATCTTTTGAAGAGGTGTTGATAAATAGTTCTGAAGGGTTCTGAAAGCCTTTCTAAGTTTCTGGTTAACAATCAACTGAACAAAGAACTTTTTAATTAATGGATCTGCAGACTTTTACTTATCAGAAAACTGTCACTAATATCTCTAGTTAAATCTTTTTAAGAAATACCAAATATAAGATTTCAGACAATACGTACTACTTGGAGACCTTGCATTTGTAGCAGTTCCATTTTTGTATAAAACAAGAACAAAAGCAATCAATGTTGGCTCCCAATTTTGTTAAAGAATTAAAAGTTTCATGATTAACATGTTATTATATTCATGTTGTCTATTTGCTCTCACAACAAACACCTGAGTAATCAGTGGAAAACCAAACATCAGACGTATGTTGTAATAATCATGGTCTGTGGAAGGTTGTAAGCGATTGTTTACCATGACATCTGCAGATACGAAGTCCAGGTCATAACAGACTGTGAATGGAATGGTGGGGGTTTTCCACTCACTGAATAACTTAGTCGTAGGCTGGGCATGCCAAATACGTCACAGATGAATGGTGTGAGGGGGTTGAAAGAAGTCCAAGCATCATGTGAGCTGGAAGCCCTTACCTTGACCTTAAGTGTTGACCAGGACTTAATTGTCAGACCGACTTTAGCAGACCTTGTAATGCTCAAAAGAAAATGTTGACCTTAGACTTCAGCTTTTTCCTTAAGTTTAGTATAACCTTTAAGAAAAGTATCTGATCCTCACTAGGCATTACTGTGTTCTAGAGACAGCCCCATTAGGATAAAAACAAACTACCATTCTTTACTGAACAAATAAAGCACACTCAAGCCTCCATTATACAACCTCCTTTATTAGGAACAAGTAGTTCCTACTATTTGATTTTAGTCCATCACATAATTGTGAAAGAATTTTAGGCCACTCTTTGCATTTTCATTGAATTCAATTCAATTCAGTTTTATTTATATAGCACCAATTCACAACACGTTGTCTCAAGGCACTTCACAAAAGTCAGGTACATACATTACAATTAATCCTAATCATTGAACAGTGCAGTCAGATTCTGTTATTTATTCAAATTGGATAAAAAGTTTTTCTGTCTAAGGAAAGGAAACCCAGCAGATTGCATCCAGTCAGTGACTTGCAGCATTCACTCCTCCCGGATGAGCATGTAGAGACAGTGGACAGTCACTGGCGTTGACTTTGCAGCAATCCCTCATACTGAGGATGCATGTAGCGACAGTGTTGAGGAAAAACTCCCTTTTAACAGGAAGAAACCTCCAGCAGAACCAGGATCAGTGTGAGCGGCCATCTGCCACGACCGACTGGGGGTTAGAGAGAACAGAGCAGAGACACAAAGAAGCACTGATCCAGGAGCACTTTCTATGAGAAGGAAAAGGTAAATGTTAATGGGTGTAGCTCCTTTATTCGTTTCACCTAGAAAGAAACAACAGAGAAACTCTGAGCCAGTTTTCAAGGTTAGAGTCTGAAAGAGAGCACATAGTTAGTTACAGTAAAAGCTCAGTCAGTAGCTATGTCTAGGAGAGAGAAAGGGTTAAACACTAAAAGACAGGGCCATGTGGATCATCGGTAGAGGGTGAGCATTAAGTTGTTGCCAGCAGAAGCTTGGACGATGCCCCCCTCCAGAAAGGTGTCACAGGTAGACACAGAGTCAGGCCAGGTGTAGCTTCTAGGAAGAGAAAAGCGAGAGAACAAAGTTAAAAGCTGAAATAACAGCAAATAATGCAAAATTGGAGAGTAGTGTGAGAATGTAGCGAAGAGGGTGAAAGTGGTCACTATGTCCTCCAGCAGCCTAAGCCTATAACAGCATAACTACAGAGATAGTTTCCAGTTCAGATTATTTAGTTAGACGGTGCTTATTTACAACAATGTCGTCTCAAGGCACCCCACAAAGGGTCCCACTGATGGTCATTGTTATACTAAAAACCACAAGGATTGGGATACCTCTCTCTGTCAGACTGATTATAAACCATTGGAGTTGAGAAGGGGTCATACAGGTAGCAGAAATGGAGGGTGTGTTTGCACCTCAACCATAACTGAGCCGGTTTAGGCTAAACCTGACTCCCCCTTACTCCAGCCAACAGGGAGGGAGGAAGGCAGAGGTAAAAAATAATTGGAGAGTGTTGTTTCCTGGTGACCACAGTGAAAGTGGTCATTATGTCCTCCAGCAGCCTAAACCTATAGCAGCATAACTACAGAGATAGCTCAGGATAACCTAAGCCACTCTGACTATAAGCTTTATCAAAAAGGAAAGTTTTAAGCCTAGCCTTAAAAGTAGACAGGGTGTCTGCCTCACGGACTAAAACTGGGAGCTGGTTCCACAGGAGAGGAGCCTGATAACTAAAGGATCTGCCTCCCATTCTACTTCTAGAGACTCTAGGAACCACCAGTAAACCTGCAGTCTGAGAGTAAAGTGCCGTTAGGGACATATGGAACAATTAACAGGGAGCCAATGAAGGGAAGCTAAAATAGGAGAAATATGATCTCTCTTTTTAATTTTCATCAGAACTCTTGATGCAGCATTTTGAATCAGCTGAATCAGCTTTTAACTGCATTTTGTGGACATCCTGATAGTAAAGAATCACAATAGTCCAGCCTTGAAGTAACAAATGCATGGACTAGTTTTTCAGCGTCACTCCTGGATAGGATATTATTTTGGCAATGTTCCGGAGGTGAAAGAAGGAAATCCTAGAAACCTGTTTAATATGGGATTTAAATGACATGTCCTGATGAAAAGTAACACCAAGGTTTTTTTACTTTATTACCAGAGGTCAATTTAATGCCATCCAGGTTAAGTGATTGACTAAGCAGTTTCTTTTTTAAAGACTCCGGTCCAAAGACGACAACTTCTGTCTTGTCTGAATTTAGAAACAAAAAACGTAAAGTCATCCAAGTTTGTATATCTTCAAGACATGCTTGTAGTCTATCTAACTGGTTGGGCTCATCAGGATTTATGGATAAGTAAAGCTGAGTGTCATCAGCGTTACAGTGAAAATTTATTCTATGCTGCCTGATAATTTTACCTATTGGAAGCATATATATAGTAAAGAGAATTGGCCCAAGTACTGAACCCTGTGGTACTCCACAATTAACCCTGGAGTTTAAAGATGATTTATCATTTACATGAACAAACTGGAATCTGTCAGAGAGATAAGATTTAAACCAGCCTAGCGCTGTTCCCCTGATCCCTACAGCATATTCCAGCCTTTTTAAGAGAATATTATGATCGATTGTATTAAATGCAGCACTGAGATCTAACGGAACCAGTACAGACACAAGTCCATTATCTGAGGCCATAAGAATATCATTAGTGACTTTCAGCAGAGCTGTTTCAGTGCTCAGTGTTTCAGAGTTTCTAGAAGTAGAATGGGAGGCAGATCCTTTAGTTATCAGGCTCCTCTCCTGTGGAACCAGCTCCCGGTTTTGGTCCGTGAGGCAGACACCCTGTCTACTTTTAGGGCTAGGCTTAAAACTTTCCTTTTTGATAAAGCTTATAGTTAGAGTGGCTTAGGTTATCCTGAGCTATCTCTGTAGTTATGCTGGTATAGGCTTAGGCTGCTGGAGGACATAATGACCACTTTCACCATCTCTGCTACATTCTCATACTACTCTCCATATTACTCACTTTGTATTATTTGCTGTTATTTCAGCTTTTAACTTTATGTTCTCTCACTTTTCTCTTCCTAGAAGCTACACCTTGCCTGACTCTATCTACCTGTGACACCTTCCTGGAGGTGGGCATCGCCCAAGCTTCTGCTGCCAGCAACTTAATGCTCACCCTCTACCGATGATACACCTGGCCCCGTCTTGGCTCAGTGTTTAACCCTACTTTTTCTCCTAGACATAGCAATTGACTGAGCTTTTACTGTAACTAATTATATGTGCTCTCCTTCAGACCCCAACCTTGAAAACTGGCTCAGAGTTTATCTGTTTTCTATTTCCAGATGAAACCACTAAAGGAGCTACATCCATTAACATTTACTTTTCCTTCCCATAGAAAGTACTCCTGGATCAGAACTTCTCTGTTCTTTTTCTGTCTCTACTCTGTTCTCTCAAAACCCGAGTCGATCGTGGCAGATGGCCGCTCACACTGAGCCTGGTTCTGCTGGAGGTTTCCCCCTGTTAAAAGGGAGTTTTTCCTCTCCACTGTCGCTACATGCTCATCCAGGAGGAGTGAATGCTACAAGTCTGACTCGATGCAATCTGCTTGGTTTCCTTCTCCTAAGCTCCCTGCTTGCTTGCATTCTTTTACTCCTAACTTTTTATCTCTAAGCCAATATTATGGAAATTTTGGACTAAAACTACTTCTTACCAGCGACTCCCAAGGATTATTATTATTATTATTTTTTTTTCTAAAGGATTTTGATGTTTTTATAATCCAACCCGAAAGAAGGACAAGTTGACGCCAGGTAATCAGCACACAATGCCTCCCTTCACCACAGAGGACTTCGACAAACTTTTACAGAAATTGGCTGTTTTGGAGATGAAAATCCATCGACCGGAAGTGAATGGGGAGGTGAATATGGGGTACAGCGATGATTCGACTCTGCCTATGATCACAAACAGTGACAGCCAGCTCAACGACTCAGCCGGCAAACAGAACACTGAGAATAAACCTACCGGCAGACTCCCCTGGCATATTTTAGGCGCATGAATCAAGGTGGACGACTCACTGGATGATCTCAGCAATTAAATAAATTAGAATGACCAGAATTACAGAGATATCCCCCTGTTTCCCCTGGGAAAAGGAGACTTTGACAGCGAGCTGCTGTCACAACAACTGATAGGAGTGGGATAGCTAGAAATAATGGAATTCCCCTCCAAAACAGATTTGCCCCACTACAGAATGAAAACCAGGAAAATGATCCATCTTCTGAGAACAATAAAAGGTTTGAGAACAACCTTCATTCTAAGCAGTCTTCTCTTAAGCTGCCAGAGAAAATGCGCCCCACCGGACCAAGAACCCTAATAGTGGGCAACACAGCTGTGAATGGGATTAAAAACTTCTGCAACAAGAACAACACAGAAGTTATGATTGGTACCAGTAACGTGGTGTCCGATATCTCAGAGAATATTCTTGCAATCAGAGAAAAGCGCCCGTCTTTAGGAAACCTTATTATACACTGTGGAGGCATGGATGACGTGGCTAAGAAAAAATCAGGAGGATTGAAGAAGGATTTCACTCGTCTGCTGAATATTGTTGGAGGTCTCAATATCAAGGTGTTTCTCAGCGGACCTTTGCACCGATTTTCTGTGGAGATGAGATTTTTTTGAGATTTCTGATGATTAATAAATGGTTTAAAAAAGCATGTGCTACGACATAAACCCTAACCCTTTTAAGATTTGCTACAGTGTAAAAAAGTAATTCTGGACAAATTTGACTGTTTTGAATATTTGGGTCTCCAGGTAAAGATCCCGGTCTGAACCATGTACTTGAATATTTACAGGCCTCCTAAGTCCAAAACAAACTTTTTCAGTGATTTTAATGAGCTTTTTCCTATGATATGTGTTGATTATGACTGTTTAATTATTGTGGGAGACTTCAACATTCACATGGACAATCCTGAAGACAGAAGTGCAATAGAACTATGTGACACTCTTAGAAATCTTGGTTTGACTCAACATGTTACACAGCCAACGCACAAACAGGGACATATTTTGGACTTGATCATCACTAAGGGTCTAAACATTTCCAGGGTGTCTGTAACTGATGTTGCCCTATCTGACCACTTTTCTGTCATCTTTGAAAGCATCATCTCCAATGACTCAGTTTGCCAAAGAGACATTATAAGAAAATGCATCTTTAAGGACGGTGCTGCTGAAACCTTTAATCATATTTACTCTTCTACCCCCACTTTGCCCTGTAACACTGTAGATGAGCTGGTAGATAACTTTCATTCTAAAATCTCAGACATCATTGATTCAATTGCTCCAATTAAAGTGAAAGTCTTTTCTGGGAAGAAAATGTCTCCGTGGAGAAGTGCTCCACCAGTCAGAAGTGAAAAAAAGGAGTGTCGAAAAGCTGAACACAGGTGGCGAAAGACTGGACTTGTTAGGAATATTTATGTGGACTGAATGATCAGTTCAGGCCAGCTGTCAACTCAGAAGGAACGACGCAGAGGCTTTTAGTTTTCTCGCTGCGAGGGTAGTCACACTGAATCTACAGTGGACTACAAAGTGTGATTCCTCGACAGAGTTTATTATACAGAAGAGTGAACAGACATTCAAGGTTACACAAAAGGGAGCGTGAATGGAATTCAGGGATTCTCCGCTAGGGAGTAAATACAGAAGCAGGTGCATTTACAGACCAGAGTAACAATCTCAGTACAGACTGTTCCAGAACACAGAGTCACATCTGCAGATGTGACTTTAGAATAGACATGAAATATATATAGGGTTTGGACAATGAAACTGAAACACCTGGTTTTAGACCACAATAATTTATTAGTATGGTGTAGGGCCTCCTTTTGTGGCCAATACAGCATCAATTCGTCTTGGGAATGACATATACAAGTCCTGCACAGTGGTCAGAGGGATTTTAAGCCATTCTTCTTGCAGGATAGTGGCCAGGTCACTACGTGATACTGGTGGAGGAAAACGTTTCCTGACTCGCTCCTCCAAAACACCCCAAAGTGGCTCAATAATATTTAGATCTGGTGACTCTGCAGGCCATGGGAGATGTTCAACTTCACTTTCATGTTCATCAAACCAATCTTTCACCAGTCTTGCTGTGTGTATTGGTGCATTGTCATCCTGATACACGACACCGCCTTCAGGATACAATGTTTGAACCATTGGATGCACATGGTCCTCAAGAATGGTTTGGTAGTCCTTGGCAGTGACGCGCCCATCTAGCACAAGTATTGGGCCAAGGGAATGCCATGATATGGCAGCCCAAACCATCACAGACGGACAGTTCTGGTGGAATCAGAAGAGTTGAGGTGCACATTAAATTATGCCGTGATTTGGGCAGCGGTGATTTTATGTTTTTTGGATACAATCCGGGTTAGCACCCGAACATCCCTTTCAGACAGCTTCCTCTTGCGTCCACAGTTAATCCTGTTGGATGTGGTTCGTCCTTCTTGCTGACATTACCCTGGATACCGTGGCTCTTGATACATCACAAAGACTTGCTGTCTTGGTCACAGATGCGCCAGCAAGACATGCACCAACAATTTGTCCTCTTTTGAACACTGGTTTGTCACCCATAATGTGTGCATTTCAATATTTTGAGCAAAACTGTGCTCTTACCCTGCTAATTGAACCTTCACACTCTGCTCTTACTGGTGCAATGTGAAATCAATAAAGACTGGCAACCAGGCTGGTCCAATTTAGCCATGAAACCTCCCACACTAAAATGACAGGTGTTTCAGTTTCATTGTCCAACCCCTGTATATGAGTGATAATGGTAAAGATCAATGTATTATTCATCAACCTAACATTCCCCCCCCGTTTTATCACGAATATAGTCAAATAATAAAATTAAATTTACAGTCTGTGCATATTTAATAATTGTATATTTACTCATTTTGTTCACTTTTTAGTCATTGTGTAACTTTAACCTGTCCTGCTGCTAAAACTTTTTAATTTCCTCCTGGGGGGTGACAAGGTTAATCTTATCTATATATTAATAATTGTAATAGAAGTTTATGTTTATGTGTCCATTTATTCAACTTTTTAGGCGGTGGATTCCTGCACGATTGAGCCGGTAGCATTTTATTAATTTACTGTTTTGTTTGTAAGGAGGAGAATATCCCTCCATTCTCTCGGTCTCTCCGCCATCTTCTCTGCTTAAAACACTCTTAAGCTCACAAAGAGTCCTACATTTGTTTAGTTTAGGAGCTCTCTTAAGGCCTAAAGTATGATAAAGATTAACCTTTATGTAGATGACTGAAGTACAAGTCTATTAGAGTTAGTATGTTACCAGATCAAGATTTCATCAAAGAATAAACAGCAGAGGAAGAAATTGAAAGCTGTACTTCTTTTCATAAATGATCAGTCATATATATATTGTAATTCTTTTTAGACTAATATTGTACTTAACCAGAAAAAGCTGATTAACTAGACATCTACACAGTTTTATGTACCTTAAACTGCCTGGCCAAAAAACAGTCGCCACCAAAAATGAAAGGTCACACAATCTAATATTTCACTGGGCCACCTTTAGCTTTGATTGCAGCACGCATTCGCTGTGGCATTGTTTCGATAAGCTTCTGCAGTGTCACAAGATTTATTTCCACCCACTGTGCATTAATTTTTCACTAAGATCTTGCATTGATGATGATAGATTCTGACCGATTCTCAATGGGGTTAAGGTCTGGACTCTGTGGTGGCCAATCCATGTGTGAGAATGATGCCTGATCCCTGAACCAGTCTTTCACAGTTTGAGCCCGATGAATCCTGGCATTGTCATCTTGGAATATGCCCGTGTCATCAGCGAAGAAAAAATCAATAGATGGAATAACCTGGTCATTCAGTATATTCAGGTAGTCAGCTGACCTCATTCTTTGAACATTGAATACTGTTGCTGAACCCAGACCTGACCAACTGCAGCAACCCCAGATCATAACACCACCCCCACAGGCTTGTACAGTAGGCACTAGGCATGATGGGTGCATCACTTCACCTGCCTATCTTCTTACCCTGATACGCCCATCATTCTGGAACAGGGTAAATCTGGACTCATCAGACCTTACGACCTTCTTCCATTGGTCCAGAGTCCAATATTTATGCTCCCTAGCAAATTGAAGCTTTTTTTTCCAGTTAGCCTCACTGATTAATGGTTTTCTTAAGGCTACACAGCTGTTCAGTCCCAGTCCTTTGAGTTCCCTTCGCATTGTGCGTGTAGAAATGTTCTTACTTTCACTAATAAACATAGCCTGGAGTTCTACTGTAGTTTTTCTTTGATTTGATTTCACCAAACGTTTAAGTGATCACCGATCACGATCATTCAGGATTTTTTTTCCTGCCACATTTCTTCCTCGAAGATGATGGGTCCCTACTATCCTTCCTGAATTTAATAATGTGTTAGAGAGTTCTTAACCCAATTTTGGTAGTTTCTGCAATCTCCTTAGATGTTTTCTCTGCTTGATGCATGCTGTCAGAGTTAGACACACTGACAAACTCAGAGAAGGCATACTATGAAGGCACAAGCGAGTCAAAGTTATCTTTGGCTGGCCAGGGAGAGACAGTCCATTCTCTCAGACTAGCTGCCCTGTGTCACAGCCTTTTATTAAAGAAAGAAAAAAAACACTCATGTTACAGCATCGTGGGTGTTGCTACACACAGTCTCACAAATACAAGTCCTACTGAATAAAACTGGTTCTGTCCAGATACTGATATAGCACACACGTCCACATCTGGCATTCAAGGTCACGGAGATTGGCTGGGCTGCGAACAGACTGCTTCCCAAAATCCTCCACACACACACAAGTTCCTGCCCAGTCTGCATAGCAACCACCCAAATGCAACTCTAATGACAATTCCTTTAGTAGTTCATAAAAGTACTTCAAAGATAAATATAAAAAGTATTCAAACCACTTCTATCAAAGTTCACCAAACTAAATAAATGAAAATGTCTTTTAATGGTAAATCATAAAGATAAAGAATCTTTTTAAACTAAGCAATGATAATTTAAGTACAAATCTTGCAACAATTCCCTCCTGTATATTATTGATTAGTTTAAAACAAGACATCCATGTCTACACTTTCTTTCGGCTTTATGCACACACTTCATTTAGTACTAAACTATTTCCATGTCGTCATCAGGATCTGGATCATGTCTCTCCAACAGCTGGTAATACTGGGACAGCATTATTCCAACTATGCCTGCAACCATCTTGGAAATAATTACTCTGATGCAAGGAATGATACACATAGTGAAAAGGCAAAAACTTGAATTGGGGCCAAACTCTCTGAGGAATATTTCCAGTACCATGTTGAATCTATGCCACCAAGGAGTAAGGCAGTTCTGAAGGCAAAAGGGGGTCCAACCCGGTACTATCAAGGTGTACCTAATAAAGTGGTGGCCGGTGAGTGTATATATATATATATAATATATATATATATATCTATATATATATATATTATATATATATAATATATATATATATATATTATATATATATATTATATATAGATATGTATATTATTCCCCCTTGAACCGCCACCTTAACGTGGTTGGAGGGTTTGAGTGCTCAAATGATCCTAGAGGCTATGTTGTCTGGGGCTTAAATGCCCCTGGCAGGGTCTCCCATGGCAAACAGGCTCTAGGTGACGGGTCAGACAAAGAACGGTTCAAGAATCCTTCATGATGACTAATATATCAAGGCACGTGACGTCGCCCGGTACGGCGGAGCCGGGGTCCCACCCTGGAGCCAGGCCTGGGGTCGGGACTCGCCAGAGAGCGCCTGGTGGCCGGGTTGCTCCTCGCGGGACCCGGCCAGGCCAAGCCCGAACGAGAGACACGAGGCCATCCCCCAGTGGGCCCACCACCTGCAGGGGGAACCGTGAGGGACCGGTGCAAAGAGGATTGGGTGGTGGACGAAGGCGGAGACCTCGGCGGCCCGATCCCCGGATGCTTAGGCTGGCTCTAGGGACGTGGAATGTCACCTCGCTGGGGGGGAAGGAGCCTGAGCTTGTGCGGGAGGTTGAGAGATATCGGCTAGAAATAGTCGGGCTCACCTCCACGCACAGCGTAGGCTCTGGAACGCATCTCCTTGAAAGGGGTTGGACTCTCTACTACTCTGGAGTGGCCCACGGGGAGAGGCGGCGGGCTGGTGTGGGTTTGCTTGTTGCCCCCCAGCTCAGCCGTCTCGTGTTGGGGTTTACCCCAGTGGATGAGAGGGTCGCATCCCTGCGCCTACGTGTTGGGGATAGGTCTCTGACTGTCGTTTCGGCCTACGGGCCGAGCGGTAGTTAGGAGTACCCGGCCCCGGCTGTCGGGGGTGCTGGATAATGCCCCTCCCGGGGAGTCCCTTATTCTGCTGGGAGACTTCAACGCCCATGTGGGAAACGACAGTGACACCTGGGGAAGCGTGATCGGGAGGAATGGCCTCCCCGATCTGAATCGAGTGGTGCTTTGTTATTGGACTTCTGTGCTAGTCATGGATTGTCCATAATGAACACCATGTTCAAACATAAGGGTGTCCATCAGTGCAATTGGCACCAGGACACCCTAGGCAGGAGGTCAATGATCGACTTTGTTGTCGTATCATCAGACCTTCGGCCGCATGTTTTAGACACTCGGGTGAAGAGAGGGGCTGAGCTGTCCACTGATCACCATCTGGTGGTGAGTTGGACCCCCTGGAGAAGGAGAAAGCCGGACAGACTTGGCAGGCCCAAGCGCATAGTGAGGGTCTGCTGGGAACGTCTGGTGGAGCCCTCGGCCAGGGATGTATTCAACTCCCACCTCCGGGAGAGCTTTGACCAGATTCCGGGGGATGTTGGAGACATAGAGTCCGACTGGACCATGTTCTCCACATCTATTGTCGATGCTGCTGCCCGTAGCTGTGGCTGTAAGGTTTACAGTGCCTGTCGCGGCGGCAGTCCCAGAACCCAGTGGTGGACACCGGCAGTAAGGGATGCTGTCAAGCTGAAGAAGGAGTCCTATCGGCTGTGGTTGGCTTGTGGGACTCCTGAGACGGCTGATGGGTACCGTGAGGCCAAGCGTGCTGCGGCCTGGGCTGTGGCAGAGGCAAAAACTCGGGCCTGGGAGGAGTTCGGTGAGGCCATGGAGAAGGACTACCGGTTGGCCTCGAAGCGATTCTGGCAAACCGTCCGGCGCCTCAGGAGGGGGAAGCAGTGCTTCCCCAACACTGTTTATAGTGGGGGTGGGAGGCTGCTGACCTCAAATGAGGACATTATCGGGCGGTGGAAGGAGTACTTCGAGGATCTCCTCAATCCTGCCATCACGCATTCCCTGGTGGAAACAGAGGCTGGGGACTCAGGGTTGGACTCTTTCATCACCCAGGCTGAAGTCACCGAGGTGGTTAAAAAGCTCCACGGTGGCAAGGCTTCGGGGGTGGATGAGATCCGCCCTGAGTACCTCAAATCTCTGGATATTGTGGGGCTGTCATGGTTGACACGCCTCTTCAACATTGCGTGGCGGTCGGGGACAGTGCCTCTGGACTGGCAGACTGGGGTGGTGGTCCCCCTTCATAAGAGGAGTGACTGGAGGGTGTGTTCCAACTACAGGGGGATCACACTCCTCAGCCTCCCTGGTAAGCCCTACGCCAGGGTATTGGAGAGGAGAGTCCGGCTGATAGTCGAACCTCGGCTTCAGGAGGAGCAGTGTGGTTTTCGTCCCGGCCGTGGAACACTGGACCAGCTCTATACCCTCTACAGGGTACTCGAGGGTTCATGGGAGTTTGCCCAACCGGTCCACATGTGTTTTGTGGACCTGGAGAAGGCATTCGACTGTGTCCCTCGTGATGCCTTGTGGAGGGTGCTCCAGGAGTATGGAATCGGGGGCCCTTTATTAGGGGCCATCCGGTCCCTGTACGAGCGGAGCAGGAGTTTGGTCCGCATTGCCGGCGCTAAGTCGGACCTGTTCCCGGTGCATGTTGGACTCCGGCAGGGCTGCCCTTTGTCACCGATCCTGTTCATAACTTTTATGGACAGGATTTCTAGACGCAGCCAAGGGCCGGAGGGGGTCTGGTTTGGGGACCAGTGGATTTCGTCTCTTATTTTTGCAGATGACTTGGTCTTGCTGGCCCCCTCTAGCCAAGACCTACAGCATGCGCTGGGGCGGTTCGCAGCCCAGTGTGAAGCAGCTGGGATGAAGATCAGCTCCTACACTTCAGAGGCCATGGTACTCGACCGGAAAAGGGTGGCTTGTCCTCTTCAGGTTGGAGGGGAGTTCCTGCCTCAAGTGGAGGAGTTCAAGTATCTCGGGGTCTTGTTCACGAGTGAGGGAAGAATGGAGCGGGAGATCGACAGACGGATCGGTGCGGCTGCTGCAGTAATGGGGGCACTGTGCCGGTCCATTGTGGTGAAGAGAGAACTGAGCCGAAAAGCGAAGCTCTCGATTTACCGGTCGGTCTACATTCCTACCCTCACCTATGGCCATGAACTTTGGGTCATGACCGAAAGAACGAGATCCCGGATACAAGAGGCTGAAATGAGCTTCCTCCGTAGGGTGGCCGGGCACTCCCTTAGAGATAGGGTGAGGAGCTCGGCCATCCGGGAGGTGCTCGGAGTAGAGCCGCTGCTCCTTCACATCGAGAGGAGCCGGTTGAGGTGGCTCGGGCATCTATACCGGATCCCTCCTGGACGCCTTCCTCGGGAGGTGTTCCAGGCACGTCCCACCGGGAGGAGGCCCAGGGGACGGCCCAGGACACGCTGGAGGCACTATGTCTCTCGGCTGGCCTGGGAACGCCTTGGGCTCCCCCCGG
This sequence comes from Crenichthys baileyi, assembly GCA_036173005.1. Taxonomy (NCBI): domain Eukaryota; kingdom Metazoa; phylum Chordata; class Actinopteri; order Cyprinodontiformes; family Goodeidae; genus Crenichthys; species Crenichthys baileyi. Next base: position 116,662 of record JAHHUM010001820.1, on the reverse strand, counting down.
AGGAGCTGGAGGAGGAGGTGTCTGGGGAGAGGGACGTCTGGGTGTCTCTGCTGAGTCTACTGCCCCGCGACCCGGTTCCAGACTATTCAATGATTGAGATTAATTGGAATGTATGTACCTGACTTTTGTGTAGTCCCTTGAGACGACATGTGTTGTGAATTGGTGCTATATAAATAAAACTGAATTGAATTGAATTGAAAAGAGGGCCTTTATTTTTTTTATTTCTGTTACCGTTTTTTTTTTTCCTAAAATAAAGGATTTTACTTGTCTTTATTCCATTATAAAGAATCCTAGCCTTGGCTCCAAAACAAAACTCTTCAGCCCCAATCTGTGTTGCCCAGAGTAGAAATTTTGAGTATTATTGCATTTCAAAGCCATCAAGATGACTAGAACTCATCATTGGCCTAGATGTGTTTTTTAATAGGTAATAGGTCTACCTTTAATTAAGTATTATAATTTTATGGACCCAAAATCTATGGCTCAGGCTTCAGGAATCGAGGAACCACAGGTTGAGGACCGCTGCATTGAACAATGATGCTAGCTTTCTGCAGGGATTGAAGGATTGGCTAAATATCTCCAGACCTAAGAGTGTATTATTTCTGGCTTGGACAATAATCAGATTTAGGGATTGAAATCACTAGTTCACAGCTCCTAATTTGCCCCACATTATATTTGCTCCTAATCCAGTTCATAAGAAGCTTCAGACAAACATTATGCTAAAAAAACAAAACAAAAACAGAGATCGTCGTCTTCCGCTTCATCCAGGACTGGGTCGCGGGGCCCAAAAACCTCCTCCAGCTCCTCCAGGGGGAGCCCAAGGCTTTCCCAGGCCAGCCGAGAGACATAGTCCCTCCAGCGTCCCCTCGGCCGTCCCCTGGGCCTCCTCCCGGTGGGACGTGCCTGGAACACCTCCCGAGGGGGCGTCCAGGAGGCATCCGACATAGATGCCAGAGCCACCTCAACTTGCTCTTCTCGATGTTGAGGAGCAGCGGCTCTACTCCAAGCCCCTCCCGGCTGGCCGACCTCATCCCTATCTCTAAGGGAAGACCATCTGCAGTAAAACTAAGCCTGTTTTAATGAGGTCTCTACCCATTAGATTAATGGGATACAAACTGACAACAGAAAACAATATGAAGGAGAAGCCCATCAGGTGTTACACATGCGCTGGGTTTTTAAAATGCTCCTTCATGAGATCTGTCCTGAGGCCGACATAGAAACACATGATTACTGCTGAGTTTGAGGTGTTGTAACTTCTGCTTTAAATAACTAGAATAATTGACTCTGAATATTCCGAGACAAGAGAGAAAACTTGCTTCTCTAAAAGAATTAACTGGAAAGTATCAAATGAGATAAGTCATCACCATTTTGAAGAGAACTTTCTAATCCTAAAATAATATTTTAACCCGCTACGTCTGTCAACGTCAAGCAAGCGTTTTACATGAGCAGCGGTTAAAAGACGTTCTTCATTGCAGAAAACCGAAAAGATTTATGCAAATGTGTGTGTTTGTACGTTACCCTCCTCAGTTTCTTGATCGCTCCAGAGTCAGACTGTCATGGCACACAGTCCTCTATCAGTCCAAAAACCCAGGCCCTTCTCTGCTCTGTTGGTGGACATTCACTCCTTTCTTGTCCACTTTAACTTCTCCAGGGGGGAGAAAGAACTTTGCTCCGGCCTGTTTCTCTTCTGTCCTCATAAGATGTGCTTTCAAGATGAGTCCAGATGAGTCCAGTGTGTCGCTCTTCTGGCTCTGGCAACAAATCGTTGCCCATCTCAATGGATTTGAGGCTTTTGGCCAGACTTCTCCTTCCAGAACATGCGCTCCTTTCTAAAACAATTTTCTTATCCCATCTCTAATCTCCCTTTTCACTCTTACTTTCTTTTCCGACTGATTGCAATATTTAAGACAAAAAAAAACTGCAGGAAAGTTTTAACTCTTTAACCCCTTAATTGATGCACTCGCTGCTCTGTGGTCCATATTTTTTACCATGGAGTCAAACAATTCTCCCTTAGGAGGAGGTGTCTCCTTAGAACTCGTCAAACCCATTACAAGCCGGGGAATGGGGGAAACCCACGGACGTCTCCACAGGAGTTCAGAGATTTCTGGCGCTCTGATCGTCTTCCCCCCAGCCAAGTAATCAGGAGAGCCTTACTCAACCACTGAGGAAGGGGACTCTGCCAGCGAGCCACTGATCACTGCGCAGTCATATCAACCACCAAGAGAAAGGGCGTGGACCGAACCGTTGCTCAAACTGCATCCACAGCTATGTCCTTGAAGCTGTATGTTCCTATAACACTCACACACTCGTCCTCAGTAGAAAAGTTTTATGAATTTAAGCTTTCAATTTAATTAGTAGGACCTTTTAAATTTGGTAGAAATTTAAAATGTCGAATCTGGGTATTTGGTTCTAATTTGTTTTTAGGTTTAAACCCAAGCTTGGTAAAACAATGAATGATAGTAATTATTAAATTATGCTGATTCAGAATCTCACAGTCTCTGAGAAAAAATAAATCAGGTTCTTTCTGGATTCCAGTGCTGAGTCTCCAAGAACCTTGACGCAGAAGTTCTCCTTCCCTGTAACAGTAAATCGGGGTATGAGACAAGGAAACTTTTCCAAGGCTGGCCTAGCTCTTCTCCGTCGATGTCCTCAGAGGAATTCAGTCAAGGTATCTTGCCACGCAACGCCAGATTGTTTTGTGTTTTCTAAAGAAAGAGAACGATGATAACCATTCAATCAGCTTTATTAATTTAGCCTTATAAGGGAGACAGGTTTTTCAGCATCAGACGTGTTACTGAGCAGAGCTGAGACCGATCTGATGAGACAAAGAGGACACTTCCTTGTATCAGCTTAGCAAAACCCCATGTGGCCTGGTACCCCCTCTAGGAAGAGCAGAGGTGAGAATTAACCTAATTTCACGCAGACATCTGGACTCCTCTGTGATAAACAATTCCCCTTTAGCTTATAAATGCAGTGGGGATTACCACTATCTATCTATCTATCTATCTAGTATGTATATATGTATACGTATATATTGATGGTGTATATGAAATTGCTCTCTTGGTAACTTAGGAGTTGCCTCTTATCTTATCTCCTGATTGTCTGGGTAATTGCTTGTGTACCTGTGTGATGGTTGCTATTAGCAACTCGTTTCAAACAAACTGGCCTTTGAAGACCTAATAAAGTAAAGTCTAAAGTCTAAAGAGCAACACTGAGTCGTTACTTATAAACGTCACTTTCCAGAAATGAAAGTTAAACTTTGTAGAAGTGAAGCCAGAGCTGCCGTGGAGAAAAACCTCCTGAAGACCAACTAGATTCCTCTTGTTCTTCTCAACATCAGCCTCTATGTCTTCTGGCACCAGCCTGAGGTCTAAAGATCAGTTTCTGTGCTCCATCTGTCTGGATGTCTTCACTGATCCAGTCACCACACCATGTGGACACAACTTCTGCCAGACCTGCATCACTCAGCACTGGGATGGAAAAAGTTTTTCTCTACAAGTGTCCCCTGTGCCCCCAAAAAACACTTTCACCCTAGACCCCAGCTGAGGAAGTCTAACACTTTGGGGTTTTTTCTCGGAGATGGGGGGTTTTTTGCTCAGTTTAAGGGGGGGCATGTTAAAAAAAGCTCCAGCAAAAAGCCCCGGAAAAAACAGCCCGCAGCAGCCTCAGAGGCAAAAAAGCTGCCCAAAAACCCGGGCAAAGTTTCCCTGTGACGTCTGCACTGGAACCCCAAGCTGAAAAGGCCCTGAAGTCCTGCCTGGGGTGTCTTTCTCCCCCTACTGTCAGACTCACCTGGAGTCCAAAAGGGCAGGCCCCCCCCCGTCTGAAGCAACATCAGCTGATGGAGCCTGTGGAGGAACCTGGAGGACAGGGGTGGTCTGCCCGATGATAAACCTCTGGGGGCTGTTCTGTAGGAACCGACCCAGAGAGGGTCTGCATGTTCTGCTCTGTTTTAGACCAAAAGAAAACCATGAGTTTTTGGGTTTCCTAAGAGAAGAACTTTAAAAGGGAAAAAAGGAGGAGCTGAGGAAAGACAGAGGCCCCAAGTTCAGCAGATGATCCAGAAAAGATGGGGAGAAGATTCAGGAGATCAAACATCAGTGAAGATCTGTAAAGATGCTGCAGACAGAGAGAAAGCAGAAGGTGTTTAGGGTCTTTACTGCCCGAAAGGAGTCTGCTGTTAGAGAGGCCTGAAGGAGCTCATAAAAGGAGATTGAAGACAAAAAAGAAAACGCAGAGAAACAGGCTGAAGACTTCATCAAAGAAAACTGGAGCAGGGGATCTCTGAGCTGATGAAGAGGAGCTCTGAAATGAAGCAAACTCTCCCGGTCTGAAGAACATTTCCACCTCCTCCAAAAAATTCCCCCCCCCTGAAAGCGGGGCCCCCCACCCCCCCAAGAACTGGACAGAGGTCAGAGTCCGTCCACCCTCATATGAGGGGGACTTTGGTGAGAGCTGCTGCCCCGGTGGAGGAGAAGATCAGAGAGAAGTGGAAAAAGCTGGGGGGGGGGTGAAGGAGGGTCCAGCAGTTTGCAGTAGATGTGACTCTGGATCCTGATACAGCTCATCCTAAAGTCCTCCTGTCTGATGATGGAAAACAGGTGAAACATGGAGATCTTTGGCAGGATCTTCCAGACAACCCAGAGAGATTCTCTGAGTGTGTGAATGTTTTAGGATATCAGAGTTTCTCTTCAGGCAGATTTTACTTTGAGGTTCAGGTTAAAGGAAAGACTGGCTGGACTTTAGGAGTGGCCAGAGAGTCCATCACCAGGAAGGGTGAAATCAGACTGTCTCCTCAGAACGGTTTCTGGACTGTTTGGTTGAGAAACAAAAATGAGTACTCAGCTTGTGCTGGACCTCCACTCCGTCTCCATCTCCATCCTGGTCCTGAGAAGGTGGGGGTGTTTGTGGATTATGAGGAGGGTCTGGTCTCCTTCTATGATGTAGAAGCTGCAGCTCTGATCTACTCCTTTACTGGCTGCTGCTTCACTGAGAAGATCTACTCATTCTTCAGTCCATCTCTTAATAATGGAGGTACCAACTCTGCTCCTCTGATCATCTGTCCTGTTAACCAGGCTGATCGTTGCTCTGATGGAGCTCTATGAAGAATGAACCTGTTGGTGAAACACCTCCACCCTGAGGGACTGTAGGTGAAGTCCTGCTGGTGGAGAGCTGAGCTTGGAAACGTCCTCAGCAGGACGTCAACACTTCAGCTCCCAGCTGGATTATTTCTGCTTGTCTGTTTCTCCACATTTTCAGCTTCTGATCGTTTCTGATGAATAAAAATGTTTCTTTCATTGTTGTTCTTCTCGTTCCAGATTCTTTCCTTTTCCTTGTTTCATCGTCTAACAATAAAACTATTTCTGGCTGCAAGCAAACAGTTAAACCTGCATCAAATGAAACTGATCATGTTTCCTATAACAGCAACAGAACATTTAAAGCCTGTTTTTCCATTTAGTTCTGGTTCAGGTTGGGTTTGTCATGTAAATATAACATGATGATTGATGAATAAAATGGAAACTTGTGGAACTGAATTTATTTTTCATGTTATAGATTTTAAAATCTTTAAATGTTGTTTTATGAAGGAAAGAAAAGATGAATCCTTGATTAAACCTTTAATAATTCAAACAGCAGAGAAGATGAAAACTACAGATTCTGCAGCTTCTAGTTAAAGGTTCTGATTTTATAAACTTTTGTTTCTTTTCTAAAAAGCAAACGTGCTGCGTGATGCTGACCCCCACCCACATGAAAATTCAGACCAATAGGCTGAGCGGGTTGTGCTGCTGTGGTTTCTGGGATATTATAACGTTTAATTTCAGACGATCACATGACTTCACCTGGACTGATTGTCTGTGACAGACCTCCACTCCACCGTCTGGCAACGCATCTCACCAGCTGCAGCCGGCACAATCCTCCACTGATGACGTCTCCGACCTGCGACCGTTATATTTATAACTGATAACATCTTATGATGTTCAGCTTGTTGCCTTCTTAAAATCACTTTGTGCTTTTGAATGTAAATTTGATAAAAATTTGCATAACGTCCTTTTACTTTAATAAATGAAATATATTTGTGAAGCATTTCTTTATTTTTACTTTGTCAATCATTTCTTTTTATAAAACCTATTAAATGTCATTGCTTCCAGGTTGATGCAAGAGCACGGTGCGTTTCTTGTTACTTTAATTATAAATGAAGTTCTCGCCCAGTATTTTGTAGGCCAGAATCTCAGCATCGGCTCCACCCCACCCCTGCGACCCCGTGACCTCATTTGGTGGTAGTCAATAGATGGTTGGATGGATAAATGAAGTTTTAAGAACAATCTATACTTCCTGTTCAAAAACAAGCACCAACTAGTCTTTCACAGCAAATGAAAAATTATTTTGAAGAAAAATGAATGTACTTTAACATTCCTCTAATTTTTACAGCACTGAATTAAAATTGATTTCTAGATAAGGCCAGTAAACATAAAATACTGAGTTTCTGCTGCCACTGCAATCTGGCCCAGATCAGCAGAGGGTTGACTGGATGGACGGAGGATGAACATCTGAGTCACGCATTCACAGAAATACACAACTGGTAATGTAGTCTGAAGCCAACGCTTTGATGCACGTGGAAACGAAGCCCCAGCGAGGCTTCATTCATATCGAGTCCTGGAGTCTTTGGAGCGTCTGTGGACCCCAGAGGACTAAGGAACATTTCCAGACTTAAACAGCAGCTTTTTTATTGCAAGATAAGTAATAAGAATAATAAAACGTTTTATCTGGTAGCGTCTTTCAAGACACCCAACAACACTACAAAATTAAAAACAATAAAAAATGATAATTAAAAGAAACTTTTAGTGAGATTGAGAACTATTAGAAATGGCTGAGAAATGAAGTGAGAAGGTGAACTTGAACAGATTTTTGGGTTGGGATTTAAAGGTTCTACACAGAGATTGCTGGAGACCGTTATGTTCATCTCCGGAACATTGCCAAAATTAGAAATATCCTGTCCAGGATTGATGCTGAAAAACTAGTCCATGCATTTGTTACTTCAAGGCTGGACTATTGTAATTCTTTACTATCAGGATGTCCACAAAAGGGTTTTTAAAAGCCTTCAGCTGATTCAAAATGCTGCAGCAAGAGTTTCGATGAAAATTTAAAAAAGAGAGATCATATTTCTCCTTTTTTTTTTAGCTTCCTTCATTGGCTCCCTGTTAAAATCCAGAATAGAATTTTAAATTCTCCCCCTCACATAAAACCCCCTTAAGTTTTAGCTCCATCATACATCAGAGATCCCCCTGATTTTTCCCATACGTTCCAAACAGAGCACTTCGTTCTCAGACTGCAGGTTTACTGGTGGTTTTCCTAGAGTCTTAAAAAGTAGAATGGGAGCAGATCCTTTTATTTATCAGCCCCTCTCCTTTGGGGAACCAGCTCCCAGTTTTAGTCCGTGAGGCAGACCCCTGTCTACTTTTAAGGCTAGGCTTCAAACTTTCCCTTTTTTGATAAAGCTTATAGTTAGAGTGGCTTAGGTTATCCTGAGCTATCTCTGTAGTTATGTGCTATAGGCTTAGGCCCGGGGGACATAATGCCCTTTTTCCCCCTTCGCTACTTTCTCACACTACTCTTCAAAATTTTTTATTATTTGCTGTTATTCAGCTTTTAACTTTGTTTCTCCCTTCTCTCTTCCTAGAAGCTACACCTGCCTGACTCTGTGTCTACCTGTGCAAAAGTCTGGAGAGGGGCATCGTCCGAGCTTCTGCTGGCAAAAAACTTGGTGCTCACCCTCTACCCATGATCCACATGGCCTGTCTTTCATGTTTAACCCTTTCTCTCTCCTAGACATAGCTACTGACGGAGCTTTTCCCCGTAAAAACCCCATTGGGTCTCTTCAGACTCTAACCTTGAAAACTGGCTCAGAGTTTATCTGTTCTTTCTTTTTTAGTGAAACGACTAAAAGGAGCTACCTCCATTACATTTACTTTTTTCCTTCCCATAGAAAAATAATCCTGGGTCAGTGCTTTTTTTGTTCTCTTTGTGTCTCTGCTCTGTTCTCTCTAACCCCAGTTGGTCGTGGCAGAGGCCGCTCACACTGAGCCCCTTCTGGTTTTGCTGGGTTTTTTTCCTGTTAAAAGGGAGTTTTTTTCCCCTCCACTGTCGCTACATGCATGCTCAGTAAGGGGTTGCTGCAAAGTAACGCCAGTGACTGTCCCCTTTTCCCACATGTTCATCCAGGAGGAGTGAATGCTGCAAGTCACTGACTGGATGCAATCTGCTGGGTTCCTTAGATAGAAAAATTTTTTTCCAATTTGAATAAATAACAGAATCTGGCTGCACTGTTCAATGATTCGGATTAATTGTAATGCATGTACCTGACTTTTGTGAAGTGCCTTGAGACGACATGTGTTGTGAATTGGCGCTATATAAATAAACTGAACTGAATTGAATTGAATTTTGTGGCTCCAGGCAGATTATGTAGGCCACAATGAATCTTTGATCAATGCTAATCATAGCTTTTCTTATTGTTTAACTAGACGCCCCGACAGCCAGAGGTAGACAGGAATTCCCTTTTTTGCAGCTCAAAAGGGGCCATACTCCAAAAAGGCAGAATAGCCACGCCTGCTGCCACCGTGTGGACAGATCTGGGTCAGCAGCAGGAACAAAAGATGTCTGCAAAATGAAACAGACACAACATGAGGTCATCTCTGGAGATCAGTGATCAGGAAAGTGATCCTTGACACAGAGTTAGACCCAGGTTCCATTTCTCCGGGACAAAAACACTGTCAGGCTTTTCAGCTTGAAGTTACCTTAGAAGAACCAGTTACATTTATTCCTGAAAAGTAGAATACAACAAGTTTTCTCCATCTTGGAAAATGGAATACACCATTTTGAAACCTGGCACTTGGACTCGTCATGACTGATCTGATCTGAAGAAGGTCAAAACATGTTGATTTGTGTTCCAAAGAGCCAAGGTCCATCCAACTGCCAGCAGAACCTACATAGAGACCAGAGGCTCCTGTACAGAGTATCGTGGCCATGTTGAAATGACAGAGCCAGCAGTTAGCAGCCCAATGGTGCTCCGATGTTCCATCAAAAATTCAGATATCTCCATCCACACTGGCCGCTCCAACGTCTGGAAACCTGCGTGAGCACATGGCAAAAGAGCTGTGTGAGGGCAGGATGGATGCAGCTGAATGGAGGTCAGCAAAGGCAGCAGATTATGAATGTTGGAGATCCCGAGCCAAGCTACCTACCTAATTTAGCCGCCCTGTGGAAAATCAAACAAGAGATCAAAACATTTGGAATGAGAGGACAAAGATCCCATTGAATCTGTGCACAGCTCAGAGTGGAAGCTTTGCAGATATTAGACTGGACAAGTTTTTCTGTCAAACTCAGCTGCATGTGAACCAGACTTGTCCAACAAATGTTCCCCAACACTGTGCTTTGATGCAACTGCTTGGTAGTGCGAAAACTGCTGAAGCCAAAGGCAGAACCGGCCCATATTCCTGTACCGAGCCGTTCTGACCGGCGCCACTGCTCCAGTGTTTCAGTGGTGCACCTGCTGTCAGAGAGGCGTGGCATTAATCCCATCGCCACTTCTCTTGGTTGGAGACTGAAACACTATCAATCTGAGTTGTTAAAGGAGTTCAAATCTCCGCTTACCCGAGTCACAGGCAGTATTTCCGCTCTGCAGGAAGAGGTTTCCCGCCTGCAGGGGGAGATTTCCTGTCAAGCTACAATCAAATCTGTGTGAAAAGAAATTGTGAGAAAAATTCACCCAATTTAGATGTGTCAGCAGACCACACCAATGGATGAATCCATTCAAACAATGTATAAGGATATGTCAGAACCAATGACACATATTAACAAACCTTGGATGGAATCTACTGTTCGACCTGGGTTAACAGGAACCCAAATGACAGCAGGTGGCACCACCTTCACAATAAACAGGACACGGGACTTGGGGAAAAATCCTGTAAAATTGTTGTTTCGGAGACCCTTCTGATCCTTTGCAATACCTGGAACGGTGTGAGAATTATTTATCATTGAATGCATTGACAGATGAGGAACTTATGGCTAGATGTGACGGAGCACTTCTGTCCCTTCCATTGATAGAACGCACACACCTGTTCACACCCACACATCGCAATGCATGTGCCTACAAACCCATTCAACTACATGTCCCTCGCAGTATATGACAGCTACAGCCAGATCGCTTTACACATTCATCTTTCCTTCTTGTAGTCCGTGGCGACCAAGGGTGCACACTTGGTGGCGTTTGGGTTCGGGAACGTGTGTTCGATATCGGTGTCCCTGTTGGGGGTGGACCCTGTGGCGAGGTTCATGTTGGGGTTCACTGGGGGTGGGAGACTCATGGGGTCGGGATCGGAGCTCGTTGGGGGGTCGGGACTGCTCCGTCCTGGGGCGGCTCTGGTTGGCGGGCTGGTTTGGGCCATGTGGACCCCTCTTTTGTACATAGCCCCCTCTCCGGAGGTGGATGGGGGTTGGTGGGGACTGGGTTCTGGGCGGGGGCTGGGCCGAGACCACCCGGGTCTGGGCCTGTCTGCCTGTCTCTGCCCCGGGAGGGAAGGGGACCACCTCCTTGGTCCGGGGGCTGGTTGCCCCTAGGGGCTGCCGGCGCCCGGACCTTGGAGTATAGAGTATGCATGGGGAGTGTGAGTGAGTGTAGGACGTCCATTGTTGTTTGTCTTTACGTTGGGAGCGAGTGATTTTATGTGTGTGGATGAGGGTGGGAGTGGGTGACTGTGACTGTGAGTGCCTGTTTTTTTTGTGACAGGTTGGGTCTTGGACTGCTCCCTCTCCTGGATCAGCTTAGGCCCCCCCATATTATGGGGGGCCTATTTCCTCCCCGCCACCCTGCCTGCCGGTGGTTGGAGTCTCTGCCCGCTGGTGTACTTGTGGTTCTCGGTGTCCGGGGCTGGATGCTTGGGTGTGTGCTGGCTCACTCCCGGTGGCTGCCTGCCGGGGCCTGGACCCCTGGGCTCTGTCGGGCCTCTGTCTTGGGGTGGCGTGTCCCGGGGTCTTGGGTCTCTGGGTCCATGGGTGGATCTGCTCGGGAGTGGACGGCTGCCGGCGGGGCCTGTGGGCTCATCGCTGCGGTTCCCTGGGGCTTCTGCACTGTCGCTGCTGGGTGGCTCCCCTGGGACTCTCCACTGCTCTTCTCTGGGGGGTTGCGGTAGTCCCGGCGGTGGTTCTCCTGGGGTTCCTGTGCTTTGGGGGGCCTTTGGATGTCTGTTGCTCGGATCTCCTCAGTGTCCGCCCGGGGACCACGGGGCAGGTCGGTGGGTCCTCACACTCGCTATTGCATATTTCTGTGGAGAAACCTTGTATACAAAGCGCATCCACACAGGTGTTGATAGATACACAGATGATCTATATTGGGCTGCACTTCTCACTAAGTACATTTTACATTCATAAATACCGTGTGTTATTTTGCGTATAAGCAAGCAGGGTGTAATCTTTTATTCTATTCATCCTTCTTTCTCTCCTCCACTCTCTCCTCCTTTTTTCCCCATTTTCCCTTTTGCTCCATCTCTCTCTCTGTCAAGCTTCTGTTTTCCTTTTCATTTCAGTCTACGTGTCCGTAACAATTGAAATATTCCCAAAGAAGTTTATAATAAAGTTTCTTTTATAAATATCAAGCAGAGCCTTAAAGCAATAGCTGTGATGCTCCGCTTGTGAAAGTAAATCTGTTGGGCAATTTCTTGGCACTCAGACAACAATTCTGAGCGCTACTCTGCCGGACAGGACACGGTAAAAAAAAAATAAAGAAAAGAAATCGGTACTCATACATTCACATCTAAACATAACGATATAAGTTTGCACTCACTCATGTAACGTTGTCCGGGTGCCTGTGGCAGCTTGAGTAAAAGTGGGCGTAACGCTTCGTCCTGTTTATAAAGGAAGTCGCTACTCTTCCGCCAGAAAATTTAATGGTAGATTATTTTTAACTAAAGAAAACCAAGAGCTTCAGAATGAAAGCAAGAAGTTAATATTGATTGTTTTTGGGGTCATTAATGTTTTGGTTTTTCTGCATAGTAAAATAAATGATTAAATGTTGGCTGATCTGATTGTGGGGCTTAGGGTTTATAAGAAGAGCTTCTGGCTCTGCTGGAGTCAGTCTGGCCTGGTTACAGAGGAGGTAATGTTGATGGGCAGCACTAAGAGAAAGATAAGGAGTTGTAAATAATATGTATATATCAAGTTTTTCTTATTTTTTCTGCTACTCTGCACTTCAGTTTTGGGAGGTGTGTAAATAAAAAGCTCAACCTTCAGATGCTGACATGCCCTCTGTGATTTTTTCCACTTTTTGGAGTCAAGTTGATGGTGTCCAGGCCCACTACATGGGCAACTAGAAGGAACCCACGACAGATGGTGTCAGGAGTGGGATGGCATGTCGGAGGAAAACCGTCCGCCTTCCAAAGCAGAGAACTGGACTGCGCTCCCAGCAGCAAGCGGAGGCTTCAGCTGAAACGGCGTGGGACACTCAGCAGTCTACATCAACAGATGAGAAGAAGGAACAGCCACAGACTGAGCTTGGTGAGTCAGGGAATGAAATTATTTCCCTGCTGCAAAACTTCATAGAAGCACAGCAGAAAAAGGAGGATTCACTGATACAGGTTATTCAAGACCTGAAAAGAACTATTCAACCGGCAGTACAGCAACCTCCACCACCAGTAGGAACACCAAGTCCAGCTTCAGCAAGTAGTCCAAGATATTGTTTGCCAACTCCAGCCTCACGTCGACCCGTTTTGTCGGAATCCTCATCTTCTTCCTCACCCCCAAGGGAGTCCAGACAGAATCGATCAAGACAAAGGTCTTTTTGGGAGAGTCATTTGGATCCAAAGATTCTTCCATATACAAATGGTGAGGATATAGAGGACTATCTTATGCGTTTTGAGCGCATCGCTCAAACTTGGAAATGGCCAGACACTGAATGGGTATGCCGACTTGTTCCATTGCTTTCTGGTAAGGCGTTATCGGCCTACATAGCAATGGATGAAGAGAGAGCCCACTGCTATACTGAACTGAAAGCAGCCTTATTGGCCAAATTTGACATATCCCTAGAGACCTACAGGCAGTGGTTCTGGTCGACCATGGTTCCACCTGATGAAAGCCCTGCAGAGACTTACTTCCGACTGAGGGAGCTTTACCGACGCTGGGTTCGACCTGCACTGCACACTAAGGAGCAGATTGGAGAGGCCATCATTCTGGAGCAGTTCCTGCGAGTTCTACCCCCTGAGATGAGGACATGCGTGAAGGAGCATGAGCTGGAAGATGGACAACAGGCAGCAAAGCTGGCTACACAGTTCCTCAATGCACGGAAGGGAGGATCCGGCGTAAATTCCATCGGCAGGAGTCGCAGAGCCACATTACAGCCTGTTCAGATAAAATCGACCACTAAACAGATCAGCCGGGACTTCCCAGGTAACCCCTCCCGGGAACCAAACCACCATCAACCGGGTAAGAACTTTGTTTGTTATTATTGTCAACAACCGGGCCACAAAGCCTCTGTGTGTCCAGTGTGTAAAGCTAAGGTCACGAGTGCCTGTTATCCACCCCGGCTTGAAGAGGGGGTTACTGGAACTGAAAACATTGGCCAACATTATCATCAAATAACTGTTAATGGACAAAATGTAAATGCTCTTTTGGACACTGGTAGTTTCATGTCACTTATAAAGCAGAGTCTGGTACCAGTGGGCCAGACAGATTATGGAAGACAAGGGGACATTTTGTGTGTACATGGTGACAAACATACATACCCGAAAGCAGACTTAACTGTTGTTATTGATGAACAATCATATCTGTTGACATTTGGGGTTATTGAAAACTTGCCAGTGGATGTAATTTTTGGATGGGATTTACCAGTGCTTTTTGACTTGTTAAAAGAAAAACAGTCCAATCAGATGTGTTCTGATAAGGACATCAAAATTACCTGTAAATGTGAATGTTGTTTCTTGTCCAGCAGTCACTAGAGCCCAGGCCAGTGTCCAATCATTACCAGACCTTGACAGTAGTCTGTGTGAGGGTGGCACAAAAGGACCCAGAAAAACACGGAGCCAACGGCGTTTTGAGAAACAGTTAAGGTTAAAAGAACCTGGGTAAAATAGACTCATTGTTGGATATACCAGAAAACATCTCTCTTTTACAGCAAGAGGATGAATGTTTGAAACCACTGTTTGTCAAAGCTGAAAGAGAAGAAAATGGGAAATGTGTGGGTGAACCAAGGTTCCTTGTTGAAGGTGATGTGTTGTATAATATTGAAAATGAGTGTAAACGATTGGTAATCCCTGCTAGATGTAGACCCCTCATCATGCATTTAGCACACACATTGCCATGGGCGGGACACTTGGGTCGTCATAAAACATATCTACGTACAAGTGCACGTTTTTATTGGCCAACAATGTACACTGATATTCAGACTTACTGCGCCACCTGCCATATATGTAAAAAAACATCTACCACCCGCAAAGCTGACAGGGCATTGCTTCAACCGCTGCCAGTTATTTCCACACCGTTTCGCAGGATTGCAATGGACATTGTGGGTCCATTAATAAAACAGCAGTAGCGGCCATCAGTACATTTTGGTTATGTCTGATTATGCTACGTGGTTTCCTGAGGCTTTTCCGCTTCGTACCATCTCTGCCCCCATGGTTCTTTGGGCTTTAATGCAGCTGTTTTCTAGGGTTGGAATCCCAGATGAAATTATAACTGACCAAGGCACCAATTTTACCTCCAAGCTAATGCAACTCTTTTACAAACAGCTTTGTATTGCTCCAATAAAAACCACACCATATCACCCACAAACTGACGGCCTTGTCGAAAAATTTAATCAGACATTGAAAAGGATGCTCCAGAAGTTTGTGGATGACACTGGAAAGGACTGGGATCATTGGCTGCCATTCCTCCTGTTTGCTTATAGAGAGGTTCCACAGGCATTTACTGGCTTTTCACCCTTTGAATTACTCTATGGGTGGGATGTCCCGGGGCCTTTGGATTTGCTCAGAAAAAAATGGGAGGCACCACCGGCATGTAAAAATGATAAAGGATCATCCAGTTTGTGCTGGAGATGCGAGAACGACTGTCAAAGTACCAGATAGAAGCAGAACTTAACTCACGTGAGGCGCAGAAGAACCAAAAGGCTTGGTATGACCAACATGCCCGTTATCGTGAGTTTCAACCTGGGCAAAAGGTTATGTTGCTTCTTCCCATCTCCAGCAATAAACTTCTAGCAAAATGGCAGGGACCATATACAATCAACCGGAAGATAGGCCCTGCTTCCTATGAGGTACACCATCCAGACAAGAAAAAGAGAGACCAGACTTACCACGTCAACTTACTGAAAGAATGGAAAGAGTCACCATTTCACCATAGCATGAAAGCTCTGATGGTTCAGAGGGTCAGCTTAGAAGATGAGGAGGTCACAGTAACCAAAGGTCTGGTCACCACTGCTACTCCTAGATTGACACATCTGGCAGCAGAACAAGTTTCACAGCTTCAAGATGTATTTAAATAAGTCTCCTCCCTTTTTTCACCCATTCCAGGCAAAACCACCCTGACTCAACACGACATCCGGCTGAAGGACAAGATGCCTATTCGCCAGCACTCTTATAGGGTCCCCCAACAACTGGTGGGGAAATTGCACATTGAAATAAAAGAAATGCTGAGACTTGGAGTCATTGAAACTTCTAGTTCAGAATGGTGTAGTCCAGTTGTCATCGCATTCAAGAAGGACGGTGCACTGCGGATATGTATTGACTTCAGGAAACTCAATGCAATCTCAGAGTTTGATGCTTATCCAATGCCTCGACCGGATGATCTGTTGGAGAAGATTGGAACTGCCAAATACATCACCACACTTGATTTATGTAAAGGCTACTGGCAGATTCCGCTTGAGAAGAGTTCCAGGCGTTATACAGCTTTCAGAGTGCCAGCTGGACTGTTTTAGTTTACGGTGATGCCATTTGGGCTACATGGGGCACCAGCCACCTTCCAGAGGCTGATGGACCAAGTTCTCCAGGGTTGTGATCACTGCAGTGCAGCTTAGCTTGATGATGTGTGGTGGTTTTTAGCAATTCATGGGAAGAGCATATCCAACATTTGTCCCTTGTTTTGAGAAAGATCCAGGAAGCAGGATTAACCCTCAACCCTTCTAAGTGCAAGTGGGCACAAAAGGAGGCACAGTACTTGGGCTATTGCTTGGGAGGAGGAGAGATCCGGCCCCAAGTGGATAAAGTGGAGGCAATCAAAAACTGTCCTAGACCTCGTACCAAGAAAGAGGTCCGATCTTTTCTGGGATTGGCCGGTTGGTACCAACGCTTTGTACCCCACTTTGCAACTATTGCAGCTCCACTTACATTGCTGACCAGAAAAGACCAAAGGAATCCAGTAATCTGGTCAGATGAATGTGAGAGGGCCTTCAATATCCTGAAGACACTGCTTTGTTCTTCTCCTGTTTTGAAGAGCCCAGACTTTGGTAAAAGGTTTGTGGTACAGGTGGATGCCTTCGCAGTTGGTTTGGGGGCAGTTCTGGCCCAAGGGGACCCAGGAGATGAACCACCCCTGTTATATCTTAGCCACAAGCTGCATCCACGTGAGACCAGGTATTCTACTGTAGAGAAAGAGGGCCACCACTTTCATGTTCATCAAACCAATCTTTCACCAGTCTTGCTGTGTGTATTGGTGCATTGTCATCCTGATACACGGCACCACCTTCAGGATACAATGTTTGAACCATTGGATGCACATGGTCCTCAAGAATGGTTCGGTAGTCCTTGGCAGTGACGCGCCCATCTAGCACAAGTATTGGGCCAAGGGAATGCCATGATATGGCAGCCTAAACCATCACTGATCCACCCCTATGCTTCACTCTGGGCATGCAACAGTCTGGGTGGTACGCTTCTTTGGGGCTTCTCCACACCGTAACTCTCCCGGATGTGGGGAAAACAGTAAAGGTGGACTAATCAGAGAACAATACATGTTTCACATTGTCCACAGCCCAAGATTTGCGCTCCTTGCACCACTGAAACCGACGTTTGTCATTGGCATGAGTGACCAAAGGTTTGGCTATAGCAGCCCGGCCGTGTATATTGACCCTGTGGAGCTCCTGATGGACAGTTCTGGTGGAAACAGGAGAGTTGAGGTGCACATTTAATTCTGCCATGATTTGGGCAGACGTGGTTTTATGTTTTTTGGATTCAATCTGGGTTAGCACCCGAACATCCCTTTCAGACAGCTTCCTCTTGCGTCCACAGTTAATCCTGTTGGATGTGGTTCGTCCTTCTTGGTGGTATGCTGACATTACCCTGGATACCGTGGCTCTTGATACATCACAAAGACTTGCTGTCTTGGTCACAGATGCGCCAGCAAGACGTGCACCAACAATTTGGCCTCTTTTGAACTCTGGTATGTCACCCATAATGTTGTGTGCATTTCAATATTTTGAGCAAAACTGTGCTCTTACCCTGCTAATTGAACCTTCACACTCTGCTCTTACTGGTGCAATGTGCAATTAATGAAGACTGGCTACCAGGCTGGTCCAATTTAGCCATGAAACCTCCCACACTAAAATGACAGGTGTTTCAGTTTCATTGTCCAACCCCTGTATATGCACCAGTCTTTGTGCAGACGATGGAAACCGCACATTGAAGAAGAGGATATTGTCAAGTTGATCTTGAAAAATATTGATCCCTCATTGACCAGTCAGCTAAGGAGTAGCAGAGTAACGACTGTGGATGAACTTGTTCGTCTGGGACAGCAACTGGAGAAAGATCGAGACAATCAACAACAGTATGAACACCGGAAACAAGCCAAAAACCCACCTAAACCAGTGGAGCATAGACCTCATCCTGACAACACAGTAAGGCAAAGACAACCCAATTACATCCAGAATCATAATCGTCCTTCTCAACCATTCTGTTGTCATTGTAAGGATAATCATTCTCCTGCAGCCTGTCCACGGGTTGGAACTAATAGATCCCCTTTACCTTCAAACCCTCCGCGACCAACTAACAGTACAGCACCCATTTCATCAGCTCCAGGCCCAGCGACACTTGGCTCTCTCACCAACACTGGATTTTCCAGTGAACGCTGCTCTACACCCACTTCTTCAGCCAGCCCTCTTCCAAGTCAGTTGATAATTCCCATTAGCATAAATTCCTGGAAAGGAGCTGCAATTTTGGATACAGGTTCCTCTTACACTCTAATAAATGAGAACGTATGGAATGAACTAAATGGAGAAATCAAACCTTGGACAAGAGGACCTTTGTATCTAGCAGATGGAGAAGGACGTCAGCCTTTGGGATGGACTGAAATCCCCATTTCATTACAGAACCAGTCAATTAATTTACCTTGTGTTATTTTGTCTGCTCAAAATCTCACGTTTCCTGTAGTCGTGGGTCTTGATTTCATTTCCCTCTCTGGCCTGCAGTTTGATGTTTCTGGGAAACGTTATTGGTTCAAATCCAGCAGAAAACAACAATATGATTTCTTACCAGAACTTGCATCATGGCCAAAAGAGCAGTTTGCTTTTTTCTCAGCCATTGCTCCTGCCAATTTGATTATGCTGGGGACAAATGAAGAACTTTTTCAGAAAGCAGTCGCTAATGCTCACCTGGATGATTTTGGTAAACAGTCATTGTTGTGCCAACTACGGATGAATTCTGACATCTGTACCACCTGCCTGGGACGTACAAATGTACTTACCCACAAGATTTATGTTTCTTATGATGTACCGATCAAACAGAAACCATATCGAGTTTCACCTGTTAAATTACAGCTTATTAAAGATCATGTAGATGATATGTTGAAGAAGGACATCAATGAGCCATCCACATGTTTTAGTACCTAAAAAGAATGACACCAAACTACGTTTTTGTGTTGATTTCTGAAAACTAAATGCATACACCCACACAAATGCATATCCATTACCTAACATCCAGGAAATTTTAGAATCCCTTTCTGGAGCCGTGGTTTTTACAACCCTAGATTTGGACAATGGCTATTGGCAAGTCTGCATGGACCCAGAAAGTCGGGGAAAAAAAAAGCTTTTGTGTGCCCACATGGGTTTTTCTAATTTAAAGTTATGCCATTTGGACTGAAAAATGCACCAGCCACCTTTCAAAGATTGATGGAAGTGGTGTTAGGTGAGCTCCGGGGAAAAAACTGTTTTGTGTATTTAGATGACATTATCATCTACTCCCTTAATTATGAACAACACAGTGTCGACCTACAATCAGTACTGGATAAACTTCGCGAAGCAAATCTTACCATAAACATGAAAAAGAGTCAATTTTTCTGTTCTTCCTTAAAATTCTTGGGACACGTTGTTTCTGCATCCGGAATTGCAGTAGACCCGGATAAAATTAAGGCTGTTCAAGAATTTCCTGTTCCACAGAATATCAAACAGCTTCAGAAATTTCTGGGAATGGCTGGTTGGTACCACCGCTTTGTGCCTGATTTCTCTGCCTTAACAGAACCTCTAAACGCTCTGAAGCGAAAGGGAGCACGATTTATATGGACACCAGCTATATTTGAAGCCTTGAAGGAGTGTCTGATCTCTCCCCCCATCCTTGGTCATCCAGACTTGAAAATACCTTTCATTGTTTATACAGATGCCAGTGAAGTGGGTTTGGGCGCTGTACTAACTCAACAAACTGGATTGGGCTCAGAACCGGTCATCGCTTTCGCCAGTCGTACTTTCAACACAGCTGAAAGATATTCAGTAACTGAACAAGAATGTCTGGCTGTGATATGGGCCATCGAAAAATGGAGACATTTTCTGGAAGGACGACATTTTACAGTTGCAACAGGTCATTCATCATTGGTCTGGGTTTTTACAACTCAAAAAACCAGCCCTTGTTTGATCCGGTGGGTTCTCCGACTGCAGGACTTCTCTTTTACGGTGGAATATCGAAAAGGAAAGTATAACACAGTTCCAGATGCTCTGTCACGAGCTCCGATTGACACAACCATTCTCCCATACTTGTGCAGTGGTGCTATGCTCTATGCGAGACACCTCTCGTCAACTACTAATTTCAGATGACAATATCTGGAAAGCCCAACAGGATGATCCATTTGCACAAGATCTGTATCAGAAAATAATGTAAAAAGGACCAGTGCAAGAAACGCCAACTATCAATTACACTTTTGTAGAAGACAAAATCTACAGAGTTGTCACCTTACCACATAAAACCCTTTATCAGGTCTATATACCACCAGCACTTCGTAAACAATTGTTGTATCACTACCATAATGACCCCTTATCTGGACATTTTGGGCGTTATAAAACTTATAAACACTTGCAAGCCTTGGTATACTGGCCAAGGATGAGCATTGATGTTCGAGACTACATCAGAGACTGTCACATCTGTCAAACACACAAACCTGAAACCAGAAAAGCTCCCGGAAAATTACAACAAACAAACGTGAATGCACCATGGGAATTGATGGGCGTGGACCTTATGGGACCTTTCCACAGAGTAGTAATGGCAACATTTACGTCCTGGTTTTTGTAGATTACTTCTCTCGGTGGGTAGAAATGTTTCCCCTCCGTAAAGCTTCTGCAGAGACAGTTTCTCATTACTTAATCAAAGAAATTCTATCATGATGGGGTCTACCACAATTCATACTTTCGGATCAAGGACCACAGTTCGTTTCCTCCATTTTTGAAGACACCTGCAAAAGATGGAATCTCACACGGAAGAAAACATCAGCATATCATCCCCAAACCAACCTGACGGAAAGAATTAATTGTAACATCAAAGTTATGATCTCTTCCTATGTCAATGACAAACATAAAAAGAGGGATAAATACTTACCAGAGTTTCGTTTCGCCCTGAACTCAGCAGTTCATGAATCTATGGGCGTGATCCCTGCTGAGTTAAACCTAGGACGACCTCTTAAGGGGCCTTTGGATGGAGAGCTTCAACCCATTCTGTATGACCCTGATACTTCTGTCTACATCACTGCAAATCAGTTATCTGAACTTTGACGGTTTGCAGATATTAACCTGAAGAAAGCTAAACAAAGACAAAAACCATGAAACCATGATCGAGGAAGAAGAGACGGCAGTTTTTCAGAGAAGGATAGAGTATGGATCCGCTCTCACCCCTTGTCCAAAGCAGACAAATCATTAACTGCCAAACTTGCTCCTCGATGGAAGGGTCCTTATTGCATAATCAGAAGAACTGGACCTATAAATTACGAAGTGGAGTTAGAAGATACTGGAGAAGACCTTCGTGTGGTTAATGTATCACAAATGAAACCTTGTTACCCTACTGCCAAAGAAGTGGATAAAACACAGCGAAAAAAAAATCCTGGAAATATTTGATGAAGAAAATTTCCATGTCTTCACTTCTTCTGACCTGTTGGCAAATTAGAATAATGAAACAAGAACCAACAGACACATTTTTTTTTCTTGTGAAATAAACTTCTCCTTTAGCCTTCTGGTGTGTGTTATATATATATATATATATATATATATATATATATATATGTTTTTTGCATGGCACAGAGAACTTATTATTTTTCCTTACTAGGACGGAACTTCTCAAGGGGGGGTGTGTGTGACAACCTGCTCGTCTCTAGATCGGTTTCACTAGTTATTTTCTCTCTTCTCTCTTTCCTCGGCCCCTCCCGTCATGCCGCCACTTAATACGCAAAGTCATGCCCTGAACTTGGCCGTGTGCTCACCTGATTGGTCCACCGGTCATGCTCGTTTCCTCCTCTCATTTTAAAATGAGAGAGCGTTGAAAAAAAAAGCAAAACAATAGGTTGGATCTGATGTTCGGGGCTGCTGTCTGAGTGCTGGGGATCCTGGGGGTGTGGCGCTCTGCTTGTCTAAGATTCCCACCAGACCTCTTTTTGCTGTAGGAGCATTATATGTATGGGAGCCTTTTCCCACGAGATTGTGGAAGAGAAGAAAAGATCATTGGACATTGAATCTTCTTATGGACATTTAAAAAATATATATAAAAAAACTGAATATGTGAATGCTGTTTTTTTTCTCTCTCTTTGATGGGGGGTAATCTGTCTTGTGTATGTGTGTGAAAAACAAAAGAAACAATCTTTATTGTCATTCTAAGCCGTTAAGGGGTCAACTTCATTGTTAAGTATGATCCTTATGTGACAGTTAAAGGAAATGTTACAATAATATAACAATTTCTGTTATCCAAATTGTCAGGAGGGATACCTGGCTGGCACCCCGTTTTTGTTTTTTTCTCATTTAAAAAACCGTCACAGGTTGACAGGTGAGTTCATGCAGGTGAACCTGTGAGTGATTTCCTCTGGCTATTCATGATGCTCTGGTCAAGACCTTTACTCCTCATCCTCATCTGAAGATCTACATTAACGAATGGTTCCATGTCTCACTTGGGAACCAGTCTGCAAACCCTCCTCCTTGTTTAATCACGGTTGATGTTGCACACTGCATCAAGATGATCAGCCAGAGGGGCCTGGGCCTGAAAAACTAAGCAGACCGTGTCAAAGACTTCTTGTCAGGTCAGTAGCAAAGCTTCTTCAGTCACACTGCTTGCACCATGTAAACTGGCCCTACATGCATCCACAGTTCTGGGGCTCAGCATCTCAGGAAAGGTGCTCTGTGCAGGGAAGCTCACCGACGGCTCCAGCATAGGAGAAACAGCAGAGACTGACACTGACCTTACAAACCAAACTGAATTTTCCGAGTGAATTTCCCTCCTCTGTGGTTCTCCAGGGAAAGACATTCATTTGAGGCCAGTCGTCGCTTCCAAGGACAGCTGGACCATAGATGGCCCGGATCGTTACACAGTTTACTGCAGGAGAGGTCCGTGTGTGTGGGAGCTCAATGAGAACCTGGCTAATGGAGTGAGAACAGCATCGGAAAAGAAAATAATACGACCACACGCAGAGTTATACCCGGCAGATTGAGGATTGTTGTTATAAATAAACTAATTAAATTTTGGTCGTGAATGGACAGAAAAACCCCGATTAATTCCAAACACGTTGGGTTTGTTACCCCTGGCCAGAAATAAATCCTGTTTTTAGAGACAACGTCTTTAAAGGAAAGCTGTCACGCACGCCATGTTTTTCCCGTTCTGATCTGGGAAATCTTCTCACATCGTCTCTGATGGGACGGTTTTTCTCCTGTCATTAAAACATCAGGAGGGAGGATTTATACTTGGTGCACACAAGACTGCAGTGGTTCATGTCCAGTTGACGTCAAGTTACTTTTTCTTCCTTTTGTTGTGACACAAATCAGATCACCGTGTAAAAACAGGCCTTTTGATTAAAAATGTGGGTAATCAGTTCAATTCAATTTTTCATAAAGTATCATTTCCAAATCAGAAGTTTTTTCACATTTGTTTTTAACTATAATGTATATTTGATTCTCAGTCACTTAGAATTCATGGTTCATTACTTCTCTCAGTTAATTAACTATATTAATCAGGCACTGATGACCTGCGTGACCTGTAGAATATTCACTTTTCTACCAGTAGGTGGCAACCTATTCATAGTATAAATTAAACACACAAAATAACACTTGAAACGGGAAATGAATCTATAAAATCAAACATCTGGCCGAGCAGCTACAGTAATAATGGACAGTTTAGAATTTCATAGAATCAAGAAAACTGGCTCCGTAAAACATAAACATCATAGCGAAGTCACTGTTCTTCTGCAGAAAGACTCGTCTTCCTTCCTGCGCTGGTAAAATCTGACAACTTCACTTTGTCACTGACTGAACTGGTGAGCCATAATGTACTGGAACATAGAAAACCAGTCTGGTGAAACCCATTGCCACGTATTTAATTCAGGTCTGATATCCCAGGAACCATAGCAGCACCGCTCAGCCTATTCGCCTGAATAGTTCATGTCGGTGGAGGTCAGCTTCACTTAGCTAAGCCAAGCAGGAATCAGAGAATCAGTGGAAAATTCAGCCTTGTTAGTTTATGCTGAGCAGATTCAGGATCTGGACTCTAGCGCCCCCTTTGGGTCTTAACACAAACCCATAGTTGGGACATGATCTGCTCCTCAGCTTTTCATCTTCTTTTGTTTTGATGCATGAAGCTGATTTTATTAACTTTAAAGTCAGAATTTTTCTTTTTAAAATTGATTTCTAGAAAGAACTAAAACTAAAGTTTAATCCTTAATGAATCCAAAACTATGGTCTGTGTGATTTTATTTAGTTTTTACAGATTGAGTTTCTTCCTGAAAGCAACAAAAGTCTCAGCTTGTGTTTATTGGAGATAGTTTCCATGTCAGATAAGAGATCTGTGGAGCTTCACTGAGAGGACAGAAGAATTAGAGGAAGAAGATTGACAACAAGACCTTCATTCTAGAAGCTGTTCTGCTTTTATCCAGCAGAGGGCAGCAGATCCACCACCTGGAAAATAAAACTTCATCAACTTCCTGTGATTCAATGAGACAATAAAGATACAGGATGGAGAAAATGAGAGGAGCAGAATGTGATTCAACAAGATGAGAATAACTGAGGTTCATGTTGCAATAAACTCGAGAATTATTGTGTTTAAACTCTTCAGTAAACAGAGAAAAAGGTGTTTGGTGTCAGATGTATTAACTGTAATTAGTAAACATTAGGAAATAATGTCTGCAGTATGAAGAAAAAATACTGAATCATGAGTTTAGATTCACATCACAGAGATAAAAATGAAGTTTGAGTGAAGCTTCATCCCTTCCTAACAAACAGCTCTGGTGAGAAGAGATGATGTTCTTACTGTTTCAACCAGCAACATTCAGAGGATCTGGACTCGGTGATGGGAGAAGAAAGTCAGAACATAAACAAGACCTTCATTTGGATTGAACATGTGGGTCCAACCTGTTTGTCCTCTTGTCTGGGTCCAGCTTCTTGTTTCTGTGGTTCTGTTCAGTGGGAAAGAAAGGAGCTGCTGATGCTTTACTTTATTCTTCAGCTCCTTCAATAAAACTGTTTAAACAACACAGGATGCTCTATTCTTCTAAAGGTCTCTGTATGTAAAGGTCAGGCTGCTTTACAATGACCTGTGACCTCTGACCTGCTGGCTGAGGCTCACTTCCTGCCATCACACACTGGGTAGGCGAGCTGAGGTATGCAGAGCAGATCTCCTGGACATGGAGCAGTTGGAGGTCACCAAGCAGATGTGTCGAACTGGGTTGGTATATCAAACGCCACCACTGGGTCTGTTGCTTCAGAACAGGAGGTTTCAGCACCTGAACCCAGTGGGTTCAACCCCACACCTCCTATGGTTCAGTGATGACACCTTTATCTCTGAAAGCTCACGTGAACAGAACACGACCGCCTCTTATGAACAGCCAGAGGCAGATTAAGGACGGGGTCATCGCTGCGCCATGATGACAGAAACCTGGACTTCTGGGTTCTGAGGAGGGGGGAGGGGTGGATGTAAAATAAATGTCCCAACAATCCACCGGACCTGACCGAGGACAGGAAGAAACGACCCGACTGGCAGTGCATGAACCATGAGGCTCCTGAACAATGACTGACAGGACAGAGGTGCTTTCAGACAGTTTTATTCTCAACATGGGACAGGTGTGACCTCTGACCCTGCTCTTGCAGAGGTCTGTTCAGTAGATCAGCAACGGGACGAGAACAAGGAGGAATAAATTAAAACCCACAACAACTCGTCAGGTAAAAAACGTAATTCAGTCAAAACGTCAAAGAAGGAAATTCAAAGAAAATCAAACTCGACAAAAACTAGAAGCTTGAAATAAAAACCTTAAAAAAGTTGGTTAGAAAAGGTTCTGACTGGGTTTTTGGTTCTGGTTTCTTTCTCACTGTGCTTCTGTGACGCTGCAAACGAGCTTCCACACACTCACAAACACACACTCTGTACAACCTTCAGTATTTACAGACGCTACATCCATAAATCAGTTCTGTCTCTTTAAAAGTCCACAGCTCGTCTCAGAGATATGGGCGGGGTCTCGTCTTAGGCCCCGCCTCTGACTCTGTGAGGGCCAATCAGCAGCTGCTGTTCTTAAACTCTCCGTTCTCAGTGATGGACAGCTTGGTGGGGTTGCTTGGCGACAGGCCGTTGCGGATGCTGGGTGCGCCGTAACGCTCCTTCACCTGCGTCAGCGCCGCCATCAGCCGCGAGTTCGCCGCGTCCAAGGAGCCGATCCGCTTCTCCTGATTGGACAGAGACAAGAGGGGGTGGGGCTGGAAGTCAGACTGACAGCTAGGACCTTCAAAATAAAAGTTTGTGAGGCACTAAACATAAACGCTGTCGGGTAAAAACCACACCGTCAGAGACTCAACAGAGGAACAGTGATGGTAAAAAGAAAGTACACCCTCTAACTGATCTAAGATTTAAGTTTTAGGACATAATGAGAATAATTTAGTCTTCACCAGGTTTTAAAAGTATTTCAACTAACTGGAGTTAATTTCACTATAAAAGCAGAATCCACACTTAGTGAACAACACTGAAGCCAGAGTGGAAAAGCTGAGAAAGTAAGCGCACCCAACAGTAGAACCTCCTTCAGCAGCAGTGATTCTCTTGCTGACTTCTTCAGTCTCTCACTTTGTTCTGGAGGAACTTTGCTCCACGTTTCTTTGCAACGTTGCTTCAGTTCTGCTCTCTGAAGGTCTCACTACAGCATTGCAGTTAGACCGACGCCTGGACTTTGACTAGGTCATAGATCTGCTGCTGTGTTTGGGATCATTATGACCAGGTCTCAGCTGCTGGACGGATGGACTCACATTTGACTCTAGAATACTTTAGTAACCAGAGGAGATCATGGTCCACTTAGTGAAAGCAAGGTTCCCAGATCCCGTTGATGCAAAAAAAAGCCCAAACCATCAAGTCCAATCCCTGGAGATCAAGCAGAAGGCATCCGGACTTCTCTTGTTTCTTGAAGACGTTTCACCCCTCCTCCAAAAGGCTTCTCCAGTTTTTCTTCATGTTGTTTCCAAACATCTCTTCTCTGGTCTCATGTGTCCAAAGGTTCCAGAAGGAGGGATGTAACCAACGTTGGATCTGTACCCAGGATGCTCTGCACTGAATTCCTGTGAATAAACTGGACGTTTGTTGCACTGTACAAACAAACAGAACTGAACTGAGGTCGTCTCCTTCATCCAGAAGCAGCTTCGCTGGATGAAGGTCCTGCTGCCATCTTGTTTTTAAAGAGAAGAGGTTTTCTCCTCCAACCCTTCCAAGCAGCCAAACTGATTCAGTATGAACATCTGGAGGACATCCGCTGTGTTCCTGGACTCCTGAGGTTACAATTAAATACTGTTTGAACCCAATAAAGACCGGATCACTTGTATGCAGAACTGGAAGAAGGAGGATTGTGTTTTTACTCAGATTTCAACTAATTATCAGCAGAGTCTATTAGACGTTTTATCCCCTTCATTGGAAAGTTACTGCAGGACATCAGCAGTAAAAACTACAGCAGTGGTTTGTGTGTAAAGGTTAAAGGTCAATACCATGAATAATACTGGATGTTTGTCAGATTTTTATCATTGAAATAAAACTGAATATTGGTCTTCAAATATGTACGATTAGAGCCTTCTGGGTTAACAGCATCAGGTTCAGGTTCTTCTGAGTAGAAAGCTTTACATCTGGATCATTGGTGGAGGAATTTACTGGGAACCAGAATCATTTTCAACAGTTTTATGAATGTTTGGTAAATTCTGAGGTTTTAAGCATATAAAACCTTCACTAACACTACGGTGAGGAACAGGAAGGTGGTTTTGACCCGACAGCAGCAGTTTAAAGGCAGCAGCCAAACCAATGAAACAGGAGAACAAAAAGCTGAAACCATCCAAAACTAAAAAGGTTCTGTGAGGTCTTCTCCTCTGACTCCACGGCTGCTGAGAAGGTGAAGCTCTGGTGGTTCAGAAGGGGCAGGGGGTGAGGATGAGGGGAGGTGAGGGTCGGCAGCCAAACGGAAATCAAACACGCCAACACGCCTGCCTCAGATAAAACCGGGTCCATGGTTCTGATAAGACGATGATGAAAAAAATCTGTCCAAGTGGACATTTAGATTCTGAACTATAAACTGAAACAGAACAAAGACGGATTTTGTAAGGAAAGTTTTATGTGATTCGGCCACCAGAGGGCGCTGATGGACTCCATTAGAACATCAGAGGTTTGTTGTTTATTATAAATGAATTAATTAAAGTTTGAATTCTTTTTGCATCTTTATGCAGCAGCAACAACACGTTCACCTTCCTTGTTGCTATGGCGATTCCCTCCTTTTCTGGAGCCCACAGCACCACTGTTTTCATCAGACAGGCATCAAGATTTTCAGCCCAAACAAACTTGTGTGAAAACCCATCAACCACATCCTCACAGGGATGGTTTTACGGGTTCCAGGAGATCCGATGGGTTAAACAGAACCTTCAGGTCCAGTTTCTCCAGAACTATCCAGGGCTGAAATCTACTGGGAGTAAACAAGAGTGTGGGCGTGTCTCTCTGCACTCTGGGCTCTGATTGGACAGAAAGCTGTCCTACAGCAGTGGGAGATACACTGGCTGGAAGGAAACAGAAACATCTCAGACTGGATGCAGAACCTGGAGCTGTGGAGACAAACCCATAAGGTTCTGAATATTTCATTGGGTCCGGACCATCATCACAGTCTAAGCTCAACATTCTGTGGGAAAATCTGAATAAATCCTCAAACTTAAACTGTGATTCTGGAAAAAACTAGAAAATGGATCAAAATTAAATTACTGGGTCGGGTAAAGTCCAGCTTTCTGTGACCCGTCTGAACTTTGAATGATTGTTCTGTTGGAAAGGATGGCTGAGCTGTGGAGGTCCAAACAGGACTGGGTTTACATCAAACTTTGGGGTCATTTTTATAACTACCATATGAATATGCTGCTTCTTCAGCTTCAAAGCATCGTGTGTTTGGGTTCCTCTAACTGAGAAGGTCCAACTGTGACAAAAACACAAGAAGAAGAAGAAACTAAACCAATCAGTGAGCTTTACATTTAGGGCGTCATTTTTTGCATGTAAACACCTTTCCTAACTGTAGGGGGCAGCACTGAAAATATTTCTGAAACCTTTTAAACTGTTTTCTGACTTCCAACTAGAACCCGATCGACTCTGGTGTGACTTCGTTCTCAGCTCCGACTTCCAGAACAACTGGAGCGCCACGAGAATTTTAAACAGCTGAGGGACGCTGCGGTAAGAGTTCCAGAGTTTGTCCAGCAGGGGGTGTCTGTGTGTCTGCTCTCTGATTGGCTGGCTGCAGTCTGGAGGCGTGTTGGCGTTGTGTGGTGAACTGAGTTTCATGTTAAATTAAAATCAATCAAATTAAACAAACAGCGTGGTGGAGGGGGCGGAGCTACAGGTACTTGCCTGATTGGTTAATTTCACATCCGTTACTGACCTGCAAGCAGTGAAGAGACGATGAGAAAAAAACTAAACCCTGACTGCTGAGACCATGAGATGAAGCTGCTGCTCCAGACTGTCTTCATGACCTGATTCAGTTTCAGCACCTAATGATGATAATGATGATGATGATGATGATGATGAGGACGGTGTTTCTGTACCTGAGCGTCGATGATCTTCTGCTTGGCTTCGATCACCGCCTGCATCTCTGCGTGGTCCCTCTTTAGCTCCTCCTCCACCGCCATCAGCCTGCAGGAACACACTCGACATGACGCTCTGAAGTGATTCTGATACAAGTGTTTTGTTGTTCAGATGAGTCTCTACCTGCAGATGATGCTCTTCATCTGGCCATCCTTCTCCTCCTGCTGCCTCCTCAGTCGCTCCTCACTGTCCTCCAGCCGGTTCTTGTACTCCAGCAGGAGTTTCTGCATCTGCTGCTCCTGAGTCAGGAGCCGGCGCTCGTACTCCTCCAGCCGGCGGCCGGACACCCGCAGGCGCTCCTTCAGCCGGGAGATCTCCAGCTCGTACTGCAGACGTAGCAGAGATGGAGCAGCTTTAAAACCAGTTGAAGACCAGTTTCTGGTGCTCGGCACAATCAGCCCGCCCATCCAGGTGTTTGTTACCTTCTCTGTGTTCCGGCCCTCTGCTCTGCTCCGCTCTCCTCCCTCCTCCTCCTCTTCGTACTGGCCGTTGCTGAGGACCCATGCTGCGGTCCTCTCCACTGGAGACATCGCTGCCGCCTCCACCGGCGTTCCCGTCTGCATACAGACAGGGACGTCATCACAGGCCTACCTGAACCAATCAGAAAGCTGTGTTGCAGAGCTCTACATACCTGTGGTGGCTTATTAGCTGCGCTCCTAGAGGGTGGAGCCACGTTCTCCACCAGACCTGTGGACAGCTGGCGGTTGGAGGGCGTTGGCTCAGTGTTGGCGCTGCTGCTGCTTCGTAGCGAGGCGCTCTGAGGCTGAGAGCGCGGTGTCCTGGCTCCGCCCCCTCCTCTGCTCTGCTGCTCCACCTTGATGATGTGGGCGGTGCCCGCAGTGGAACTCTGACGAGGGATGGCGACTGCTGTGGCAGCACCCAGCGGCAGGTCGGGCAGCGGATGCCGGCGCGGTGTGGAGCACTCCTCGCTCTGCGTGCTACGCCTGCTGCCGGCCTCGTCCAGGCTGCTGTTGGACGGCACGCGACCTTTGCCCCCCATCTGGCTGCCGAAGTCGTCTGAGTTGCTGTGGCTGTTGTGCGAGCTCTCGGTGCTCAGGTTCTCGGAGCTGGAGTCCTGTCGCAGGGAGTGGGCGGAGCGAGTGGACAGGCTGTGGGTCGGGTTGCTAAGGTGGTAGACGGGGTTCTGGAAGGAGAGCGGCTGCAGACTGCGCTGCTGGCTGACGGAGGGGTGCAGGGGTCGTCTCACCTGCGGCGCACTCTGTGGCTGACCGTCTCTGGGTGAAACTTTGGATTGGTGCGGCGCCGGCTGGGGCGTCACCGGGTTGGAGTGGGGGTAAGTCACTGGGGCCGGGCCATGCCCAACAGAGGCCTGAGAACCCACCCTGCTGAGGCGGGGTGGGGCCTCATGGTGTGTTGGGGGCCCTATAGGGCCATGAAGGCTCTGAGAGTCCTGAAGGTCCACCAGAGAGACGCTGCGACCATTCGGTAGCGGGCCGTCCCGCTCCTCCTGATCCGAGAAACTGGTGTGGACGGAGGGATGCTGCTGAGCCAGCAGGGGGCGCTGGCTTCGACCATAATCCTCCATCAGCTCACCGGCTGGAGACTGAAGACTGCGGACCTCGCTGCGGCTGCAGGAAGTCACACAGACATAAGAGACAGGAAACGACCACAAAGACATGTTCCACTGTTTAAAAAAGATCTAGTTGATTTTGATCTCTGAACAGACGAAAAAAACACAAAACCTTTACATTAATTTAGGTTTTACAGCTTTTTTTGACTCTGTGAAGGCATCTGCCATCTTCTATGATGGCATCAGCCTTCATCTGTGGTGTTGGAGCAGCATCTTATCTACAGCTGAGAGGAAGCAGTTAGATCAGATCATCAGGAAGGTCAGATCTGTCCCAGGATGCCTCCTGGACGACTACAGGTGGTGGAAGACAGGAGGACTCTGGAAAGATAACATCACAGTCGGACCCACTGCTGGACCCTGTCTCCACCCACTGCTGGACCCTGTCTCCACCCACTGCTGGACCCTGTCTCCACCCACTGCTGGACCCTGTCTCCACCCACTGCTGGACCCTGTCGCCACCCACTGCTGGACCCTGTCGCCACCCACTGCTGGAGCCTGTCTCCACCCACTGCTGGAGCCTGTCTCCACCCCACTGCTGGACCCTGTCGCCACCCACTGCTGGACCCTGTCGCCACCCACTGCTGGACCCTGTCTCCACCCACTGCTGGACCCTGTCGCCACCCACTGCTGGAGCCTGTCGCCACCCACTGCTGGAGCCTGTCTCCACCCACTGCTGGACCCTGTCTCCACCCACTGCTGGACCCTGTCGCCACCCACTGCTGGACCCTGTCGCCACCCACTGCTGGAGCCTGTCGCCACCCACTGCTGGAGCCTGTCGCCACCCACTGCTGGAGCCTGTCTCCACCCACTGCTGGACCCTGTCGCCACCCACTGCTGGACCCTGTCGCCACCCACTGCTGGACCCTGTCGCCACCCACTGCTGGACCCTGTCCCCACCCACTGCTGGACCCTGTCGCCACCCACTGCTGGACCCTGTCTCCACCCACTGCTGGACCCTGTCCCCACCCACTGTTGGACCCTGTCCCCACCCACTGTTGGACCCTGTCGCCACCCACTGCTGGACCCTGTCCCCACCCACTGCTGGAGCCTGTCTCCACCCACTGCTGGACCCTGTCGCCACCCACTACTGGAGCCTGTCTCCACCCACTGCTGGACCCTGCCGCCACCCACTGCTGGAGCCTGTCTCCACCCACTGCTGGACCCTGTCGCCACCCACTGCTGGACCCTGTCGCCACCCACTGCTGGACCCTGTCGCCACCCACTGCTGGACCCTGTCGCCACCCACTGCTGGACCCTGTCCCCACCCACTGCTGGACCCTGTCTCCACCCACTGTTGGACCCTGTCTCCACCCACTGTTGGACCCTGTCTCCACCCCTTGCATGAAGCTGTTGCTGAACTGGAGATCTTCAGTGACAGACTGCTGCATCATAGGTGCACAAAGGAGTGTTATCACAGATCCTTCCTCCCAGCAGCTGTTAAACTTAATGATCATCACTGATGCGATCAAGCTCAGTAAGTATTCACACCCCTGCTGATATTTAGAGAGTTTTTTTCTTTCCTTGTAAATAGTCTGTTATTGATTTTTTCCAGTTTGTACATTTTTAAATCATCCTGTTTAATATTTTTAATAACTGTACTGTATGTTTTTCATGTTGTAAATGATCCTTCACTGTCATGCTGTCATATTCCATTATTATAATCCAGACAACCACAAGATCAGGTGGTGCATCTGAGTAGGTGTGGGTATATATTATTGAATATTACAGGTCGTTTTCAATATTAGTTGATTTGTTTTTATGTTTGATTGTGATATAAATATGTAACATGGTGTCTGCATCGAAGAACATGTATCTGCATGGGTTCATTTTGATGTTCGGGTCTGAAATAAATTATTCATTCATTCATTCATATTCTTTACCTCCATGCTTCCATCAGCCTGAATTCCCCACTAAGGGACAATAAAGCTAATTTCTACTCTATTCTATTAGCTTCTAGTGACGATGATTCCATGTTTCCAGGGGTTTCAGGGTTCACTTCTCAGTCTCCTGCCTTTCCCTGCTCTCCCTCTTTATCCACAATCTAAGGAATGTTGTTGGAATTGGTTTAGGTGAAAAAGCAAACATGGGATCATGAAACATAACTCCACTTCCTGTCCAACGTGGAAGCAGCTGGGTTCTGTCAGCTGATTGGTTACCTGTCAGCGGGGTCCTCGAAGATTCGCTGCAGCCCCGACGACACGCTGCCGCCGATGTTGTGGGTGGGGCTGTTGTCCTGGAAACGCCTCAGCTGCTGCTGGATTGGTGTGGGCGTGGCCAGACAGCGGGAGATGTCTCCCAGAATCCTCGGCAGCGGGCCCAGCTTGGCTACGGTGGCCTGCAGGAAGGAATTTTCACCCTGTGGTCGTCGTGTGTTGGTGTGTTTGTGAGCAGATGGATTGAACGGAAGCATCGGGTGGAGGCAGGAAAAAGCAACACATGGTGGCAGGAAGTGAACAGAAAGAGGAAAAATAGAGGGAAAAACATGAGGAAAACTTAATGGAAAGCAAAACAAACCTAGAACATCATGCTTCTACTGAACAGAACCAGAACACAGCAGAGCCATGCTGAGAGTGAGCTCCGACAGGTGAGAGGGGTGAGGGGGGGTGAGGCACAGCTCAGCTGGTGGAGGGTGGGGGCGTCATGCTGTGATGTTCAGTCAGGCGGAGTTAATGAGGTTAGATGAACTCTAAACACACCAGCTGATCACCGATCAATCATCACATTTATTCAATTAAAGAAGATTCGTCTCTGAGAGACCAGAACATGGTTCTGATCCAACAACAAACCGCTGCAGGACCGACTTCAACTTCATTTATTCTTAGTTATTTTCACTTTGTTATGAATCAGTTTGTCCATCTGGGTCTCAGAGGCTGAGAGACCCGGACCTGAACGGGATTTAGTCCAGAAGCTCCAGTCAGAACATTTCTTTACATAGAAAAGTTGTTTCTTCCTGAAAAAGCTGCTAAAAAACAACTTTTCACAGGATAAACCAGGTGTGGGTTGGCTTAAAATGGGTTTTAAATCAAGGTTTTATTCCGGTTATTCTGGTTTTTATTCTGGCTAAACTCACTGAATCTAAACATCTAACGAAGAATCCAGGAGCTCCATGATGGACCCATCCTTCCTTGCACCGTTTTTACTTTTCATTTCAACGCAGGCGGATTATTCATGAACTCGTCTCTGCTGCAGGTTTTGGGTCGGACTGATTTAGAACAGTTTCTGAGTGGACATCAAAGTCTGGAAAAATGTAGGAAACGTCCTTAACTGACACGGATAAAGATCCAACCCGTTCTCCTGAATTTCCTGGTTTATAAAACATGATGTAGCATTTTTACTGCGTGCTATCATCACAGTGCTCACACACACACGCACACACACACCTTGTCGAGCTGAGAGACGACCTCCCACAGCAGAGCGTGCAGCACCGACAGCTCGCGGCCCAGGTCGATGTAACCCTCGAAGCCCGGCGTGTTGGACAGAGTCTCCGGGTTGGAGATTTCCGACAGGAAACGCATCATCCCGGCCCACTCGTGCTCCAGGAAGTCGTTCATAAAGGCCATGTACTCCTCCTTGTTCCCGAACCTGTTGAGGAAACGAGTCTCAGACCAGGAAAACAACAGAATGGATCCACCTCCTGGAATGAATCGGAGCGCAGACTCACTTGGTGAAGTTGGCGAGGTTCTGGATGACCTTAGCGATGAGCGTGAGGGTTCTGGACGTCCTGTCGTCCGGGTATTCCTGCATCAGACTGAAGAGCGACGGGGACATGATGGCGGGGCAGAGGAAGCGCAGGAAGAGCGAGGCGCTGATCAGACGCTTGCTGATGTCCTGCGTGTGGCCGCGAGCGACGCACTGCTGCTTCCACGACGCAAACACTTCCTTCAGCTCCCGAGGGAACACGCTGCGGAGAAACGGGCCGGGACGGATCAGGATGAACTCTGGCACAGGTAACTCCTCAAAATGTTAACACAAGTTCCGGTGCTCTGGGGTCCAAAAGCAATCAGAACATGTTTATTTATTTATATTTAATACTAATATAATATACAGACCTATTCATTAAATTAGAATCTGGTTCTGATGAGGCTCGTTTGTCAGACTAAAAGAACCTTTAGAAAATAACATTTTAGCAGGTAACAAACATAGTTGACGGGTCAGAAATGATGAAGCTGGGTCAGACTGGGTCGCTGAGGACATGAAAACTCTTAAAGGAACCGGGCCGGGCTCTGATTGGTCAGCTGACGGGTCAGAAATGATGAAGCTGGGTCAGACTGGGTCGCTGAGGACATGAAAAGTCCTGAGGAACCGGGCCGGGCTCTGATTGGTCAGCTGATTGTCCTCTGATCAGTGATTGGCCGGTCCAGTGACTCCAGTCCACCAACAGCATCATCAGCCAGAATGTTTCAGTTCAGTTGGGACCAGATGCTTCATGCAGAACTCAGGATATTTCTGTTCATCTCCTGCTGGGTTCTGAAGTCCAACATGTGCAGAACATTTTCCCTTTAATGTTTGTTACGTTCAGGTGCTGAATTTAAACCGGGTTTATAAAAATGAGTTTGGATGTTTTATCGTCGCTTCAGAGATGATCAGATTTAACGGATCTCAGACAGAACCAAGAATTTTTACGGACCAGTAAAACGGGCCTTTCTGGGGAAAACGGGCCCAGCTGGGTCTCTCTGACACAAAGTGTTAAATTATACATAAGTTAGCGTAGGAGGTCCTGACCTCCTGACCTTCCTCAGGTTTCAGCTTTTTAAAGGAACAACCAGCAGATTCTGAGCTTTGGATCCAAGACACGGTAAACAGGTAAAGGTGTGGTCTTCAGAGGCGTGCAGAACATTAAAATCCAAACTCATCTGGGTTTAGAACCCAGTGCGGGTCTTACCAGTAGGAGTTGATGATCTTGCAGAAAGCCAGCTCACAGCACATCTTCAGGTTGCTCTGATGTTCGGACAGATCGCTGCCGGAGCATCGGCCCGGATCCACCTCACAGTTCTCATCCGACTCGTACAGAGCCTTGATGAACTCACCTGGAGACCCAAACACACACAAAGAACTTCATCACTACAGACCCAATCCACCACAGCAGAACCCTGAAGCTCTGAGAGGTTCCACATGCAGCCACATGTTTCTGCATGACTGAACATCTGGAGGGGTGAGGCGTTCACTGTCAGCACAGAGGCTGGGATTTTACAGCTGCAGCCTGCATTAAGCTTTAACGAGTCGCTCTGTGAGGCTGAACCGCTACGAATCACTGAGCGAGTTAATATTTAATAACCACAGCAGCACCGAGCTGCTGCAACATTAAAACAGAACCCAACCCAACACTGAGCGGCTCTGATCCATTTCTACACAGGAAGCTGAAGGAGGGGATGTTTTAAAAAGGTTCATGTTTGCTCTCAGTGACAGAAAGTCTCAGCAGGTTCCCAACAGGAGGATCTATTTTCAGCTTCTCTTTCTTCTGAAATGTTAACAATCAGATGGAGGAGGATGAAGATGATTCATCATTCAGCAGAAAAATAAACCAGAACCCGCAGGAAGATCTGACGGCAGCAGACATGAGAAATAAAAACTCGTTAGGTTCTCCGA
This sequence comes from Crenichthys baileyi, assembly GCA_036173005.1. Taxonomy (NCBI): domain Eukaryota; kingdom Metazoa; phylum Chordata; class Actinopteri; order Cyprinodontiformes; family Goodeidae; genus Crenichthys; species Crenichthys baileyi. The sequence goes on along the minus strand of JAHHUM010001820.1, from coordinate 79,954 downwards.
CATTTATCCAGGAGCTTCACCACTCACCCAGAGCATCATGAAGATACTTCTGTCCCACCAGCTTCAGATACTCCTCGATGGCCTTGGTGGCCAGCGTGTTCTCCCTGAAGATCAGGACGTCATGGTCGGCACAGCGATCCACCTCCGACATCACCAGGTCAGTCAGGAAGTCCTGAACAGGAGATAAAGGAAAGGTGATGTCATCTAACCTGAGGATGATTACTGGACCTCAGACTGAGGAACCGCCTGGATAAGATCTTTGACCCAGAAGACTGAACCAGACTGGCCAGCATCTGAAATGATCTGTCCAGCAGAACTTGGAGAGTCAGTGAAGTTTAAGGTGTTCCTCAGGGATGAGTTCTGAGGCCACTTATTTATGTCATTAGTAACAGAAACTAACGATCTATCTGCTCAGGATGATAATTTACTTTAAAAATGTAAAAAAATCACTAATTAATGCATCATTTTAAATGTTTAATGGTCCATCTGTTGTGATGCTTCAGTCATTGAGTTCATCTCTGATGAATCAGTTACATTAATCTCACATTCAGCAGCTGGAAGGAAAAATTGGCTTTCTGAGACTTAATTTCAGTTCAAATCTATGCTGGACTACAGCGATATTATTTCATTTTTCCTACAGTCAACCATGGAGCCCTGAGGTCGTTTAAATAACTGTAAAATAAACACATAGTTTTAAGTTTATTGGTTCAATAAAGACACACATTTTTTTATGTTTGAACTTAAGCTCCTAATTAATAAAAGCAGGGGTGCACTGATTGCAGTTTTCTGGCCGATCACCGATCTTTAAAAAGCCTAAACGGCTGTTTCCGATTTTTCCAAACCCTGACGCTGTCTGGTGTTATAATGTCACAACTGAACAAAACCTGTGAAACGATTCAAACTTGTTTTAATTAACTGCACGAGGCAGTGCTCTCAAATATAAATGAAAGGTTTAGAGTTTAAACACCGCAGCAGAGCTTAAGGGGACAGTGGGTGATTTTCAGATCTTTACTAAGGTAGATAAGATCGGTTTTACATGTAAGCATCTGCTGGTCACCGATCACCCAAAATGATCAGCCGGCTGATCCATCGGTTCACCCTAAATAAAAGAAGACGTTTTATTAGAGTTTGTAATGAAACGATGTCTGATTTGGGACTTCCTCATGAGGAAAAATAAAGACTTTAATAAAAACAAACATGTTAAAACTAAAGCTGCTCAGTGGCGTTTAACAGTAAAACTGTCATTAAATCTCAGTGGTTAAAGAGAAAAGTTCACAGGTTAACAGATATTAACCATCAGAAAGACCAGAGTCACCAGACCTGCACAATCACCTGGGATCTACCTCCTGCTTCTCTTCTGTAGATGAATTATTTGACTTTTAAACACATCATACCTCCAACTGGAACTGCATTGGGAACAAAACCGGCTCCTAGTTCTGGTGATGGTCACCAGGAGGAGCTCATTTTAAGATCACCACAGAAACCCTCCTCTGGGGAACAGAACAGAGATGATGTGTTTTTACGCCTGAAGGCATCGCCGCCGCCTAACTGGACAGCTTCGTGCTCTACCCTTCCTCATGGTGCTGAAGACCACCTCTTTACTCCAAACCTGCTGACCAGAACACCACTTCATGCTGGAGGTTTTCATCACCTCCACCTCTAAAAACATTTACCAGTGACCCAAATCACTAGACACCAGACGAATCTGAGATACTCCAGAGACAAAGAAGAGATAAAAAATCAAGGAAAGAATCCTACATCTCAGCCCAGTTCAGAATACTGGTATGCCAACGTAGAATATAAAGGAGGTGGTCCGATACAAGCTAGACTTGGAGATAAAAGACTCATTAAAGAGCCGTTACGTTGAAACTATGGCTGAAATACTAGAAACTAGAAATAATCTGCAGGGAGAGATGGAGTTAATGGATTAGGAGTTTTTACCTGGAAAAACAGACGCAACATTTAACATTTGGAGAGGCAAAGGCCTATCGTCATACTGTATCTATATTCATAAAGAGACAATAAGAAATGTTCAATCCATTATGAGACAACTACAAAATAGATTTCTTCAGTTATCTACAAATTCATCATCATATACATTGTTTTAATCTAAATATTTAGAACATTTTTGAAATGCCCATCTTGAATTTTTTTCTCAAAACATATCTAGATGATTCAGGTCTTAAATTAATATCAAGATTATATCAGGATCTTCATGAATTTAAAAGCACAGATTATATCAAGCAAAAATGGGAAAGAGAAGCAAATGATTTAATATTGGAGGACTGAGATGGCTGAGTTGACTGCTATAATCTGGTTTATTCAATATTTATTATGGAACGAATCACATTTCATAACAGACTTCAAATAGACAATTTCAATAAAATTTGGGAGAAATGGAGAACATATATTTTGCCTAGAAGGCCAGAATATGTCTGACCCCATAGATGCTACCTGTCAAAGAAACAAATCTGTCTAACGTGCACCTCTTGTTTATCCCAAATTTTCCAGGGATTTTTAAAAAACCCCACATGACAACTTATAGGAGAGGTAAAACATTGGGGATAGGGTTGTTGGAGCTTTCCAGGACCCCAGAAACAACCCTGGTAACCCCTGGTTTCCCATGGTAACTCATATCCTACAAGGACTTTTCCTGTATTATTTATTTAAACACAAACTGTTTGGTGTTTAACGGTGACCCAGATGAAGGTCACAAGTCAGTTAATCAACATTTAGGAAGTTTAGGATATTTCATTCAGATAGTTCATTAAATTATTCTTCTCCCATTTCTGATTTCCAGAGACGGTTTTAGAGACTTTCATGAAGAAGCTTTTCTTTCTTTAAAACATTTTTTAAAAGATTAAAACTATAGTTTTTATTCTAACGAATGACTGATGTTTAGCTTCCTTCTAATATAATAAAGGCCCAAATAATGATCCATCTAAAGGAATAATACATTTGATCAGAATTTCCATAAATAATAAACTCTGTGCATTTTCATCTGAAGCAGCAGGGGGCGCCACATCTTCAGCCTTTGCTGGAAGACGGTGAATAAAACGTTAAATGAAGGAAAAAAACGGAATAAATGAGAAGAATAAAGATCAGGACCTGCTGGCGTTCCTGCTCCTATTCAGACACTTCGTCGTTCCGTGTTTGGATGAAATGTGAGGAAAACTGAATGAAAGAAACTGAACCTGCCAGCGAGTGACCCAGCATCTCTCAGGAAGAACCCGAAGTGTCGGTTCTGACCTTGGCCCGGCCGGTGCTCTGCAGGATGTGCACCAGCGCACACGCCATCTCCTCCTTGTTCTTCACGCTGATGACGGGCTCCAGCACGGAGCACAGCATGGTGTAGTTGTTGGTGATGAACTCGGCGAACTCCTTGTACTGCTCCATGGGCAGGATGGAGATGGTCTGGAAGCGCGACTTGATCCGGATCGAAGGACCGCCTCCTTTAGCCTTGCTGGCGGTCGGCGTGCTCACCGGGTACCACTTTTCCACGAACTGCCGGCCCGTCATGCTCGGCACCGGGATGTTGACCAGCCCCACGTAGTTGTTCTTGTCCCTCCTCTTCTTCTTGTCCACATCGCGGTAGATGTGGACCGTGATGCTGCGCACGGTGGGCAGGCTGGAGAAGTCGAAGTACTCGCCCCAGAACAGGCTGTCCTGGCGGGTCTTGCTAGTGGTCCGGGCGTACAGAACGTCGTCCAGACACAGCTCACAGAAGTACTTCTTCTTGGGCGGCAGATCTTTGGCTTCGATGATCCACAGACGCAGCAGGTTCTCCGCTCGCCGACAGTTGTCCTGGGAAGACAAACCCAAATAAGGTTCTGTGGATGTGTTTTAATGTTTGCAACCAACGGTACCAACACAACCAGATCATGTCTCTGAGTCAGAATAAAACCTGAATACAGAACGGTTCTGGGTTTTCAGGTCAGAACCAACATGTGAAACCAACCAGATCATTCTGTCAACAGAAACGGGCCAGGACTGCTGAGCTGAACCACTGAAGCTTGCTACATACAAACAGAAACTCACCCGGACCTTCCGGACCTCCCTGCAGTCTGATGAAGCAGTTTTCAGAGTCTCACCTTGTTGGGCTGAATGGTTCTCCTCAGGTTCTCCATCCACTTGTCTCTCTCTGAGGCCGACGTGCAGCTGAAACACTTGCTGCCACCTGAGTAGGTCACCTGGCAGGAGAGACGTGATGAAGAAACGTTAACAGTCAGTTACAGATCAGAGGGGCCCGGTTCTGATACGTCTGCAGAGCAAGCAGAACCTGAACGTGTCTCTGCAGCAGATCTCTCTGTGTGTCTCACCTCGAAGCAGAACTCCTGGCCCAGGATGCTGCTGTGCAGAGGTTTGATGAACACGTCCTCCTCCATGCTCAGGGCCAGAGCCTCCACCGCGCTGCCTGGACTCAGCAGAGACTCGTGGGAGCTCGACTCCTTCAGTTTAGGAAGCCCGCGAGATCTGCAACACAGAGGAGATCCAGATCAGAAGCAGCTGGTTAGATCTGGAAGCTAGGAGGCGCTGCTGAGCAGAGCAGCAGACCTCTGATGTACAGCAAGGCAGGAGAGCTGAAATACCTACGAAAAACAAGCCCAGAGCCAGCTGAGGGGGGTTCCCCAGAGCATCACTGCTGCTGCTGCACCCGACTCCCCCCTGACTCCACCCGACTCCCCCCTGACTCCACCCGACTCCCAGTTTAACGCTCCGGCTGACAGTGGGAGACCCGTTCAGTAAGTCAAGCATCATCTGTACCAAGAGCTGGAAAAACAAAGTCCTGGAACACCAGATCACCTGGGGGGGTTACCATGGTAACGGAGCATCAGGAGGACGGGAGCTAGGCAGCAGGACGTCACGGAGTGACGAGCAAGACAGGCATTCAACTACAGACCTGCGTCAGGGTGGTGGGAGGATGAGGAGGAGTCAGCTGCAGCTTCATCAGCTGGAGGTTCTTTCATAAATCAAGAATCAGAATCAGAATCAGAATCAGAATCAGCTTTATTGCCAAGTTTGTACATACAAACAAGGAATTTGACTCCGGTACACTTTGCTCTTTGGTTTTTGTTTTTGCACTACAGAATATACATATTTACAATGTACAATATACACATATATAAATAAAAAGGTGCATTTGCAACATCTGTCTGCCTGTTGTTTGTATTTTATTGAATGTTCAACAGAGAAACAGCCTGAGGGAAGAAACTGTCTCTGTGGCGGCTGGTTTTAGTGAACAGCGCTCTCTAGCGCCACCTGAAGGCAGAACTCTAAACAGTTTATGTGCAGGGTGTGTGGGGTCTGCAGAGATTTTAGCAGCTCTTTTCCTGACCTTTGACCTGTATAAGTCCTGGATGGAGGGAAGGTCAGCCCTGATGATTCTCTCTGCAGTCCTGATTATTCGTTGCAATCAGGAATCTTTATTGTCATTTTGGACCCATAATGGAAATTCTGGTCCAGACACTCGGCTCAGAATGCCGACAGGTAAAATTAACACACAATCTCTGGAGACCGGTCTCAGAACCAGATCCATTACCTGAGCCACATGTTTCTGCCTGTTTAAACAGTTTTACCTAAACGGTTCTGGCCCATCAGAGGTTCATGTGATGTCACTTCCTGTGGACTTGCTGTGATTCTGTTTAATCCTCCTGCTCAGTTACATAAACCCAGATTACTGATGAGATGTTTCTCTGACGGCGCCGGCCAATCAGCTCTCAAGGATTAAAATTCTGTCACATGACATTCACAGAACACCTCAATCAAAGATCCGATCAGGTGGTCAGCTCCCCCTCCAGAACCCTGCAGTCCAGTCGCCTGATGACTGTGGAGCAGAAACATCCTGATGGATCAGAGATCCAGCGCAGAATCCAGAACCTGGAACCAGGAAACCATCTGAAACGTACAGAAGAACTGACCCACTCTGGATGCTCCAGCTCACCTTCAGCTCTGATCAGATCATGTTCCAAAAGCTCTCACTGAGAAAGATTTGAGGTTCTACGATCAGACAAATGGGTTCTGGTCCAAAAGAAGGGTAAATGTTCACTTCACCAGAGAACCTTCAGCTGAACTGCTGGCTTGCATTTACAGAACTGTACCAGTACCTTTAGACTCCGGTTCCACCATTAACTGCAGGTTCTGGACAGGAACTCAATGGAAAATCAGCCACAGTCTAAAAACCCAGAAAGACTGTTGATCAGAACCACTTTAAAGATTACAGGAAAAGCTGGATCCCAGAGGGGAAAACTGACCAAACGAGGAGCTGGTTTGGGAATTCTGATCGGGATGATTTAAGGAACAAAATCCAGAGATCCTCCGGATTTACTGACAGCTGCCTCTGGACCCACGAGACCCGGCCAGCTGGTTCTGGCTTGGAATTCTATAGGAATCCAACCATGTTCAGAAACCTGGAGGTTTCCTTTGGGAAAGATCGGATCAGAAAAGAAGAATCAAAGAGCAGAACCAGAACCAACCTGACCACCACACATGGATCCAAACTGGGCTGGGCTGTATTAGAACAGAAACCTGATCCACACTGCAGGAGGAGGAGCTCTGATCCAGAACCAGTTCAACCTGCTGCTGATGCATGTAGGACCCGAGAAGTTCTCACAGCAGAACCTTCTTACGGTTCTGCAGGAACAATGTCTGTGTTGATGTTTCCTCAGTGAGGTTCTGTGTTCAGGTTCACATTTTGACCAGCAGAACCCAGACTCAGAAAATCTTTATCAGAACAGACAGAACAGCGGAGGGCTGGAACCGGACCGAACCTCAGAGACTAGATGCCAACCGGACAGCAGTGGGCTGGTAGGGAAACCCGATCTTTCCTGCAGGTCCGATTTGCAGATTAGGAGCCTAAATATGAAAACTCTGAATCAGAACATGTTCTGATCCAAAACAGAGCTCAGCACTGGTTCCTCTTAGCCATAAATCAGATCATAAACAGTGAATGGAATACAACCCTGTTTATCTGACCCTGAGTCTTACTGGTTCCTCATGATACCAGGCTCAGATGACCGTCGGGTCACAGGTTGGTTCCAGTTAATATGTTGGTCAGAACCTAAAAAGTTTGGGAACCATTTCTCTAAATCCATTTCTATCATCTTCCAAATAAAAAGCAATAATCTCTGTTTCGTCTAAAAAAAACCAAACCTGCATCGGATCCCAGAACCAGAGCCCAGTGAAACCAGAAACCTCACATCCTGTTGACCCGTTTCCATCAGAGCTCGGCGGTTTGTTCTGCCTGAAGCTCTGTTCCTGTTCCGGTTCTGAGTGCCACCCTTTACATCCAAATGGACCGCTGGAACACAGCCTTCCCTACCCTGACGGTCCCAGTAAAACCCAAACTGACCAGTAAAACTGGACCCAGTACCATCCTACCTTAATCTGAGCGACGCTTTCCGAGCCCTTCGGAGGACAGAAGACGATCCGTCCATCAGCGGCTGGAGCTCAGAGTGTGTGTGTTTTATGTGTGTGTGTGTTCCTGTCTTGGCATCACAGTGAGAACCATTTTCCCGATTTCACCATCAAATTGAGGACCGTTGGTACCAAAGTGAGGACATTTTGCTGGTCCTCACAACCTATTTTGCTAACGGTTAGGTTTAGGACTAAGGTGTGAATTGAGTTTAGGTTAAGGTTAGGGTTAGTCATGCACTGGTAATGGTTAGGTTTAGGGTTATTGTCAGGGTTAGGGCATAGAAAGGGTTGAAAATGACTGAAAATCAATGGAAGTCAATGGGAGTCAACACATGGTCCTCACTACATATAGCAAAACAAGAGTGTGTGTGTGTGTGAGTTTTATGTGTGTGTGTGAGTTTTGTGTGTGTGAGTTTTATGTGTGTGTGTTTTGTGTGTTTTTGTGTGTGTGTGTGTGTGTGTGTGTGTGTGTGGGGAGCGTTATCCTGCCATCCAGCTGGCTGACATCCAGCCCGTTAAGCTGGAGTCGCTGCCTCTCAGACCTACAGTAAGAGGTCCGACACTCAGATACTCAGCAAACAGAACAGAACCAGTTTACTCCTGCTGGAGGGACGGGTCCGATACGCATCCCTGGGAGGACAGGATCTGTTCCAGAACCAGCAATCAGGCTCAGATGGCCGACTCCGATGTGGAGGAGCTGCGCTGCCAGTGCCTCTCAGAGAATAAAAATGATTTTTAGGAGAAATGTTCTGGAATTGGCTGCATTTTCTGACTGATCCGAGTTCCACTCAAACATCTCAGGAGTTCCCTGGTACTGATCCGTCATGGACATCGCACAGCAACAGAAACTTGATCCTGACCTGGACCACAAACTGGCAGAGGAGAGGGAGCAACGGACAGAGAGGAGCACTTCCAGTAAAAACAGCTCCACTCGGTTCTGGAGAGGAACACAAACTCACGTCGGTCCCTGAAAAAGCCTCCAGATGTTCGGTTGGGTTTTATTATAGTTGTTGGTTCTGTTTCGGCCCAAATATCACAGACAGCAACAAACAGGCTATCATTTTCATTTTCAGATGTTCTCCTGCAGGTCTGGTTCTGGTATCAGCTGATCCGCCAGATGTTCTGCTGCAGGTCTGGTTCTGGTATCGGCTGATCCGTCAGATGTTCTGCTGCAGGTCTGGTTCTGGTATCAGCTGATCTGACAGATGTTCTGATGCAGGTCTGGTTCTGCTGCAGGTCTGGTTCTGGTATCAGCTGATCCGCCAGATGTTCTGATGCAGGTCTGGTTCTGCTGCAGGTCTGGTTCTGGTATCGGCTGATCTGCCAGATGTTCTGCTGCAGGTCTGGGTTCTGGTATCAGCTGATCTGACAGATGTTCTGATGCAGGTCTGGTTCTGCTGCAGATCTGGTTCTGGTATCAGCTGATCCACCAGATGTTCTGATGCAGGTCTGGTTCTGCTGCAGGTCTGGTTCTGGTATCAGCTGATCCGCCAGATGTTCTGATGCAGGTCTGGTTCTGGTATCGGCTGATCCGCCAGATGTTCTGCTGCAGGTCTGGGTTCTGGTATCAGCTGATCCGACAGATGTTCTGATGCAGGTCTGGTTCTGCTGCAGGTCTGGTTCTGGTATCGGCTGATCCGCCAGATGTTCTGATGCAGGTCTGGTTCTGCTGCAGGTCTGGTTCTGGTATCGGCTGATCTGCCAGATGTTCTGCTGCAGGTCTGGGTTCTGGTATCAGCTGATCTGACAGATGTTCTGATGCAGGTCTGGTTCTGCTGCAGGTCTGGTTCTGGTATCAGCTGATCCGCCAGATGTTCTGCTGCAGGTCTGGTTCTGGTATCAGCTGATCTGACAGATGTTCTGATGCAGGTCTGGTTCTGCTGCAGGTCTGGTTCTGGTATCAGCTGATCCGCCAGATGTTCTGATGCAGGTCTGGTTCTGCTGCAGGTCTGGTTCTGGTATCGGCTGATCTGCCAGATGTTCTGCTGCAGGTCTGGGTTCTGGTATCAGCTGATCTGACAGATGTTCTGATGCAGGTCTGGTTCTGCTGCAGGTCTGGTTCTGGTATCAGCTGATCCGCCAGATGTTCTGATGCAGGTCTGGTTCTGCTGCAGGTCTGGTTCTGGTATCGGCTGATCTGCCAGATGTTCTGCTGCAGGTCTGGGTTCTGGTATCAGCTGATCTGACAGATGTTCTGATGCAGGTCTGGTTCTGCTGCAGGTCTGGTTCTGGTATCAGCTGATCCGCCAGATGTTCGGGTCTGGATTAGCAGAGAGAAATCTGCAGCAGCATTTTATCTTCTGGGAACCTAAAGCGAGATGATGAGGAACCCTGAGACAGAAGACAGACCTGCAGCTGAAAGACAGAACTTCAAAATAAAAGCCTCCCTGCAGAGGATCCTTGGTTTCAAAGTAAAATGGATCCTTGGACACTAATCCAAACTGGATCTCAGGATCTCCAGATCCTAAAGGTGATGATTCCTACAGCTGCTTCCAACAGTAACACCGACCTTCATCACTCAGATTTGCTTCCCTTTCCCAGGTCCAAATGTCCCTGCATGCCGTTTACAGCGGAGAAGCTGACTTACACACCATTTAATGATCAAACAAAGCCCGGTTCTGGTCCCACCGACCATTACAGTGCTTCATACTATCAGTCTCACATCCATGCAGTGATTCACAGAGACAACAGAGGGTTCAGTATCTTACCCTGGAGCAGTTCAACATGTAGAGAAAGGAATCCAACCAACAACCTCCAGTGGGACTCCTGAGCTGCAGGTTGGACCAGCACCAGAACATTCAAACCGGTTTGATCAAAGAAACCACCATCGACTAAATGAACTCAATCAGTTTAAATCAGAGATAAAACTCTGATCTGTTGAGTCCGGCTTTAGAATCAGCATGTGAACAGAACCATGGTGAAGCAATGGGCCTTACTATTAGGACGGTTACTGTCTGAAGGTCCAGTAGGAGGACACCTCCAGTTAAACCCACAGCGGTACCTGTCTGCATCAGCAGGGCGGAGCGACGGCAGTCTGAAGCTGGTGTTCCGGTCCAGTTTGGTCTGACTCTTGGTCCTTTTGATGGAGCCTTTGAGACGTTTGCTGAAGAAGCCCTGAAAGAGAAGGAGACCCAGGATCAGAGGAGCCAGCAGGTTTCATGACTGACTCTGTTTCACCACCAGGTGGCGACTGAGCAAAGGTCATAAGGTCAGAACATCCAGAACCAGGTCCAACCTGATCCTTTACCCGTAATCAGCTGTTAAAGTGCTTTTCGGTATGAAGACAGAGTTGATCAGAGCTCAGGGAGGCAGAGGAAGAGTTTCACCTGAAAACCTGCAGTTTAAACTTGATCATCTCAACCTGAATGGAACAGAACCAAGGAGGTGATTGTAGAGCTCCAGAACTTCAGTGGCCTTTGCTTCACACTCCTCTCATGACTGCAGTTATACCTGTTTTTTGCGCACCTTATTCTACCAAATGTTATCCTTCCACTCAACTTTCCTTTAATATGCTTGGCCATATCCAGCTTCTTCAGCAATAACATTCTATGGTCAGTGACTGTCTTTTGGACCTCTGTCGGTTTCTCTGTGATTCTGAAGAACATTTCTGTATTAACAATCATCTTCCACTGATCTAGTGTTATATTATCGCTTTATTAGCTGGGAGCCAGAATCATCTGAACCAGCAGATATTTATCTCTCTGAGGGAAACGGATCTTTCTAAAACAGTTTCAGCTTCTGTAATAAACACTGAAATAAACGTTTCAATGATAGATGCACCGTTAGTCTGAACTTTAATGCCAGACGATGCATATTAAAGGTTACAAACGGTTATAAACCAGAGCAGAGCCGCCGTTCAGACTGCAGGCCTCACCCTGAGCTGGACAGCAGCGGTTAGATGAGCTCACTCTGGTAACCAGAGCTGGTAGAAACCACGCTGGTGGTGGTTGGACCACCAGAGATGCTCTGCAGACAGAGACGAGGTGTTTTACTGGAGCGACCGTCAGCGTCTGATGTTGGAGCTTTATTTAAACAGGCGAGTTCACAGAGCACAAACTCTATGATTAAACAGATTTAATTCGATATAAAACTTTCTGTGCGTTTCTGAGACAGTGAAATAATACTGTTACTATGACAACCAGCGTGCTGCTGGCTCCTGTTTCAACATCAGCCTGTGAAACATAACCTGATAATAATAAATGAGATGAATTTCTACACAATAATTATTAGACTAAATTTTCCACATTTGTTTCCAGCGTCATGATTCATGATTTCAGCGTGCTCTGGGTTACTGCGCCCCCTGTGTCACACCCAGGTATTACAGCTTCCTCCTGGACGACCGAAGGAGGAGACCCAGGAGAACCTCGTTCCTTCCAGGGCGTTTACACTCCTGAAGTCCGTTTACTCTGGTCCAGATCTGTTCAGGGGTTTGTTAAGGCGAACCAGAACCAGGCGAGAACGTTCAGTGTGTTTATGGGTCAGATGGGTATGGGCCAGCAGAACCAAATGTAAATACAGGAAGCAGATTCTGAGTTCTGAGCTGGTAGAAATGCAATGCAAACCTGGCTACAGGAAGGTGTTCGGGTCCAGCTGGCAGCGGTAGGTGTGTCAGACCAAGGTCGGATAAACAAGCTCCTCTGGAGTTCTTCCGGAGTTCGTTTAGAACCGAGACCACCTGCTTCAAACGGTTCTGGTACGGCTGTCATGGTCCGCACCCTCTGGTTCACCTCTACACAACCGAACCGGACCAAGGGAAGAAACGGAGCAGAGTTTGTTCTAAATGGACTCAGGGTGACTAAAACTGCGAGGATAAGAGGAGGTCTCCTCCCTCTGGGACTTCAGCGTCATTCCTGATGTCAGGAACGTTTCATTCCTGCTACAATCATCTTTAAACCTGCGGATCGGATCAAGATCACAAGGATGTGACTCTTAGAGGCGCTGTGGGACGTTTGGGGACCCAACCGAAGTTGGACATGTTCAGAGCAGGTTTGTCTGCAGCTTTAAAGAAAACATGAAGATGTGCTGCTGATCCACAGAGGTGAGTGGAAATAAATAGAAAGTCTGATGGTTCTGGACCCATTCTGCTGCAGAACAAAGAGCTCAAACATCCAGCACCATCATACCGAGTTGTCTGCATCCACTGCAGCCTACCGCTCAGAACAAAGCTGAGTAACTTCTACACAGAACACAGACTGGACTAAAGGAGCAGGAGCCGGTTCTGGTCCATCCCCGAGCAGTTTTCTGTCTGGATGCTTCATCAAAAGGCTAAAACATGTTGGGACTGAGCTGCAGTCTGCAGCCTGAATGCTCCATGATGACTCATCTCTCCGAGCTTCATCACAGCCAGCGGAGAACCGGGTCACATGACTCTACTGATCAAACCCGTCAACCTTCAGCTCGTCTGTCACTACAGAGGCTGGAGCTGAGCGGAGTGGAGCGGCCTCGTTTCCTGAGATATTATTACCCTGAAACACATCAGCTTCTCCCTGACAAACTGCTGCCAGGCTCATTAATGGATCAGAACCAGCACCACCCTGACAAATCACAGACGCTGACGGCTGATTAGCTTCAGCTCCTCTGCTCAGATTCACTCCGACAGGAACTAAAAATACGCCCAGAGATCCGACTGTGAACCTCCGACCCAAACTCCGGGCCAGGAGTTACGGCGCCGCTTCACTGCAACTTCAGTTCAACAGCAGCGGAACTCCAGCAGAACCGCAGGATGACTGAAACAGGACCGTTCACCGATGTGGAGACACAGCAGCAGAAACCAGAAACCAGGTTAAAGTGAAGGAGACCCGGTTCTGGCCTAGCATGCACCAGATGGCCCAAAGAACAACACCCAGTTAAGGCAACCTGTCAAATTCTGGAGATTTACACGCCGACCTGGATTAGGAGCAGATTAAACCCAAACAAAGTGGAAACAAGTCACATTCTGGAGAAATATTCCACAGAGTCCAAAGACCTGACACAGACCGGTCCCAGGACCGGTATTCTAAGAACCTAAGACCAGACTTGGGCTGATCCGTCAAAACAGAGAATTAACTGAGATTAGTCCTTCAAGACTAGACTCCAGCAAGTCGTTTTCCCAGCCATGACTTGGACCTGATAATGTGGTCTAGCTAAGTACTAAAGACTAGACTTAAACGGGTTCCTAAACCACAGGGACTAGTCAAAGACAGCTGTGAGGTAACTTGGTGTGGTCAACCTGGTCCAGATAAACTAGTCTTACAGGGACATTAAACATGTCCCGTGCCAGCAAAACTGACTTGGGCGCCTTAAACTAGGCAACGTCTCATTTCCAAAATAACCAATATGACCTAAACCAGTTCTGGACTTAATACCCAGACTAGTTCTTTGAAGACCAGAGATTCGACTTGGACCGGTCCTAATGCAGTTCAACTGTGCATGGCCAGTATCTCCAAGTCTCTAATGAACTATGGCTTAGACTAGACCTCCAGTGAACAGGTCATTGGGCTGGACCGAACCTGTGAGGACCAAACCTTTAAACAACCATGATGTAACGTGGTCAAAAAACCAAATAACCAGACTCTACTTGGACTTGGTTTTGTTAAGACAGAGGGTCTGAGACGGACTAATCCCCTTGAAGACTCAAAAACCTGTTAGGACTTGTTGTTTAACACCTGTGACGTAACCTGCCCTAATTTACTTGGTATAGATAAATACCTAACACGGGCCTAGAACTAGCTAGTTAAAGACCTGATAACTGATCCGTCTATTGAAGACCTTAGACTAGATCATGTTGACAAAACATCCAAGATGTAACCTAGACTAATGAAAGACTCTATCCTAGATTAGACCAGTTCTTTGGAGACTTGAGACTTGACATAAACAAGACCTGAAAAGACACTAAACTAGAGAAGAACTAGTCCAATCCAAGACCTAATGACTTGTCAGGGTTCATTCTTTTAAGACCCAAGACTCATGGTACCCCTGTAAGGACTTGAGAACTGACTCAGACTAGTCCTTCAAACACTTTAGACTAGGCCTTGTCAGAACCTTTGTGCTCTACAGACTTGAAGGAACCTCGTGTTATTTTTCCAGGGTAAAAACGTTCTACAGATGTTTCTGTCTTACATAACCACTGTAGGACAGGGGTGTCCAACTCAGTCCTCAAGCCCGGTCTCCTGCAGGGTTTAGACATGTCCCTGCTTGACACAGGTCTGAAGAGGCCTTTAAATGACCCATTCATCTGGTACAGATGTGCTGAATCAGTGCAACATCTAAGACATGCAGGACACCGGTCCTTAAGGACTGACCGTGGATATTACTGCTGTAGGAGGACCTGAAGGACTGAGTGAAGATTCAGCGATGATCTTCTCCTACTCACCGGCACTTTGAAAGGAGAGGAGTTGGGATTGTCGACCGCGATGTTCTTCTCCGAGCTGCCCAGACCGGAAATGCTCCTCCTTCTTGGAGACCGCTCCGAAGACACTTCTGCAGAGATGGAGAGACACAAACAGCTCCGATTAACCAAAGCAGCCTGTTTATTCCCTGTTCAGCTGCCTTTATCATCATCAGCAGCAGCATCTCTGGACAGTGGAGCACCGGTTTCATTCAGAGGTGATGGAAGACAACCAGGACTGAGGACAGATGGACTGTTAGATGGTGATGGTTCCTGAATGTCCAGCAGGTAGAAAACCCTCAGATCAGTCAGAGCGGCTCTGTTCTCCTGCTGGACTGAAGAAGCTCTGAACCTTATAACCTCTGAGCTCTTCTTGTGAAACCGGGATTAAAAATGACGTTAATTCAAGGCCGGTTCTTTTAAAAGGTTGAATATGAGGATCTGGGGAGCTGCTGACAACAACTACCAGCATCATGTTTGTGTCTCCATTTAAAGGACGTTGAAGCTCGGGTTCGGTGTTTTGTAGCCAGAGGCGAGAAGCACCTTGGTCTGGGGTGGAGTTCACCTTGAAACCCAACTGATAAGAACCTTTGAGGCTGAACCTCAGATTAGGATCTGAGTCTGGAGCCAGAGAGGTTCAAGCTGCTGGATCATCCTTGCATTAAAACAGAAGAATTGGAGCAGATGTCCACCTGTGTGAGGACTAAACGGACCATCCAAAACCCTCCAACAGCAGAGCTGCTGCCACTATAACCTTAAAGCTCCATAAAGCCAACATCTGCAGCCACTGAGGCCAACTATCCTCAGTAACAGCTAATGTTGAACATGTCAAACTCAGCATCCCTGAATCCACGATGACATCATCTTTTTACTCATCCTAACTTAAAAATAATCAGATTATTTCCTGGTGGATGAACCATCATGTCATCATGTCAGAGTAACTGTGGCCTCCTCTGTGGACCCGTCTAATTACTGCAGTTTTACCATGTTAATACAGCTTTCTGTCATCATCTCTGCTGCTAACGGGTCTCACAGTGAGGTCCAGTCTGTCTAAGAGCTGCTCCACGTCCACATAAATATTCAGGAGGCAGGAGATTCATACAGATTCTGGGAGGACAGAGGCAAAAGAAGAACAATATGACAACCAGAGTGATTTTATCTCCTGAAACTCACTCAGTTGATTTCAGCAGAAACAACTGGTTAAAAGCATGAAGCAGGACGCTCCACTGCTGCACGGAAACTGGTTTAAACTCATTCCAAGCTCTGCAGAAACTCAGCTTGGAACAACATGGAAAATGAGCAGCAACTAAATCAGAGACAAACATTCATCCATCTCCAGACACACAGGCGCACCCAGCAGAAACGTCCGGGCAGCAGCGAGCGGAGTCAACATGATGTTTATATGCGATGGGAACATGTGGAGACCTTCTGCAACTGGAGCAGAGAGCGTCGGAGCTGCAGCGAACGCAGCATGCAGCAGCAGCAAAGCTGGATCAAGTTCCAGCTGCAGCAGGACGCCCGCTGCATGCGCGCAGCGCTGCAGGGATGCAAACTTTCATGCACACAAACAGAAAACAGCTGATGGAGGACAAAGAGACGCCACGGCGGTCTTAAACACGGCCGCCATCGCTGCTCTTCATCCCACAGACAAAGTTCAGGCAGCATGCTGCAGGAAGTAAGACGGCTCCGTCACATGACGGAAACATACCTCGATCGCAGCTGTTCCCCATCATCTGAGGAGAGGACACACACACACACACACTGGGTCAGACGGGATTGGCCGAAGCAGCCGCTGCCTGCCAGCCAATCAGATTAGGCTGCAAACATCAGTCTTCGTCCCCATCAACATCCTCCATCCTGCCTCTCCCTCCTCAGCACCGCATCCCCCTCCTCCTCCGCTCCTCCTTTCACTCAGCAGTAACTCTAACCCTCCAGGTTTTACCGCATTTATCCAATCAATCCTCCTCCTCTCTCTATCTCTCCCTGCAGTCCTAACCTCCCTCTCCTCCTCCTCCTCCTCCTCCTCCTCCTGGTTGCATCGCTCTAATCGCAGGATAATTACTAAATAAGTTTCCTCTCGGCCGCCTGATGTGGGACGCAGCTCTGGGGGCTGCAGATATTAACCCAGTGGCTCAGATCCACTGAGGATCTGTGTGAATCTTCGTCTTCTTGTTAAATTTAACTCCATCTCAGTGACGTTACAGGGTTCTTCTTATAAATAACTGTAAACAAACACGTTTAACTCATTGATCTGAAACTTTCTGATGGTTTCACAGCTCTGGATGATGGTTTGATTCCTCTGCCATCAGGCCAGGAAGTGGCCCACAGAAGACAGTGTATTTTACCAACAGACATGCTACCTCTCAGAGACAAGAGCAGATAAAAGCCAATGAGGGGAACAGCTGAACAGGGTCCACTTTAACTGAATCAGTCAGAACTTATCATAAAACCAGATCCTAACAGGCTGACACCGTCTGTTTGGACCGTTTCTTCTCTACCTGGAGAGAACCTTATTATCACCAAAAGATTGTCTTGTTTCTGATCCTCTTAATAACTTGATGTTCCACAGCAGAAGCCTCTCTCCATCCTCCTCCTCTGGCTCCTAACGAGGTACTGATTGGGCGAGGTTCTGCCAAATCAATGGTTTTGGTGGATTCTGCAGTCTCAGCTGACAGAGTCAGGCTGACCTTCACAGACTGGGTCAGAGTCGCAGCGAGGATCTGGGACAGACTGCTGTCCAGTTTCCATCTAACCTGCTCCGGTTTTCAGAGCAGAACCAGGTGGAGCAGGGCCTGATTTTGGGTCGTTGCAGTCCTCGGAGCTGAACCTTTCTCTGACAGTCGGACCTCGCTTGTGTGTCTGTGGCCATCGAGCTTTCCAGAAGGACCCGTGGAGAAAACGCTGCTAAAAACCCCCAGAAACAGCTCAGAGAGGATCAGGTTACAGAGAAACTCATCCATCAGCCTGCCGGAAACTCCCGGAGAGAGAAGCAGATTTTACTGGAGGAACCACTGACTGTGAGGAGGACGCTGGTTCTGAAGAACTGCTGCTAGATTCTCTTCAGGTTTTAACTCTAATCAGATCCCTGGAGGTCACACCTAACATCTGACCATTAGTTTAACACCTGAATCAATTATTCCCACAGTGTGATGGATGGGAATGAGATTTGCTCAGGAATACAGAATCTTCTTTTTAATAACAGGAGAAAAACCCAATTAAGTTCTTCAGAAGTTTGCTGATGACCCGTTCATTTAAGGTGTGTTCCAGCAGGAAACATCTAGAACCTGCAGGACATCACACTTCGAGGACTGGAAGTGCTCTCCTCTGGTGTATCCTGAGTTCTTCCAAAAGCATCCAAGGAATTCTGATAAAAAGGTTCTGGAAACCAGTCAGTCAGAGAACCGACTGTGACACCAAACCAGCAGCAGGTCAGCAGGTGGAGCAAACATCATGAGAACAAAAAGGCAGAACCTGTCACTACATTCCTGTTTACTCTGGAAACAAACACCCAGAAATAACTCCAAACACCATCGGGTGGTTTTGGCTCGGGAGCGCTCAGGAATGTGGGTCTGAAACGATCCATTTCAGTCTGCTGGTGCTGAACTACTTCTTTCAGATCAAACTAAAGCTGCTGAGATAATTCAACGTCTCTGCAGCTCAGAAGGAAAACAAAGTGAAGCTCGTTTGAGGATTTCTGTCCGACGGTGATATTCCTCGGACCGTAAACGCTCCGGATCGTTCCACTCGGACATCTTTACACAAACTTTCAACCAAATAATAAAAAAACGACACATTCTTCTCCTTCTGAGAGCAGCAGTTCTGATGTAAAATAGCAGAACCAATCAGAGCTTCAGTAGGTTTTAGTTAAATTTAAGACCTTCATGAATTATGAAAAACAACTTTGATCAGTTAACAGTTAATAGCTTCATAAATCATATTTCACTTCATAATCTAAGCAACAATAAATGATGAGTTCTTTAAATTACCTCACATCACTGTTTTAGGCAACTATTAAAACCTGTTTTCAAGCCAAACCTTGTTAAATATTAACTCATCTAAGATTTCCCAGTAAAACAGACAATAATAAATGTAATTTAAGACCCAGCCTGGATTCAGGTTTGTCCCCATAGCAGCGTTCCAGGACTAAAGTTCACATCCAGTAGGTACAGAGACCGGATCATCTCCAGCATCAGCTCTTCAGGTGGTTTCTAGCTCCATCTTTCATCAGATGTGGCCTATAAAACAAGTCATTCCACAGGTTTGCCTCTGCAGACACATCTTCTGATTCCTTCGGCTCAATAAGTTACATCAGCTGAATTCCGCTTAAACATCTGCCTGTTAGAAACTCAGATACATTTCATTCCCAACACCTGCTGACCAACTCCACCTGTCTGGACCAGGAGAGACACCTGCTGACCAACTCCACCTGTCTGGACCAGGAGAGACACCTGCTGACCAACTCCACCTGCCTGCACCAGGAGAACATACCTGCTGACCAACTCCACCTGTCTGGACCAGGGGAACACAGCTTCTGTCATATCTCTCGGTGTTCAGCTTGAAGTTTTACCACAATGAAAGACTGAACTTTCACCTTTTTACCCTTTGACCCTGGATGTGGGCAGAGCTGTAACTCAGCCTGGCTTGTCTGAAGCTGCAGACGGGTTGAATGTGAGAAGTGATGTCAGCAGACTGCAGGGGCAGGAATGCTGGGAATGTCAGAGACACTCCTGTTTGTTCATTCAGGATCACAGTGAAGAAACAGCTGCTTACAGAAACTATTGTGTCATTGGGTGGAGTTCAAACAACATGACTGCACCTTAGTCTGTACCTGATCATCTCAGTCACAAACTGCTTTCTTTGGTCCAGCAGAGGTTGTTAGTGAGGCAGCACCTTAACACTTTAGGTGGTGGATTAATAAACTCCTGATCTAGTCCACGTTCCTGTTATCTGGACTGTTGTGGGACTTTTAAACTTGTCTGGATCAACAACTCTGAGGGCCTCAATGAAGCTCCTTGAGTTTTTCTTCATTTTCTCTTATCTATGATTCATTCAAGGAAAGTAAATTGCAGGGGAAAAAAATCCTCAGTTTCAAGTATAAAAGTACCAAGAATAACAGTATGACAAAACAAAGACTTAAAAAAGATAGTCTCTAAAGACTTGTTAGCTGAAAACATGAATAATATTTTTAGACATGTTTACTACCTAAACCCAACAACAATGTACAATTTCATTCAGATAAATTCAATGTTTAAAACTTCTAGAGAATTACTGCAGCAGAGCATTTCTTCCTGAAAATCAAAATAATTAGCCAGAGATGTTAGCCTTAGTATGCCAATGGTACCATTCAAACTGCTAATGCTAATGTTAATGTGCTAATGTCTGCATGATAGTAGCCCTTCGATATTTTAAAATGAGCAAGCTAACACATTCCTGTAGCAGTATCATCTTTATGTTTCATGCAAACTATAGCACACTAATGTAGCCCTCTGTTAGATCTACAGTGTAATGCTAACTTATGAGATCAACTCTGTCATCTTTAGCTTTTTTTCATGCTAAGGTTAGAACTATTAGCATTTACTATTTTCTCTGCTGATTTTGACCAATCAATATACCATAATAAATGTGTTATTCCGGGTATTTTTAAAACTGTATTGTACTATGTCATTTTTGGTATTTTTATGCTAATGTATGCATGCTAAATATGTTATCTTTGGTATGTTTCAAGCTAATGTTAGCACGCTAACTGAGTAATACTTGCTTCTTCCACAACACTAACGTAAAACTCTTATTGACAGTAACATGCTAATGATAAAAAGCTGTGCTATATTTTATACGTTTTATACTCACAACAGCCCTGTTATTTTTTTTAATACATTTCATGCCAAAAGGGTTATTTTGTTAGCGATGCTAACTGTGCTATCTTTGGAATGTTTCCTGCTAAGTTTGGCATGCTAACTTAATAAACTTAGAGTTGCATTTCTATTTTTTTACACTTTTATCACTGGATTCATTTTGGCAATTGTTATGCTAATGTTAGCATGCTAACGTAGCTATATTTGATATTATTAACACTGACTTTGGAACACCACCGCAGTATGCTAAATATTTTGCATTAAAACTTTTACGCTAATGTTACAATACCAAATGAGTTATGTTTGGTTTATTTCTTGCTAATATAGCAAGCTAACTGTGTCATCTTTGGCGTGTTTCATGCTAACTTTGGCAAATGAATGCAGCACAATTCATGTGTTAATGTTGACATTAACTGCATACTCCAGAGGCCAGTGTTCGCCACAGTGGAGGAGACGACGGCAGCTCCGAAGGCCTTTTTTCTACTTTTACTTGTTGTTCATCACCAACTGCCTCACAGAGCTCAGTTTTCACAACAAATATTCAAAGAATGTCTTCTGACTGAAAGAAACTAGCTCTGTTTCTGCCTCTGCAGACATCCATCTGAATTCATTAACAAAGCTGTTTGAGTCAGACTGAACTGGGATCAGCTCTGACATCCAGACACTGAAACCAACTCAAAGTGAACGCTAAGCTCCAGAGAAGAGCCAATCTGCAGCATCACAGGCTGCTTCAGCTAATCTCTACAACGTCCTGCAGTTCAAAGGACTCCCAACAGGAGTTCCCAGACAAAAGCAGACTGATTCGAGGGAAATTTGGACACTACCACACAATTATGGGTTAACTGGGGGCAGCAGGTAAACTGTCAGCAGCATCCATTAAAAAGGGTAGCTGAGTGTACGGAACTGGAAGAAATGAGCTTTAGAAACACAGTGAGATGATCTCAGACTTTTAACAGGCTGCAACACCACAGAGAAGCTGCTGTCGGCTGTTTTGAGATTTGCTGAAACAGGCTGAATAAAAATGACCTGCCTTGAACACAGCACACAGAGTTTCCTCCTAAACTGACCTGAGATCAGATCATAAAAGACACACCTTGCTACAGCTGACATCATGAAAACCTGGGCTGCTGTGATTGGCTGAGAGCTGAGAGGAGCTTCACACCTGACTGAGAAAAACAATGATTCAGGTTTTTCACACATGAAACCAGAGGAACAGATATCAACCGTTACAAGATGTTTCCTCAGCACGAAACTCTGACGCAATAACGGAGCAGCTAGGGGGATCCGATTCTGGTACTGAGTACTAAACGTCCTGGTTCTGGTGGATCTGTCACAGGAGGAGGAGATGTTTTGAGCATTTTCAACTCTGTTAGTGAGAGTGTCTGGACTTCATTTAGAACATATTCATACAGTAAAATGAATCCTCATATCCTAATAAAATGAGACAAATTCAGCCTCAGATAAACACAAAGAAAGAGGATCAAACCAGAATTTAACTGGGATAAAAATCTTAACATAACATTTTTAACATTATTTACTGAACAAAAACTATTCCCCCTCATTGCTGGGATGCTCCCAGACATGGGAATCTCTCTCTCTGGACTTCAGATTATTCGGAAACAACAAAACCAAAGTAAAACCAAAATATAATCGCAATGAAACCAGGATAAGGTTAAAAAAACCTGAATTAAATCAGGAAAATCAACATCAGATAAAACAAGGAATAACAGAGCTAGGATTAAAGTGGGAGAAAACTGGGACAGGATAAAGACAGGATATCAAATTCTGGCAAAAAACAGGATAAAACCTGAATAAAGCCCTGATAAAACTGGAATAAAATTTGGATAAACCAGGGACAAAACCAGGAAAAAGCCACAATAAAAACAATGCAAAGACTAGAATACAAGAGGGATAAATTCAGGATAAAATCTGGATGAGACATTTTTTCCTTGCTGGCATTATGTTCATATATTTATGGCATCCAAGATCAGGGCAGAATTATGAACAATTCGTGTGAAAGAGCGGATCTTTTCCAGGACCTTTTCCAGGACTGACCTGGAAAGAATCAGGATCACAGGGAACTGAAATAAAAAGCATGTCATCAAACTGAACTGATCAGTGTCTAAATCCCGTCCATGTTCTCCCATCTGATGAATAAAACTAACCGAACCCTGCAGATAAAATCAGTTTGAATTAATTCAGCCGAACTTTGTGCAGAACTCGGACCTTTACTGTCGGATTACTGGTCCAACTGGAGCCGAAGCTGGAAAACTCCACTTTGTATTAAATTCTACAGAATCCCCTAACTGACAGCAACAAACATTAACTCAGCGATTCTGGTTCTGCAGCTCGGATTTAGCTCGAAGTTCGGGTCTGATCGGGATCAATCGGGTCGATAACTGCTCCTTCAGACTGCCTGCGAGTTTACTGTAAACCCTGACCGGTACCGGGTTCGGTTCTGTTTCTGTGGCTGGAAGCAGCAGGTTCCTGCAACCGGACTCGAACTACTTCAGCGGTGTTTCAGAGAGCCGAGCAGCCGAAGGAGAGAGCGCGGAGCCGGCCAGAGAGGCTGCCTGCGCACCGGTGACTACACCGGGCACGAAGAAGCGAACAGGACGGGACTCACCTAGGAGGTCCATCAGAACCGAGGTCCGGACATGTCCCGAGCCGGAGACACATTCATTCTATCTTAGAGACTTCATCGGCTCAGCACACTCACTTCCGCCCCGGCCTTCACAATAAGAGCCCAGCAGGCTGAGCCTTCACATAAGAGCCTAGCAGGCTGGACCTTCACAATAAGAGCCCAGCAGGCTGAGCCTTCACATAAGAGCCTAGCAGGGTGGACCTTCACAATAAGAGCTCAGTAGGATGAGCCTTCATTATAAAAGTTCAACATTCTTGACAGAAACTGCAGACGCTAAGATATTAACTGAGTTTTCCTCTTCTGCCGGCTCCTCTGAGCTGCGGTGATGAAGAGGAGGAGGAAGAGTCATTGTGGTGAGACTCTCAGACGGTCAGACACTGTAATTAGACAGAACCGGGAACTGAAATTACACCTGAGTTGCTGCCCAGTCTGCAGCGAGAGGAAGAACACAGAGGAGGAAGAGGAGGAAGCTTCAGATCGCTGGTCTGATGTGGAACAGCTCGGTTCTGGTTCAGTCCACATCCTGATCATAACTCCTATTTACATTCAGTCTAAACAGCTTAATCCAGTTTATATTAAATATCCTAAACTGTCAGATCATATGTAGTGATTAAACCAGTAAAACCAATAAGAACCTTTCAGGATTTATAATGAACCAGATTAAATACAGTTAAACTGGTTTAAACTCCACATTAAAGGCACAACTGTTTCAGAGCAAAACCAGTAAAAACCAAAGCAAACCATAATAAATGAAACCAGCAGGAACCAGAACACATTTCTGATTTCATTAGGAAACCAGTGGCAAATGTACCAAATTCCCAGTATGAATTCAGTTGGAACCCAGTTATAAAACCAGTCAAAGTTTGCATATTAAAGCCAGTAATAAACCAGCAGGAATATCTGCATGAATTACAGTCTGAAACTGGTATCAAACCAGTGACACACCCAGTAAAACCACAGCTTTACAGTATCCCAGTATACACCCAGTATAAATTGGTAAAAATATGTTGTTAAACCCAAAGGAAACTTATGTTAAAGTTAATTATTTAAGTTCCATCCACCACTAACCAGTATCAAACCCCCACCAACACCAGTACAACCATACAGTCCCCAAAACTAACCCAGTAACAATCAGATTCATACTGGTGATACTGGTGTAAAGGCATAGTTCTTCCCAATAAAATTCAGAACTAAACTAAGTCAAAACCAGTGTAATTCCAGTACAACTGTATAGACAGAGCTGGACGCTCAGCATAAACCCAGTTTAAACTGGTTGTTGGAGGCATGTGTGTGGGCAGATTAACATATAAATACCCCCGCTGGTGGGGGGATTAAAGGGGCGGGGTCACGACTGAAAGGGTCTCCCCACAGTTGATCAATGACCTCATCAATGACGCAGACCCTCCTTAGGGATCCCAGTGTTCCCAGTTAAAGCAGGTCAGGACCCCTGCTGCTCTGTGTGGGAATCCCCTCGGCCCAGCCGTCCCACAGGGGGGCGGTGGGGTCAGAAGAACGCTGGGACTGACACTGGACGCTTTGTCCTCTGACATTCCTCAATCCAAGTTCACACACAGAGCTGTTAAGTTACAGGCTGCACCTGAACGCCTCATCATGGAGGGAAAACCTCCACCTTGATCTGACCTACGTCACATGCTGCACCTGAACGCCTCATCATGGAGGGAAAACCTCCACCTTGATCTGACCTACGTCACATGCTGCACCTGAACGCCTCGTCATGGAGGGAAAACCTCCACCTTGATCTGACCTACGTCACATGCTGCACCTGAACGCCTCGTCATGGAGGGAAAACCTCCACCTTGATCTGAACTCACATGCTGCACCTGAACGCCTCGTCATGGAGGGAAAACCTCCACCTTGATCTGACCTACGTCACATGCTGCACCTGAACGCCTCATCATGGAGGGAAAACCTCCACCTTAATCTGACCTACGTCACATGCTGCACCTGAACGCCTCGTCATGGAGGGAAAACCTCCACCTTGATCTGAACTCACATGCTGCACCTGAACGCCTCGTCATGGAGGGAAAACCTCCACCTTGATCTGAACTCACATGCTGCACCTGAACGCCTCGTCATGGAGGGAAAACCTCCACCTTGATCTGACCTACGTCACATGCTGCACCTGAACGCCTCATCATGGAGGAAAACCTCCACCTTAATCTGACCTACGTCACATGCTGCACCTGAACGCCTCGTCATGGAGGGAAAACCTCCACCTTGATCTGAACTCACATGCTGCACCTGAACGCCTCGTCATGGAGGGAAAACCTCCACCTTGATCTGAACTCACATGCTGCACCTGAACGCCTCGTCATGGAGGGAAAAACCTCCACCTTGATCTGACCTACGTCACATGCTGCACCTGAACGCCTCATCATGGAGGGAAACCTCCACCTTAATCTGACCTACGTCACATGCTGCACCTGAACGCCTCGTCATGGAGGGAAAACCTCCACCTTGATCTGAACTCACATGCTGCACCTGAACGCCTCGTCATGGAGGGAAACCTCCACCTTGATCTGAACTCACATGCTGCACCTGAATGCCTCGTCATGGAGGGAAAACCTCCACCTTGATCTGACCTACGTCACATGCTGCACCTGAACGCCTCTTCATGGAGGGAAAACCTCCACCTTGATCTGACCTACGTCACATGCTGCACCTGAACGCCTCGTCATGGAGGGAAAACCTCCACCTTGATCTGACCTACGTCACATGCTGCACCTGAACGCCTCGTCATGGGGGAAAACCTCCACCTTGATCTGAACTCACATGCTGCACCTGAACGCCTCGTCATGGAGGGAAAACCTCCACCTTGATCTGACCTACGTCACATGCTGCACCTGAACGCCTCATCATGGAGGGAAAACCTCCACCTTAATCTGACCTACGTCACATGCTGCACCTGAACGCCTCGTCATGGAGGGAAAACCTCCACCTTGATCTGAACTCACATGCTGCACCTGAACGCCTCGTCATGGAGGGAAAACCTCCACCTTGATCTGAACTCACATGCTGCACCTGAACGCCTCGTCATGGAGGGAAAACCTCCACCTTGATCTGACCTACGTCACATGCTGCACCTGAACGCCTCATCATGGAGGGAAAACCTCCACCTTAATCTGACCTACGTCACATGCTGCACCTGAACGCCTCGTCATGGAGGGAAAACCTCCACCTTGATCTGAACTCACATGCTGCACCTGAACGCCTCGTCATGGAGGGAAACCTCCACCTTGATCTGAACTCACATGCTGCACCTGAATGCCTCGTCATGGAGGGAAAACCTCCACCTTGATCTGACCTACGTCACATGCTGCACCTGAACGCCTCTTCGTGGAGGGAAAACCTCCACCTTGATCTGACCTACGTCAGATCAAGGTGGAGGTTTTCAAACAGATTAAACAGAACCTTCAGGTCCAGTTTCTCCAGAACCATTCAGAGCTGAAATCTACAGGGAGGGTGGGCGTGTCTCTCTGCGTTCTGATTGGACAAAAATGTTCTACAGCAGTGGGAGACACACACGCTGGACGGAGACAGAGACATCTAAGATTGGATGGAGAACCTGGACATGTGGAGACGTTTAAGGTGAAGCTGCAAAATAAATCAATGTATACAACATGCATATCAGTCCAGTAACAGTCTCTATACCTGCAGTATATTTAAAGACGAGTTTCCCATTAAACAGGTGGTGAAGTCACGCACAGCATTCCGGCTTTGAGACGGAAACAGAACAGGTGGATCAGCACCTTCACTGAAGGATCAGACCCTCCAAGAACATTTCAAACAGACCTTTAGAAACAAAACAAGTAGGAACCAGAGATGGAAATCAGCTGAGAAGGTCTGAAAGACCCCCCCCCACACACACACACACACACACACACACACAGTGTGGGCAGTAGAAACCAACTGCTCTCTGTTTGGAATATCATCACATCCGCCCTCTTTGTTTCCTTTAATCCTGATAATTACTGCTGGGTTTGGTCTCTCACACACACACACACACACACACATTAATCTGGTTACACAATCGCCCAGCTGCACCAACAACTCCTGTTACCACGGTAACCCTCAGCTCTATGCTGCCTACCCAGCATGGCAGCGCCCTCTGGCTGGAACTCTGGGAACTGTCCCTCTGAGGGGACGCTGACGGTCCTACGGAGGCTCCGGGCCCTGGAGGAGTCTGTCGGGGCCTCCTGTGACTCGCCGACAACCTGTTGGGGGGAGAAGGGGGGAGGTTAGAGTGCGTTGGGGTTTAGTGAGGGAAACAAACATGACGGATCACAGAACTGCAGGTTCGGACCTCCTCGTCCTTGTTGAGCAGGATGAGCTGGCTGTCCGTCAGGATGCAGAACTTCCTCTCCCAGGCAGCTCCGTCCGTGTACGGACTGTGACCGCAGGAGAAGCGGTGAGCAGGAGGACCCTTCACGTCTGAGGACACAGAACAAAGAACAGGGTCGGATGAAGCCAAATAAATAAACATTTAGTCAGGAATACAACGCATGGAAGGCAGATGTGACGTGGAGGAGACATGAAAAATGACTGGATATTAGTTTAGTTAAAAAACTGTTTTAAAAAACTCTAAAACTACTCGGTCGTTATCCTTCCTCTCCTACAATCAGTTGTTCTCCAAGGAAAACCCAGACATCCCTCCCTCGAGCTCCTCCTGGAGCATCCCAAAGTATCGGAAGGTCTATGCAGCCCCTGCAGAGTTCTTGGTTTGCTCCGTGCTCTGGAGGCTTTCCAGGCATGTCCTCCAGTGATGCAAGCCTGGAAAACCTCCACAGGCAGAAGGAACCCCGATCAGATGGACTGATCAGCTGAGTCCACATCCTGACTGCATGTGGAGGAGCAGCGGCTCTATGCTGAGCTTTTCAACAATTCTAATTTTCTCATTTCTTGGAAATCAGAAATTCATTTGGAAATTATTCATCATCCAAACGTTCCCTTCAAGTTTGAGATCTTAAACATGATGTTCAGCTGAAGACCCGATGTGGTCCGCGAGGAAGGCTACCTCAGACTGAAAAGATCCCTTCCAGAACTTCAGGTTTTAATCTTCTGGACAACAGGACAGGTAATTATTATCTCCATGGTTTCTATGAAAGTGAATATGAGAGACGCTCTGCATCTCTGCACAACGGGTTCACTTTTTAAATGTTGTAGGACATTTTCATGATCAAGATCTGGAACGCTCCCAAATGAAACCCTTTACTTAGAAAGTCACTAAAGAAAAGTTCTGGTTGGATATGAAAACCGCAGAACCATCTCAAAAGAACCAGCTCAGAGCTGGGACCAGAACCTTCTTTCAGTTGCTCAAACTGCCTTAAAAAGCTGGATTAACTCCGAGCAGAACCTCAGCTGGTCTCTGCTTCCCAGCTTCAGATCCGGTGCCTCAGTCAGGAATTATGAAACCAGCTGCTGGAAAACCCACATCCGTCATGATGCAGCGACCACAGCAGGTCCAAACTAAAAATATGCAAACAGTCATTCTGTTTTCAATCGTTGCTAATGGATCCCCTGCTCCAATAACAGCCCAATGATCCGGTTCTCCTGCAGGTTCCTCACTGAACCTACAGGAGCTTCCATGGAAGAGTCCAGTATTCCTTTAGGAAACGCAGTTGAGAACTGTTCTTCCCAGACTTGGACCAGGATTGGTTCAGACACCAAGTTGTGGTCTAACTGGGTTTCTCCCAGTCATCTGACATCTTTTTCCAGAAAGCAGAGAGTTTTCCTGTGATCCAACATCAGGAACATTTAGAGTTTTTCCCACCCTTTGGAGGACAAGTCAGAACCAGAACATTTTATGCATGGTTCTGTATCAGACGGCTCTGAATCAGGTGGCTTTGGACCAGGACTCTGAGTACCAGAGCAGAAAGCTGAGGATGCAGAGCTGGTGCTTCTCCAGCAGAGGGTGCTGTCACTCTGCAGATGGGAAGATGGTGGTTTAAGCTGAAGGTGACGATGATCTGAGCCGACGCCTCACAGCGAACAGTCTCAGCAGAGGTCAGAGGTCACGTCACAGTGTGTTAGAGCAACAGGAAACATGGAAGCTGCAGCAGGAAGACCAGCTACTGTCCAGAGGCGGGTCCTGCAGGGTGAAAACAGCCTGAGTCCAGACAGGCCGTCCTCTGAGCCGGCCTCTGTGTCGGTCCAACAAAGCTCTGCTCTGTTTGTCTGCAGCTCTGAGGGTAAACACATGGTGCTTTCACTGCTCCTGATTGTGTGGGATCATTGAGCGTCTGAGTGGCTGGGTAAACACTCACAAACAGTCAGGCCCACTGGTTCTGATGGACATCAGACTGCAGAGAAGATCCCTGGTCCTCATAGAGCTGATGGAGGAGTTAGTGGCAGGATCCAGTCAGGATGTTCTTCTCTGCAGCTTTTACAGCAACAACATTCACAGAACTGCAGAACCACGCAGGAAGAACCAGCAAACATGAAGGACCGACACGTTGGATCCCAGTTCCGATAATCTCTTTATTCTTCCTGACAGAACCACAAAAGCAGTTGAAACATCTGAGGATGTCAGGGAGCAGACAGCTGCAGCAGGAACTCTGCACTCTGGTCCGGTCCAGCAGCAGATCTGACGGAGCAGACAGCAGCTGGAAGATCTCCACTTTCAGCAGGTTATTTCTGGCTCTGCAATAATTCATCCGGAAACCCTGGAGACACGCAGAGAGTCGCACCTGCTGCAGCGCAGAGCGACTTCAGCCGGCACCACAGCCACCAGTAACTGCTCCGGTTCTGTCTTCTGGGACTCAGGCTCGAATAATTAGCTGATCCAAGGTCCGCTCCTGCAGTTGAGACATGTGGACGCCTCAGAGCCGAACAAAGACGGGAAGCAGAGACAGGACTGCTGCAGGACCCAGGTAACATCTCAGTGTTCCTGAAAGAGCATCCTGCTGCAGCACCGACAACAACGTCTACTCATACCAGGTCCAATCCGTCCGTCCCAGGTCCAATCCGTCCGTCCCAGGTCCAATCCATCCGTCCCAGGTCCAATCCGTCCGTCCCAGGTCCAATCCGTCCTAGGCCTGATCTATCCACCATAGGGTCCGATCCATCTGTCCCTGGTCCTAGCATTCTTCTCCAGACCCTATCCCTCGGACCCAGGTCCAGTCCACCCAGTAGAAACCCAACACAACCTCCATCAGAACAGAGGCTGCAGAATAAAGTGGACCTACTCGAACAGTTTGTTCTGTGATCTCTGATTCTGTATCTGCTGTCCTGCTGCGGGTCGGGAACACTGCGAGATGTTCCTCAAAGTTCTCGCTGGGATTTAAATGTTTTATTCGTTTGGTTCTGATGAAACATTAAATCTGCTTTAAAATAAAAGTTGATCCTGGTGGATGGTTAAAACCCAAACGTTCCGGAGGCCCACGAGCAAGGCAGAACACCTGCAGGATTCGGGGCAGGGGAGTTCTTCGATCGGTCTCCAGTAGCATGGGATTCAAGTAGGGAAACTCGACTCCGGCCGAGCCTGCGGAATGAATGGGTGAGGGCGGAGTGAGCCATCCACCTGTCCTCACCCACACCCACACCCACACCGAGACTCCACAGCTTGTCTGTAATTCCTCTGAAGCTGTTTGTTTGTTTGTGGTCACATGAAACCGGATCAGGATCCACAGGGATCAGGTTCTAGAGTAGGTGGGACCGTCAGCAGGAAAGCTGCGGCTCCAGATTGGCTCAAATGGAGAACCAGAGGGGTCAGCAGGCCTGATGTTTCCTCTCAGCAGGTACGAGGTTCTGCTTGGTGTGTTTCTGTAACAGAACCACAACCTGCAGTTCAAGCAAGGATCTAAATTCCAACGAAGCTGAAATGTTCCTGATATTGAGCTGGGAATGCTGTGGAGGAGCAGGTGGAGGCTCGGTTGCATGAACACCTGGATTCAGCCCCGTCTCCACCTCACAAAATATGGGAAATATGACCTGAGAAATGCTGCCTGCAGGACAAACTCAGGGAATAAAACCCGTAACTCTCCCATGACCTGCAGGCTTCAGATTCCCCTTGAGGCAGCTGTTACTGGGTTTACTGGTACCAGATTCTGCTCCCAGTCTGATCTGCTCTGGTATTATCCCGCGGAACGTCTGAGAGCTCCCGAAGGGTTAACAGCTCCTGAATGGACGGGACAACAGAGGGTGCTTTGTCTGCAGACCTGCACATGTTGCCATGGCAGCGACATCACATCTCCGCTTTATCAAGATGGGACCGTTGAACTGGAGCGGGGGTGTCACACCCACAGTGACACAGACCCACAGTAACCCACGGTGAGGACCTGTCCTCCTCAGGCACCGGCTGATGCTGGAGGTCTCCTGGACCAGTGTGGTGGATTCAAACTTAACGAGGCAGTTTCTCCCTGAGGAACCTAGAGGAGCTCGGCTCTCTGCAGACACTGATCAGCGTTTTATTTAGGAGGAAACATCTGGAGACTGAAGGTTCTCGTTGTCTGCTGTGGACACCGTGTGGTCAGGCCGTCACATCCAAGGATTCACAGGAAACTCCTGGATGTAAGACCTAAACGTTGATTGTGTCTGCACAGCCGCTTCTTCAGGCACAAAGATAACTCTGAGATATTATTTGTCCTCATATCCAGACTGTTTTACATGAAGGCGTTGCTGAAATAATGACCAAATCAAAGCAGAAAATAGATGAAGGTTCTTTAGATGGAAACAGGTGACTGAGAGCAGATTCACAGTAAATTCAGATTCAGTCTATGTCAGCAGGGAGAACCAAACTGGAAGAACTGGTTTTAGCCCATTTTATCTAAGAAAGACTGAACTAGGAAAGCAGCCATAGAGCGCAGGCCATCGCCAAGGCAACAGAGTCAATGATGGTCTACTCTGGATGACCTCAGGCCAGGGTGAGCAACCAACTCCAAGTTATCGCGCCCTGGTCTGCCTCTGATGAAGAATCCTTAAAAGAATCCTGGATCCAGATGGTGCTCCACATCGCCACCATCTGTTCCTTGGACGGACAGACAGACAGGGGGTACACTTCCTCCGCCTCTTCCTCTCACACTCCTTCAGGACACAGAGTAGACGTATCAGTACAAAATCTGATGTAGAAGAACAATGTAGAACATTTTCACCGACCCCCTCTGTGTCGGTGGAGATGATTGACCCAAACAGCCGTGAACGGCAGGTGAATCCCACAGCAGGGTTCAGGGTTCAGGGTTCAGGGTAGCGTAATGAAATCACACCTAGAGGTCAGCTCTGTCTACAACACGTCAGCTGCAGATTCCTCCACTCCAGAAACATTTCAGCAGCTTCTGAGCTGCTTTAGTTCAACGAACTTCTGCTCCAACTGAAACAGGTGAAGCTTCTAAAAGCAGCAAACTGTGGTGCAGGAAGAGTTCTGGTTTGATTCGAAACACAGAGACGGTTCAGAACCTTCGCCATCATGGGAGAAGATCTCAAACAGAAACCTATCGGATCCTAAAGGTTCCCTGACCCGGCAGACCTCATCAGACTGCATGATGTTAGAGAAACCAGCAGACCCAGATCACACCACATCCCTGTAAACACCCAGACTGGGTGAACTGGACCTCCGTGGTGGGAATAAAACCACCCAGTATGAAACCATTAACTCTGTGGTGACCAGTTCTAACCCAGCACAAACTGAAAGTTTTCCATTCAATCACCGCCTGTCCTGAAACTGGGTTCACTGGTGCTCCTGTTTCTGCCCCCGTTTGAACAGAACCGGGTTTACAGCAGACACAAAGGCGAGAAGAACTTACTCCCCTCCACCCTATAAGTTCTGATTTCCCCCAGCTTGGTGACCAGGACCAGCTGCAGCTGGCAGCAGTACGACCCAGTGGGCTGAAGGACACCAAGAATGATGGGAAGGTCAGAAGACCTCAGTGAAGATCTCAGAAGGAAAACTGTAGATCTAAACCAGTTAGAAAAGTCTCTGCATCATTTCTAAAATACTGCAGAAGAAGAACCAAACTGGGCCATTGACATGATGACGTGATGAATGTTTGGAGGAGCTCAGGTGAATCACAGGTTCTGCTCCCAAGAACCAAAGAAAAACCAGAACAATTATTAAATAGTGACATTAAGCAGCAACAATTAATCTGATTTTAGAGATACTGACGCCTATCGCTCCTCTCATAGAACCCATAAAAGGAACCGCCCCAACAGGACCTTCAGTCTGGGTTAGAAAGCATCATCATGTAGAGTTTCTGGTTGTTTCTATTAATCTACATTTTTATGACAATAAAAACATGACAAAGATAACCTCCATGAAACCACCCACAGAAACCCTTTATCCGATTATCAGGGGGTGTATGTATATATTTGAGCCTGACATTTCTTAGAATTTAGCCAGAACCGGACCAAAGCAGAAATTTAGTTACAGATAAAATGATATTTTCACTGATCTAGTTTAAAATCTTTAATTCTTTGTTTTGAACCAGATTTTCCACCTGATTGAACAGAGAAACCAACGGCTGAGCTGAAGGTGAACCAGAATCAGAATCAGGTTCTGCCACTTTAACAGAAAAAATATCAGAACCTTTTATAAAAGCTCTCTGTGAAACCAGTCAGCGGCTGCAGCGGTTCTGTTCAATATTTAAACCTGCTGACTTCAGCAGCGTCTGCAGCTACAAAGCAGGTTCTGTCCCTCAGCTGCCAGTCGCTGCTGCAGCCTGGATGGATGGAGGGGCAGGGGCCCTTTCAGGGGTCAGAGGTGAACGCTGGCGTCACCTCGGATCAGGCTGACGGGAGCAGCGGAGCAGAGAGGACACCACGAAGATCTGAGGGAGCTCAAGTAGAACCGATGTGTTCACAGAAAGGAGCAGCGGAGAACATTAATGACGGTTCTGATCCATTCTGAGGTCCAACAAACCTCAGAGAAGAGAAACATACACTGAGATGTATTTATCGTCAGGTTTGAAGAGCAAGACAGAAACCGAAGCGGGACCAGCAGGGTGCACCATAACAGAGAATTCAGGTATGGACCTCTGAGTTCGGATCAGAATCACTTCAATGTTCCCAGAAGGACAGCAGCAAGAACATTCCAACAATCAGGCCTTCAGGATCAAACAGAACTTAAAGAATCTAATGGATCCCCTGATGACCTCAGGAGGAAGAGGAAGAGGAGGAGGAGGAAGCATCATCATCCTCCTGAGAGTGAAAACAGAGACGGAGAGATCTGATTGGCTCACTTAACAAAGCGTGTCTTCATTAATGCATCTGACAGCAGGAATCCCAACGTTCCCAACGTTCCCACCGGAATCTGAAAGGTTAATGAGCCCAGGGCTCCCTTTGTTCCTGCACAGGCTTTTATTGTGAAAGGATCATTTACATACAAAAGGAATTCAGCCAGGCATTTCTATCCACCATTCCCAGTTCGAGCTTCACCTCTCTGCTTTGGAAGCAGAACCTCGGAGCTACCAGAACCAGGCAACAACAGATTCCCACAGCGGACGGAGGTGTGAGGGAGCAGCTGTGGAAACAAACAGACCTAAAAAGGCTCAGTTTTCTCATGAAATCGGCAGCAGCAGCTGACTCAAGCCTCTGTCTGTAAGGAGAAGTGAGAACTCTGTGGTTTTTATTACCCAGAATGCTCTGCTGCGGCCTGGAGAAAACCCTCACAGAGCGTCTCTCTTCACATGTTTACTATAAACCGACCCAGAGCAGAACCAGCACAGCGGTAACCCTGCTGTCTGCTGCTGATTCGCTGCTCAGGTTAAAGCTCTGGATCAGCCTGCAGAGACGGGACAGAATCAGAATCACTCCCGGGTTACATCATCTCACTGGTGCCATAAGAACGTCATAAAGATCCAGAGAAGCTGTCCATTATTCACCAGTAAGGGACTTAAAACCAGTTTATCGTCCGTTTAAAACACATTTACAGAGAAATCCGCTGTATTTCCCCTTCCTGATCCTGGTCACAACAAGCGTTTCTTGCTTTGTGTTGAAAAGGTGAATGAAGTACAACTGAGACGTGATGCAAGTATAAATATAGTTATAGCTAAGCCCAAAATTATTCATACCCCTGGCAGGTTTAGAGTTAAACTAATCCTCTATTTACACCAACATGTTGCTTCTGACTGGAAGTAATATTAACGTTCTGGAGCGGCTCAGTCAAAGTCCAGGCCTGAACCTGGCAGAGAATCTGTGGAAGGAGTACAAGATTAGGGTGATGGCAAGGAGGTCCTCCAACCTCAAAGACTAAATATAAATCCTCTAAATACCAGAAGAAACAGGCAAAACGCTGCTGAGGGGCAAGAAGGGTTGGATTACTGTAACGCTGATCAACTGTTGCAGAGGGTAGACCTAATGTGAAACTCAATTTTTATTCAATCTAAATAAAAACACATTATTATTTACAATACTGATACTCTGAGATAACCTTTAAGAAAACTTATTTCCGGTCAGAACCGTCTGCATTGAATAATAAATATTTTAAAGTCAAATCTCCCAGAGGTAAACATAATTTTGGGCTTAACTGAAGCAGCTGAACCACTGAGAACAAAGCAATAACTCAAAGTAGCAGAGTGGAGAAGGAAGCATCATCTGCTAATGAGAGTGAAAACAGGTCAGTTTCTAGGCAGGAGGCCAGAATGGACAGTCCTGCTTTAAATTCTCAATCTCCAAGCCATGGTGATGGGCCACATGTCATGGACACTCCCATGGCGTTCCATCCAGGACCCGCTGGACCCACACATTTTCTACCTGCTCAAAACTTCTCACAAGCTCACTACAGGTCCTAACCCACCCAGAAGGACCTGATTCAGTTCAGTTCAGTTCATAAATCACCAACAACATGACACCTGAAGGCACCTTCCAAACCAACATGTCCACTTCATGTCCAGGCATACAGAATCCACTTCAGACCAAATCAAACTGAATATACCAAAGACAACAAAGTTAGCACACTAACATTAGCATACTAATGTTAGCATGAAAAGCATGCTAACATTAGTGGGCTAGAGTTAGCATTAAAATACTAAATATTGCTAATGTTACCCAAAATACGAAAGATTACAAAGCTAACATCAGTCTGCCAACAATAACACAGTTAGCATGCTAACATCAGCATGCTAATGTTAAAATTAGTATCTCAAAGATAACAAAGTTAGCTAACAGAATGTAAAAACACAGAAAACACCAAAGCTAACATGATTGGGATGCTAATGTTAGCATGGACACCACCAAAGAAGCAAGCTATCCAACAGTCTGACCATCTTAACATGACAATACCGTAGATAACACAGTTAGCTAGCTAACGTAAGTAATGGAATCATTATGCTGTACAGCAGCCCAACACCATGTTGGGGGCTAAGCTGGCTGCAACTGCTGTGTAGGACTATGGTAAATGGCCTGGTCTTGTATAGCGCTTGATCAAGCCGGAGGACTCCAAAGTGCTTTACACCACAACCATTCATACACACAGTCACACACTGACGGTCGTGAGCTACATTGTAGCTTAAGCTGCCCTGGACCAGACTGACAGAAGTGGGGCTGCCATACAATCAGCACCACCAGACCTATGACCACCATCAGCAGGCAAGGAAGGTGAAGTGTCTTGCCCAAGGACACAACGACTAAGACGGATGGACCGGCAACCTACCAGTTACAGGACAAAGCCCTGAGCCACCGACGCCCCCTATGGCAGATCTAGGCTTCGACATCAGATAAAGATTTATGTTCTGAGGTTCAAATCCCAGCCTTACTCATCTACCAGAAACACAGAACATAGCTAATTCTGGACTTTATGAGGAAAGTTTATCACCACATTACCAACAATCATTATGGTGATTCAACATGATGAGGACCAAATTATATTCCATCATGGAAACGTGTTACCACTGTCTGAGCTTTGGCCACCTTATGTCCTGGAGATGCTCTAAAACTGCTCTAAATTAGAAGTGAGACAAAGTAATGAGCATAGAAACCATCCAGGAGTTATCTAATTATTTAGTTTTGAGTTCCTAACCATGCGCTCTGTACCCAGAGATTAAACAAACCAACAAATTAACGGTATTTGATATTTTTAGCGGGTTCTAGACAAATGATAGAATGTCAACAAAACGTTAAAATCTGCAGCAGAACAGGATCCCTCCTCGTCCTGGAGGCTCATATAGATCCGACCCGTTTAAAAGCCTCATTATGTCATGATTACAGGCTGTAGCCACAATAAATACAACCACCTTTCTTTGACATTTCTCTCCATATTCCTCTGGTTTCTGTCACCAGGTCTCTTTCTCCCAACGCAGTCTACGCACTGCAGTCTGCAGAGCTGACCGTAAGGCCTAAACAATCCCACAATGCAATGCAGTGTGCCATATTTCCCTATTCTCTGTGCTAAAGTTAGCACCAAAATACTCCAGATAACACAGCTAGCATGCAGACTTTAATAAGGCTAAAGTTAGTCAGGAAAATACAACAGATAGCACAGGTAGCATGCTAACATCTGCATTAAAAACACGAGAAATCTTGTAGATTTTAAAACATTGTGAAATAATCGACCAATAACCAGAGGAAGGACCTGAGAGCTGCAACCATCATCTACTGAAAACTAAAAAAAACAAACAGACCCAGTCTAAAGAAAACCTTTAAAGACTTTCTGAAAGGAGAACATTTGATCAGGACAACTAGAGGACAGTCTTATTGCTTGAAAGGAAAATAGAAAAAGTCTAACTTTTTGTCTCCTGTGTGCAAAGAAACCTCTGCAGTGGCACAGCAGGTGCCATGTTAGTCTTCTTCCTGACATCATTTATCACAGAACCACAAACAGCAGGACGATGGACAGCTTTCTGCAGCAAAGACCTCCGTTTTTCATTTTAAGCTTTGTGACCCTGCAGACGTTTTACATCCAGAGCTAAACTTAAAGCCATGATGTGGTTTCATTTTTGTCAGAACTTGAGCAAACTGGATGGAAAATGTTGTTTCCAGTCGTGTACAAGTTCACCTGGTGTCAGAGAAGCTTGGATTATGTGGGGATGAATCATTTCGAGGTTGAAGTGACTGAATCTGCTCTATCTCCCTGCAGATAACGTCACATGAGCAGGAAATGTGATACCTTCCGCCCCAGTGCCGACCTTCCTTCTCACATGACCAACGGCTCAGAGCAAATCAATTAAATCTTCTAAATCCTTGATCAAACCAACGTTTCTCCTCACAGTACAGCTCCAGAGGCTGCCGGCATGCCGACCGATAACCTACATCATCCCTGTTCGAGGATGATGGATTAGTGTAAGGTTTCGGAGGGAGGAGGGAAACACAACCCTCAGACTGTAACTGTTGGGTTCACCACAGCTTGGATTTAAGGTCAGAGGTTAACCAGAGGAGGAATAGAAGTTGAAAGTCTCAGGGCCAGTTCTGTGAAAGCCTCAAGTCTCTGATCTGTCTGTACATGATGATTTACGCTGTGCTTGCAGTCTGCAAAGCGTGCAGAGGGAACAATGGGCTGATTTAAAGGGACGGTCCGTTCTGGCTGGTAAGCACCGCTGAGGTGTGGGCGAACAGCGCTGCAGGAACATGTTCAGGCTCCTACATGAAACATGGAGTCAGAAATATGTTTATGAGTTCTGAGGAAGAGAAACATCCACTGTGTCGGTGCACACCAGTTAAACCAGCTGGTTAACTACTATTAACCACATCAACTGGTGCCTGAACAGGCCAGGAGAGGTGCAGGATGGAGGTCACTGGTCTCAGCAAGACGGTTTTATTTTCAATGGAAAATGTGTATTAATAATTCATTTATTAATTAATAATGTGTATTTCTGGCCTTTAGGTCGGGTTTTTTTTCGGGTCAAAGAATTATCCCACGGATTCACAGATGGCGAGCTAATGAACTAAAACTATAGACTTTGATCATGGATATTCAGAAATGAAAATGTTGCACTTTAATTTTTCTATTTCTGTTTAGTTTTTTCCATCATAATACTGAAACTGCTGCCTGTTGTTTCCTCGTTCACACCTCAGCCTCCTTTAAAGAACCTCTGTAGCTGCAGCCAGGCCTAAATGCGTTACACGTTGCCCCAGTCGTTGTGGGGAGGAAGAACTGGAAGGTGAAGCTCTGGATTTACTGCTCCATCTACGATCCAACTCTGACCCGTAGTAATGAAACATGGACCCGGACTGAAAGAACCAGACCCTTGATAGGAGCAACTGGTATGAGCTTCCTCGTAGGGTGGCTGGGCTCTGCCTTAAAGAGAAAGAATGGAGCTCCCTCATCCAGGGAGAACTTGGAGTAGATCTGCTGCTCCTCCACATTAACAGGTCAGCTGAGGTGCTCCATCTGACATGAGTATCACCAGCTCCGGTACGTCCCACAGTAGACATGTCCCACTGGAAAGACGGAACCATAAACCAACCAACCATAAAGGTTTATGGATGGTTTGTGAAACATTCATCTGTCCTCTGGGCTCAATCAAATCAAAAAAAATTAAATCAAAAACTAAACATTGAATCAAAAGATTTTGGTAGTTTTTCCTCAACAATCAAAGTCAGAGAGAATAAATCTTCCAAGAGCAAACGGACATGACGATGAGGAGATGAAGAAGTCGCACTGGAGAAGAGTTTCCATCCCATCTGAAGAACGTTTCCAGTGTGGAAAAAAGCTGGAGGAAGAAAGATTTTTTCTCTTCATGTGAATTCAAAGCTTTTTGATTTTTTATTTCTGTCTCTGCAGCATTTTGGTGAAGATTTTTATCTTTCTTGTAGGTTAAAATGATTTAAAATCAGAGCAGCAGGTTTTATTGGATTAAAATAAACCATCACATAGGTGTGTGTGTGTGTGTGTGTGTGTGTGTGATATCCATGTAGGAAATCTAAAATATATCAGAATATTTGCAGGATCTGAAGGTTTAGGACCTCTGTGAATCAGCTTGGTTCTGTTTTTACGAGCTGAAGATGTTTGTGTCTCAAAAGGTGTGCAGATGCACGTAAACAGGACCAGGAGGGCTAAACCATCAGCAGTCAGCTCATATTTATTCTGAGAAGTAGTTTTTCCTCCTCAGAGCTCCATCTGATCGTCACACAAGCAAACATAAACGTGAAGCGGCTGTACTCTCCTACCGGACTCTGGTTCTGGCTCATCTCTCAGAACCCGGCTGATCCTGCGTGACAGTGTGCTGATAAAACTGCTGACGGACGGTGCTCTGTGCTCCGCATCCGATCCGGCTTTCCTGAGCAGCGTTCCCTGCGAGCCAGAGGTGGCTCCTGGTTCAGACATGGACCGGAAGAATGGAATGATCCTGTGCAGAGATCCATGCTTGTTCAGGTCTTGATTCTGGTTCTGGTTCCGCGGCCGTGGCAAGGTTCTGGTTCTCAGGAGGCCAAACAGGTGAGGGCACTCCAGGTTCTGGTCTTCTGACGTTCTCCACTGGTATCGATCCAATGGCTGCTCAGGACCTGGCTGAGGCTCAAACACCCTCCAAGGCTTTCTGTAATGGTGCCAGCGATACAGACCAGGCTGAACTGGGCCCTCGTGGCCCTCAGGGGAAATTCCACTTTCATTCATGGTCCAGAACAGACGGCCTTGGTTCAGGAAGCAGCACCTTCGCTGGTTCTACAGACGGGTTCTAGCTGGGTCATGATTTAAATGCGACAGCAGGGTTCTGATGCAAGCTCGATGGAGTCCTCAAGTCGTCGTCATGCTGCTGTTCCTCAACAGGCTGTGAGCGAACGTCTTCCTGGGAGGAAGTCAGTGTCAGATGAAGACAGAGCTTCAGCCAATCAGACGGCAGCAAACAGCAAACCAGCAGACTGTGGTTTCCTGTCAGAAGTGAAACTGGTTTAAGGCTCGGCACTCTGAGCCGTTTCCAGTGGAGCTCCCAATCAGACCTCTCGGGTTGGTTCATTCCAGGAGCCGGGGTCCAAGACTCTACCTGGAATCAGACTGAGAGGGTCCGTTCTGCTCCACAGACTCCGGAACCAGCAGAGACCAGGATTTCTACAGAATACCAGGACCCTGTGTGGTTTTACCTCGGAAACGATAATTTTGTCACACCACAAACACGCAACTTCTGACTGATCTGGTGTGTGTGGGTGTGTGTGTGTGTATGAGAACCTTCAGTCTCTTTATTAACCCAACACACTCACTCATCTCACAGCCCATCTGCAGCTTCTCCAGAAGATCCAGTCTTTGTTCTTCCTGAACCTGGCTTTAAGAATTGCATGGAGTCCAGTTAAACTGTCATCTGCTTGTCTGGGATCAGGTCACAGAGGTACCAGGTCCGGAGAGGAAACCCCTAAAATCCCAGCAGCACTTTCCAGGTCCTCCTGGAGATTCCTGACTTGTTCCTAGGCCAGAAGGGAAATGTAGTTCCTCCAGTGGTCAGTCTACTCCAGGGACTCCTCCCAGAGCACCAGGTCCAGGAGGCAACCTGAGCAGGTGAACCACCTGGTTTATGGTTGGTACCAAGGGAAGTCCTCTGCTCCACCATCATGCTCCAAACATAAACTGAAAAAGGATTAACCATCAAGCGTCTTCTCATTTCAACATAAATCAAACCTGCTTCTAAGAAAGGAGGAGGAACGAGCTTATCCAGAAGTCCAACCGCAGGGCTCCCAGTAAACCCTCCAGTTGTCCTCGAGGCTGCGAAAAGCTCTCTGCTTACTGACCCACATTTAGAGTTCATTGGATAACGGAGCATCTGGGTCAGAGTTAAGACCTGGTGAGGATTATGTGAAGAATCCCGGCCAGCACCAGGCGGTGCCGACGAGGAGTTCAGAGAGTCAAGAAGATCATGATGTTCGACAGTGACACCTTTATCCAAACATCAGGGAAAATCAGAAATTCTTCAGCTGATAAATGATTCATTCAGACTGAGAAACACTGAAGCAGAACAAGACACCTTCACATCATTTATTAATGCTTCAGATGACTGATAACCCAAAAGACCAGAATGACAGATGTGTCTGAGCAGAACGGGACCCGAACCACAAAATGTTCTAATAAGACAGAACCGTCCTCCAGGAACGTGTCCCTGCTCGCTCAGAAGCTCCTGCTGGTTTCAGCCAAGAAGATTTTAAAAACATCGAGTCCACAGAGACACAAACCTGCCAGAAATCATCCCCACCTCTCGGATCAGGAATTTCACACCTTTGGCCTTAGCTGGGAACATGTCAGACAACGCTGGGCGTTTCCATCTCTCTGCACTCCACCTTTAAAGAATAATGCATAAACATCTAAGAGAGCATCCAGAAGGGAGGAATCTCTCCTCGAGATGGAGGTAACAAGCTCATCTTTAAACATGAACCCGCTGAAGCTTCCTTAGCTGCACAATTAACCGAACCCACTGCTTGGATGGAAGGTATGCC
This sequence comes from Crenichthys baileyi, assembly GCA_036173005.1. NCBI lineage: Eukaryota > Metazoa > Chordata > Actinopteri > Cyprinodontiformes > Goodeidae > Crenichthys > Crenichthys baileyi. The sequence goes on along the minus strand of JAHHUM010001820.1, from coordinate 37,380 downwards.
AGGCCCAAACATTTCAGGAGATTTGTGCGTCATCGTTATGAGGGAATCATGGCAGAGCGATGGAAATGTGCATCGATCACACAATTCCCACAAAAACATCCGGACTCCCTTTTCCAGTCTCTCTCCCATCTTCAACTGGGGTCCAGAAAATGAACCAAAACTGGAAGCAAACGTACCGTCAGATCCCTCCCCGCAGAGCTTAACATCTCCACCTCGGCCCGTCTATCATTTACAGAAACCAGCAGGTCTGATCTGAGAGTCCAGACTGGTCCGCGTACCGATCCGTCAATTTTCCCTTCATTTGCAGGTCCAGAACTAAAATATCTGATCATTTTCCAGTTCAATAAATTGGTCAAAACTAAAAACCCTCTGAAACAACTCTGCTCAGACCTGGAATCTGCGTCAGCCAGTTACAGTCCGGCTGAACCAACTGGGTTTTCCTAATGATGATCCATGTGACCCTGACAGCAGAACCCTGAGGTGTGACATCTTTAAAAATATTCCCCTAAACTTCATCATTTCTGCTGGTTTCACAGATTTCCTTTTTTAAGCATAAAAATCAGAAATGAAGATGAAAACAGGAAGAGCCGTAGTATCAAGGAGTCGGATCATTTCCTGGAAACAGAGTAAAAAACAAATATGAACTTTTCTTTTTACTGGAAACTTCATGGGAACTACAGCGAGTTCATCTGCTGGTGAAATCATAAATCCTGTTTATTTTAAAGATTCTGGTTCCTGTTCTGATTGATCTGCTCCAATCAGCTCTGTAAACACCTCCAACCTGAGCCGCTCTCTGGTTACATCAACACACAGACACGCACGGCCGCCCGGGCCTGACCTACAACTGGAATCTCATTCATTTCCTGGCCGGGAGCCCGGAAACAAAACATTCCAGCCCATGAAAATCACCGGGACCAGCGACCAGGCGGGAGCCGCAGAAAGAGCCTGGAAACCTGGAAAAATAGCCAACATTTCAGACTCCATCATCAAACCTGTACAACAGCAGCTCAGAGGCAACATTAATGGTCCTCAGTCTCATCCAGACCCAACAGGAAAACCCGACTCGGATCGTTCCCCTGGATCCAGACATTATTCAATAAACGCTCCAGATCAGGAAAATGTAAAAACCGAAACACAAAAACAGAAAAGATTCTCAGCCCTGAGATCCAGACGTTCTCTGATTCCCTTCAACTCACATTCAATCCATTTGATTTATTTAACAGCAAGGCATGATTCTTCTTCCAGAACGTTTCCAGAACTTACAGGTTTCTTTCTCAGAAACCAAAAGGAAGCAAGTGCTAAAGAACCGTTTAGGTTCTGGAAAGTAACCTGTAAATCCTAGGAAGTACAATGGCTAACTGGACCCTGTTGGTTCAGAGAAATATGAAGCTACACCTCATGATCTAGGCTGAACCCTAAAGGCACCCTGGACGTTAGAGGAACCTTTCATATCTGAGACGTTAACCTGGAAGTTCAGGAAATCTACCACATAACAGGTCACCAGCAGGCTCTAGAAGTCACCTGGGACCTCCCAAAGGTACCATGAAAGTTCAGCAAAGTAAACGCTTTTCTTCTTCTACTGGTTTTAACTTCAGAGCAGACGGACGGATGTAGGGTTCAAGTTCCAGGAAGGCATCCTGTGACTTTCAGAAAGTGACCTGTATGTTCTACAGAAGAACAAGCTGGAGCGCTACCAAACATCAAACCTCTTAACGTGATTATTTCAGTCAAGGTTCTAAGCAGCTCCGCAGAATTTGCTCCTCAGGAACCAAATGAAATCATTTAAAATTTGAAAATTTTCTTTAGAAAATGTTGATTATGGATTAGATGTTCCTCATGTTCTGAGCAGGTCAAAAACACCTTCATGTTCTCCAAGCTGCAGTTTAAGGAGATTCTGTAAAGTTCTGGTCCAGGCCCTGCAGCTCGATGAGGTAACGAGGACTAATGAGAGGATTTTAAACGTAGACTCTGAGAATCATGTTCTCTGTCCAGCAGCTGCCTCACCTCACTTCCTGTCTGTGATGATGTCATGGATTAGATCATCAGTTTCTCAGCTTGGCCGCCTCCTCTGATGACTGCTGGAAACCTACATCATGTGTTTGGACTTGAAACTGATCTCGGATCAGCCAGAAAGGCTGTGGGTGGAGGAGACCCACCAGGGGACTGAGACGTGATGACCCTCTATCAGGCGTCACGTTGTCCACCTCTCATCCACTTCCTGCTGGAAACTAACTAAAAATAGCTGCCAGCTATGAACAGATCTGCTGCTGGACACCATCAGAGGGAGGAACCGGCCCTCAGGAATCCAGACGTAAACTGATCCGACGTTTAGGAAACATTTATCTCACAGGAAAATCTCACCCGGGACTCCAGGTCCATCCTGACAGAATCTCCACAGATTGTTCAAGCATCAGTCCTGCATACCTCTGGCTGGTGGTAGGTTGATGTTCAGAGATGAAAATGGACATAAAGACTGAAACAAGCTGTGAAGGAGAAGCTCTGGAGCAGCTGACGATCCTGCAGAAGGTCCAGACACAGCAGGTCTTCACAGAGCATGATAAAAATCTGGAAACGATGATCCGAACCCGGAATGAGACTAGCTCCTGGATCAGATTAAGAAAGGAGGAAGCTGTTAGAATAGAGCATGAAGAGGAACCAACATGACTCAGTTCCCTCTGCAGAACATTTCCTCTCGCTGCTTTGAATTTACAGCTCTCTGAAGTAATCAGATTACTTCCTGTTGACGGCAGAATCCTGGTTTCTGATCCGGAGTGTTAATCAGTCCGGATCCCTTCCATCAGCTTCAGGGAGGAAACAGGAACAAACTGCTTCTGGTCCTTCTAAACCTCACTGAGCTCGTCTGAACGCTGAGCACCAGATCTGGTTCTGTTTCACGGAACCAGCAGGAGGTTCTGCTTCCTGCGTCTCTGCTGAATCTAACCTTTATTTACATGATGCAGCAAACAGAACAGAGCTTGACCTTCCTGACACTACGACCCATTTCATCAGAACCAACTTGTGGATCTTCTATGAGGAAGTGTGGGCCGGGAAACCCACATCCATCCCGTATGGGGCCCTAATTTGGTTTTGGTTGTGCATCCTTCAGGGTTTCCTTATGCAGCATGAAATTGGCCTCATAGAAAAAAATCCCAGAACAGCTTTTGGCAGGTCAGTCCACATGGGCCCAATCAGAACTCCATGAGTTTTCTGAAAAGTCCAGTTGAACTGTGTTTAACTGGCTGAGTTCGAAACCAGTGGGAGCGTCAGACTAACAGTAACCTAGGAAACGTACCCACTGGGGGCCTCATGTCCCTACTGCTCATAGTGGTACCAAATGTGGGCCGTGTCCTGGCTGCTGTGGGCCCAATTAGGGCCCAAGTGGGCCCAGCTGTGCCTCAGGTTCTGTTTCAGATCGATGCTGGATGTTCTTCCTTTTACTTAAAGACCTGACGATCAGATTCATCTGCTGGAAAGTTCTTTTATGACCCGACAACTCTGCTTTTGTCCTCTACACACAGCACCATATGCAGGTGTGGTCCGGTACCAGAACTGGACTGAAATCAGGAGAAAAGCAGCTAAAGTCTAGGGAAAAGGAGCTTCAGACAGCCAGAACTGCTCATCCGGACCCCCTTGAAAGATAACTGGAAGGTCTGGATCCCAGGAAACAGAACCAAAAGTCTTTAAGAGGTTTAGACAGTTCTGTCCTGCAGAATCAAGCCGGTCCAATTGTGTTTTGCCTCACAGAGTCCTGAAATAGAACGCAGGAGGAGTTGTTTGTCTTCGAGGGGAAATCCTGTCTCTACCGACCCAGGCTCGGAGGAACTTTCCATTTCCTACCGGATCCGCCTGCATTGTCCTGCAGAACCTGCAGACTGATAGGACAAACAGGCCGTTTTGAGTCCGAATCTGACTCGCAAGTCAGAACCTATCTAAAGGAATCTGTCTGACAAATACAGAACAAAGGAGTTCTGGTTCTGGTCAGATTGGTGATCCAGAGTAACCACAGTGTGTCTGCAGGTGGAACTGGACTAACTGGACCCTGCTGGAAGCTCAGCAGAGACAATCCCATCACAGCAACTGGGAACGGATTGTGGCGGATAAACTGGACCGTGTGGGAGTGACTAACTGGGAACAGAACCAGTGGAGCAGCTCGCATACAGGGAGGAAATGATGTCATCACATTTTAAACATGCTGACCGCTCATATGAGCTCGTTTTCCAGAATATTCTTCCATCCGTTGGACGATGAGGGAAAACGTGCTCATTTCACAGGTCCAGTAACACCATGGAAACGTCCCAGTCCAACCAGCAGGGAGCTCAGGTGTGAATGAACTCCCACAATCCCTCTGCAACATTCCCAGAGTAAAAAACGTCTGCAGCAGGAAACAGACTGACCAGCAAAACCAGTCGGTCCAAGTTCCGTCTCAGATCCAAACTGGTTCTGCTTCCCTGGATGTTCCTGCAGGCAGACATTAGCCCTAGAACCCCCCCCCCAGGGTAAAAAAACTTTTAAACGGGCCAAACAGAACATAAAGATACGGACCAGTTGGAGCTAAAACCTGCTCAGAAGCTGGTCTGTGTTCAGCAGAAGGTTCAGTGTTCATCGTCATCGGGTCATGTCTGGGTTCTGCCCCAGTTTCTGGCAGAATCCTGACTTTATGGACGGGTTGATACCTGCTGCTCTTTCCCAGCCTGACCCACTTGTTTCTCACCCAGCCGTCACTCCTGAAGGTTTAATCCCTGAATGTTTGATGTTATCCAACATATGTTCTGATCCGACTTTCCTCCGCTCGCTCCCAGCCGACAGTTACAGCGTCGTTCTGCGGTCGGCTTTAATGAGCTTCCCCGGATTAAAGCCGCAGCTTCAGTCCAAACGCACGCAGGAGGAAGCTGCAGGAACGCTGCAGACGATCAAGACTGATGCTGAAGATCAAACCCTGAGCACAACCCTGCAGAGACCAGAACCCAACCGGACTCAACAAGTCTACAAACTCCTGATTCTTTGGTCCAATAAACCCAACATTAATACGGGTCTGACGGGACTTGACCGTCTCCCAGCCGGCACTGGACTCTTCTTCTACCTTCATCCTGAGGATCAATGTTGGTTTAACTTCATAAAACTAAAAGAATAAAAACCATAAAAATCCAATAAAGTCTGAGGAAAAACAGGCTGAATTTTCTAATCTTCCCAACAGTAAATCCTGATGGAGTTGCAGGTTTCCAGGAACAGGAACAGGACCTGGAACCTGCAGCCGTTTGGTTCTGGAGCTTTTATTTTTAACCCACATGGATGATCTTGTAACAATTACAGAGAAACCAGCAGGTCAAACCTCTGAATCAGACGAGAAAAACCCTCCAACAGAGAACCTGACTGGATTCCTGCAGCTCTGCTTGAGGTTTCTGCTCAGAGAGGTGGACCCTGAAGGCACCACGCCGCCGTCGGCTCGGTTTGAGGTCTGAGGACAGCAGAGAGGATCTGGTGCCGGAGCCAGAGTCCTGCTGGGAGAACCGGCTGCTGGCATCACAAGGAAACAACCGCTGGATACTGCTAATTACTATGGGCTGTAAATGCATCAGTGTGAAATACTGAAACTCCTGTTGTCACCAGGAACCAGAACATGGACTCGGATGAGAACAGAGGACGTGTTCTGGAGCCACCAGCAGTGACTCACTGCTGTCTGCTGCCTGAAACCCTCAGAGGAGAGAAAATCTGAGTCATGGAGCTCAGCTTCGGTCCTGGAGGTCAGAACATGACCCAACGCTCGGTCTGACACCAGCTTTCTGGACCTCTCGGTACTACGGGCCATTTCCACCAATCAGCTGTTACAATCAGTTGTTCAGGAAACTTTGACCTTTAAGGTTTAAACTTGGACCTTTTTTCACTTTTTCAACAGAAATGAAGAAAACAAACGGTCCACCATCTCCAGAAGGTCACAGATTAATGTGGTGGAACTGTGCTGCATGGTGGAGCATGGTGGAGCAGGTGGAGCATGGTGGAGCAGGTGGAGCCTGGTGGAGCCTGGTGGAGCATGTGGAGCCTGGTGGAGCATGTGGAGCCTGGTGGAGCATGTGGAGCATGGTGGAGCCTGGTGGAGCATGTGGAGCCTGGTGGAGCCTGGTGGAGCATGTGGAGCATGGTGGAGCCTGGTGGAGCATGTGGAGCCTGGTGGAGCCTGGTGGAGCATGTGGAGCATGGTGGAGCCTGGTGGAGCATGTGGAGCATGGTGGAGCCTGGTGGAGCATGTGGAGCCTGGTGGAGCATGTGGAGCATGGTGGAGCCTGGTGGAGCCTGGTGGAGCCTGGTGGAGCCTGGTGGAGCATGTGGAGCATGGTGGAGCATGGTGGAGCATGGTGGAGCAGGTGGAGCATGGTGGAGCATGGTGGAGCCTGGTGGAGCCTGGTGGAGCAGGTGGAGCATGGTGGAGCATGGTGGAGCCTGGTGGAGCCTGGTGGAGCATGGTGGAGCATGGTGGAGCATGTGGAGCATGGTGGAGCATGTGGAGCCTGGTGGAGCCTGGTGGAGCCTGGTGGAGCATGTGGAGCATGGTGGAGCATGTGGAGCCTGGTGGAGCCTGGTGGAGCCTGGTGGAGCATGGTGGAGCATGGTGGAGCATGGTGGAGCATGGTGGAGCATGTGGAGCCTGGTGGAGCCTGGTGGAGCCTGGTGGAGCATGGTGGAGCATGGTGGAGCCTGGTGGAGCCTGGTGGAGCATGGTGGAGCAGGTGGAGCCTGGTGGAGCAGGTGTCTGGGAGACATGCCAGGAAGAAGCCTTTTCCATCCTACAATCACAAACGCAAACATGTGGAGCTTCCATGTTCTCCCCATCCATGCGTGGGTTCTCTCCGGGTTCTCCGGGTTCCTCCCACAGTCCAGATGGATGGATGACATCACAGGTCACATGACACGCTCCTAGGTTTCTGAACATCTCTGGAAACAAACCCACCTTTCTTGCCCAGCTTCTAATTGATCCATTCTTGGGATTTTCCTTTTCTCCAGGTCTAGTTTGTGCTTCAGGCGCTGGAGGAAACTACTGGGACCAGAACCTGTGAGGTTCTCCATTCACATCAGAACCTTTTAGACACTCCCGGTGAAACATTGAAAATGTAAACATGACCGATGACCTCATCACCTTCAGCCTCACCTGAGCACCTGGTTATCAGAACCAGATGGAAAATTACGATTTAAGCTCTAAAACACAAGAAAGTCGGGATCAAATATGAACATTTTTCACAGAATTAAAGGAATTTATGGAGCTTTCAGCAGAACAACAGAACCAGCAGATCGTTTGTCTGTTAAAACTGTAAATAAATGTCTGAATGAGCTGATCATACGGATGATATCAGCAGATACGTGACTGGATCTTTTCTCAAGGTTCAGCCCAGATAGAAAAGTTCTGAAACGTTCTTCTTTCACACATTAAAGCTTCAGAACAAAACAGAAGCAGCGCCAGGGCCCTGGAGGTCAGCACATGACCGGACACTCCAACAGGACCCGTTCACCGGGTTAATGCGAGCCGACCCTGAACCTCAGTGAGCTCAGGAGTCCGTTTCTGTCCCAAATCTGGGAAAGATCCTGAATTCCTTCAAGCTTTCAGGGAAAATGAAAACACTGAGGAAAAACTACTGCAGCCTTACGGGGCGGTTCTGGATTTAAGGTGGTTCTAGGGGATCTGCTCTGAACAACCTTCAGGAGATGGGTCCTGAGGTGTTTTGTCTCATGGACTTTGCTGTCTGTAGAAACTGGATCCTGCAGCTCCGGGACACACTGGGACAAACTGGGTCTATTTTTAGAGATCCTGTCATGAGAACTGAGCCAGAGACCAGTTTCAGGGTCAAACCTCCATGAGGTTCGGCTGCTGCGGTTTCTGACCTTACTAGACAGGTCTGGACCGGTGACCCTGGGCTTGTCCCGGTACCAACCTCCCCCTCTCTGACCCCCTGAAGATGTGTTCCCTCCCCTCCTCCCCCTGGGTGAGTTTTCCTTACCGTAAACCCGAAGCCATCCCTGCTGCTGGGACACGGAGTCTCCCAGGATCCGGTCCACCAGAGGATCCAGGAGACTCAGTCCGCCCTGGAGGGAGTCCAGTTCTCCTGGTACCGAGTCCGGCTCCATATCCCACCGAGAAAACTTGCTGTGTTGAGAGGAAAGCCTCGGGAGGAGCGTGTTAATCCAGGAAGTGTGAGTGAAAGTGGAATAAAGTGTGTGTTTGATCCCTCATGGAGGCTTTGGGAGATTTGGCCGCCTGCTGCTCACTGAAGGCCGCTAGCTGCTCTGGCTGCAGCCGGCGGCGCTCCGGCTGTCCGCCCGGTTCTGCCTCATGGTTCCAGTTCTGGGAAAAAGGGTTCAAACTTCCACCAAAGCTCCAGAAACAGGAGGCCGGGCACCTCTCCTCTCCCTTCCGCTGAATTATTCCCCACAGTCCGGCGGGCAGAGCGGAGAGAGCGGCTGGAAGTCCGGGATCCAGGCGGAGGTCAGTGAGTCTCCGGCGGGCTGAAGATCTGAGCTGCTGCCGCTCCACGGGGCCGCGCAGGGGCAGCGGGGCCGCGCAGCAACGTGCCAGCCGCGCGGGAGCGCGCAGGGAGATCCGGGAGGAAGAGGAGGAATTCCAGGACCTGAAGCCATGTTTCCTGATGAAGAGAGAGCAGTCCGCTCATAAGACCACATACATCAGATTTTATTATTATTATTATTATTATTGTTGTTGTTGTTATTAGCTATATTTGCTAAGTTTGTAACAAACGAGGAATTTGGCTTCGGCTCCACTTTTCTCTTAATAAAGAAATATAAAGGGAAATATATAAATATATATATATATATATTTATAGAGAGAGGAAGACGTGGTTGACTTGTGCAAATATGCCTGGTATGGATCTGAGCATTCTGACTGTTCAGTGTCCATCAGAGGGAAAGCCTCCTCTGGTTTGTAGCGCCGACCTGAAGGTCTAAAGAGTGTGTGGGGTCTGCAGAGATGTTAGCTGCCCTTCCCTTGTAGAAGTCCTGGATAGAGGGAAGGTCAGTCCTGATGACTCTTTCTGCAGACCTGATTGTTGGTTGCAGTCTGGACCTGTCCTGTTTTGTGGATGAACCAAACCAGACTGGGATGAAGACAGGACAGACTGGATGATGGCAGTGGAGAAGATGACCAGCAGCTCCTGTAGAAGGGTTGGACTTCTTGAGTTACTTCAGGAAGTTCAGTCTCTGCTGGACCTTCTTCTGAACACTGTCTATATGTGAACTATGTGGACCACCTCAGATTTTCAATTCATCAGACATAAAGCGATAATACCCAGCAAGTAAAAACTGTTTGCAGGTGAATGTTTGATAGCAGAGAGTTTTGACACAAAGCAGAGTAGTTAAAACTGATGCAGCCTAATGAGAAAATGATCTAAACATGAGGAGAAATGTCTGCTCATTTAATCACGTTTTCTTCCTCTGGGTCTCTGCTTTATGTCTGTTTGCAGCGTTCTGATTCCAGCTTCTGCTTATCTTGACACTTGTGTTGATTCTTGGGCTGCAAAGTGATGCAGCTGTTAGCACTGTTGCCACGCAGAAAGAATTGCATGTTCTCCTTGTGCAGGCATTCATTAGTGGGTATAGACAAATGGATTGATGAATGGTTTGTTCTCTTTCTGCCCCATTTTCTGCTTCTTTTAGGACTGCTTACACATGCATTTAGTCTGTATTTAATTAGTTTTATTCATCATGTGGGTCTGTTCTCGGGCTTTTGTCTTAATATTGTGTTTGATTCAGTTCATTTGGATGCTGTTTTCTTTTACATCAGCTTTTCTCTGGTTATTTTGGACCTTTTCCACTCTGTGTGATCATGTGGTGTCCTTTCAGTTCATATCTTCAGTTTTTAAAAATCTTGTGCCTGTTTTTAATCCTTTCAGTCCACTCGGTGGTTCTGTGTTCATTCTCACTCAGTCTGTAAGTCTGGCCCCGATCCAGGAGCCCCTTTACCTCTGAGGGCCCAGCTAGAGTAGATGTTTTAGATCTAGCTGAACATTCCTGGTGTTTCTCACACAGCGCTCTGCCTCCCTCTGCTGGTCAGTTACTGTACAGCAGTATTAAATCGGTTCAGGTTCGGTTTTCAGGAGAAACTGGAGGAGTGAAATCTGAAACCAGTTCTTCTGATCTCTTAGATTATGAACTGTTCAGATGAATCGTTCAGTTTTAGTCTTTTGGACTGGTTCAGTTTTACTCTGAACCAGTCCTCACTCTGAGCAGCAGGGGGCAGTAATGCACCAGGAACCTGAATGATAATCAGGAGAGCCGGTGGTTCTTCCGGGTGCCGCTGTTCATGTTTCTTGTAGCATCTGAACCGTCTGAACTGGACCGGTATCACTCGAAGATGACCGACATGCAGCTGCTCAGGACGCTGGTGACGGAGAGGCTGACTGCGGCTGCAGAGGAGATCCTGGTTCTGGTCCAGAAGGTTCTTTTGGAGCAGCAGCACGAGCTTCTACGGCGCGGAGAGGCTGAAGCTTCAGGTTCGGTTCGGGTCTATTTTCAGTGTTTTATTCCAGTTCCATGTCATTCAGTATTAAACTACAGTTGATAATCCCAAATTAGGCTTCAGGTTCATTAGATCAACAACAGGGAAGAGATCAAAGGTTCTGAGGGCTTCACATCTGGTCATCGGTTCTGAAGGGGTTCGGATCTGACCAAAGGTTCTGAGGGCTTCACATCTGGTCATCGGTTCTGAAGGGGTTCGGATCTGACCAAAGGTTCTGAGGGCTTCACATCTGGTCATCGGTTCTGAAGGGGTTCGGATCTGACCAAAGGGTCTGAGGGCTTCACATCTGGTCATCGGTTCTGAAGGGGTTCGGATCTGACCAAAGGTTCTGAGGGCTTCACATTTTGGTCATCGTTCTGAAGGGGTTCGGATCTGACCAAAGGTTCTGAGGGCTTCACATCTGGTCATCGGTTCTGAAGGGGTTCGGATCTGACCAAAGGTTCTGAGGGCTTCACATCTGGTCATCGGTTCTGAAGGGGTTCGGATCTGACCAAAGGTTCTGAGGGCTTCACATCTGGTCATCGGTTCTGAAGGGGTTCGGATCTGACCAAAGGTTCTGAGGGCTTCACATCTGGTCATCGGTTCTGAAGGGGTTCGGATCTGACCAAAGGTTCTGAGGGCTTCACATCTGGTCATCGGTTCTGAAGGGGTTCGGATCTGACCAAAGGTTCTGAGGGCTTCACATCTGGTCATCGGTTCTGAAGGGGTTCAGAGCTGAAGACTTTCCAGACATCAAGTCCAAAACCTGAACGTTCTGGTGTTTGGTCCTCTTCTTCACCTCTTCAGCCTTGTGACACAGTGGTTCTGGGTCGTGGACAGAGTTGGGAGGAGCCCGCTCCCTTGGTGACCAGTAGGACTCATGGTAGCTTCCAGCTTTTGCTCTTCAGATGTCCCAAACCATCAGAGAAGATAGCTCTGCGCCGGTCTTCTCCTGTCCATGCTGGGGCTTTCAGAACCACCTCTGTGTCCCTGTTTTCTTTAACATACTGGAATATTTAGGAGAACGGATCAGAAGATGGATCAGTAAACAGGAGAGAATATTCCAGACTCTCCATATGTGGAGAGGAAGGATGACCCTGACTGACTGTGGGTGGGGAGAACATCAGGACTGAAGGTCTTTCCCTGGAAAAGGTCTCCACAGTCGGAATTTATCCAGACAGCTTCAACTTCCGGCTCCTGCAGGACCGGAGTGATGGTTTTTCTAGAGAAAAATTGACTTGGTGTCAAGAAGTGACATCATGCAGGATGCTACAAGGAAGGAAATTATTTCCACCCATCCATCCATCCATCCATCCATCCTTTCATCCATCCATCCATCCTTTCATCCATCCATCCATCCATCCATCCATCCACCTTTTTTCTTTTCCCTTCCTTTCATCCCACCATCCCCCTCCATTCCATCCTTTCATCCACCCATCCATCCACCATCCTTTCCTTTTCATCCATCCATCCATCCTCCATCCATCCTTTCATCCCCATCCATCCATCCATCCCCTTTCATCCATCCACCTCCTTTCATCCCCCCATCCACCCCTTTCATCCATCCATCCATCCATCCATCCCCTTCCTTTCATCCTCCATCCATCCTTCTTTCATCCATCCATCCACCATCCATCCATCCTTTCATCCATCCATCCATCCTTTCATCCATCCATCCTCCATCCATCCTTTCATCCCCTCCATCCTCCCCATCCATCCCTCCTTTCTTTCATCCACCCCTTCCCTTCCATCCATCCATCACCCATCCTTTTTCATCCATCCATCCATCCTCCATCCATCCATCCATCCTTCCTTTCATCCATCCATCCATCCATCCATCCATCCTTTCATCCCCATCCACCATCCATCCATCCTTTCTCCATCCACCCCATCCATCCATCTCCATCCATCCATCCTCCATCCTTTCATCCATCCTCCACCATCCACCTCCTTTCACCTTTCCACCATCCTTTCATCCACCATCCATCCTTTTTCATCCATCCATCCATCCATCCTTTTCATCCATCCTCCCCCTTTCCCTTTCATCCCCCCTCCCCCCATCCATCCTTTCATCCATCCATCCATCCTTTCATCCTCCATCCCATCCCCATCCATCCTTTCATCCATCCATCCTTTCCCTTTTATCCACCCATCATCCATCCATCCATCCATCCTTTTCATCCATCCTCCATCCCACCATCCTTCCTTTCTCATCCATCCATCCATCCACCATCCTTTCCCCATCCACATCCATCCCCACCCCTTTCATCCATCCATCCATCCTTTCATCCACCCATCCATCCTTTCATCCCTCCATCCATCCCCCATCCATCCTTCCTTTCATCCATCCTCCATCCTTCCCTTTCATCCTCCATCCATCCATCCTTTCATCCATCTCCATCCTTTTCCATCCATCCCCCATCCATCCTTTCACCCCATCTCCATCCATCCTCCATCCATCCTTTCATCCACCATCCTTCCTTTCCCCATCCATCCTCCATCCCATCCTTTCACCTCCATCCATCCATCCATCCTCATCCTCCATCCCCCCCTTCCCCTCATCCACCACCATCCATCCCCCCATCCATCCTTTCTCCATCCATCCATCCCCCTCCATCCATCCCCATCCTTTCTCCTTTCCATCCATCCCCCTCCCCCCATCCATCCATCCATCCATCCTTTCATCCTCCATCCATCCATCCATCCATCCTTTTCATCCATCCATCCATCCTTTCATCCATCCATCCATCCTTTCCACCCATCCATCCATCCATCCTTTCCCCCCATCCATCCTTCCTTCATCCATCCATTTTATCCTCCCCCCATCCATCCATACCCTTTTTCTCCATCCATCCACCCTTTCATCCATCCCCCTTTTTTACCCCATCCTCCCCCCCTTTCATCATCCATCCTTTATCCTCCATCCTTTTCACCCCCCCCTTTCATCCATCCCCATCCTCTTCAACATCCATCCCATCCATCCATCCATCCTTTCATCCACCATCCATCCACCATCCATCCCCCTTTCATCCCCCCCTTTTTCCTCCATCCATCCTTTCATCCATCCACCACCCCACCTTTCATCCATCCTCCTTTCATCCATCCATCCATCCATCCATCCCATCCACCATCCACCCTTTCATCCATCCATCCTTTACTCCATCCTTTTCATCCACCCATCCTTTCATCCATCCATCCACCATCCATCCCCCTTTCACCCTCCATCCATCCACCTTTTCATCCATCCCTTTTTCTCCATCCATCCATCCACCTTTCATCCATCCATCCCCCTTTATCCATCCATCCCTATCCATCCATCCCCCCTTTTTCCCATCCATCCAAAAACCTTTTTTCAACCCCACCATACCATCCATCCCCCTCCTCCATCCTCCCCCTTTCATCTCCATCCTTTCACCCATCCACCCATCCATCCATCCCCTTTTCATCCATCCATCCATCCATCCACCCCACCCACCTTTCATCCACCCCCTTTCATCCATCCCCCTTTCATCCATCCACCCCCCATCCATCCATCCATCCTTTCACCCCACCATCCACCTTCACCCCATCCATCCATCCATCCATCCATCCATCCATCCACCCTTTCATCCATCCACCTTTTCATCCACCCCCTTTCATCCATCCATCCTTTTCATCCATCCATCCACCCTTTCATCCATCCATCCTTTCATCCATCCATCCTTTCATCCATCCATCCTTTCATCCATCCATCCACCCATCCATCCATCCTCCTTTCATCCATCCATCCTTTCATCCATCCATCCTTTCATCCATCCATCCACCCATCCATCCATCCTTTCATCCATCCACCCTTTCATCCATCCATCCATCCATCCATCCTTTGTTTTTGTCCCTCCTCTGCCAGCGTTTTATGACTCAAAACCAAACTATTGTCCTCTGTAGATGCTGATCAGGTCCATGATTCCCACCTTTATCTGGCAGAACTTTGCACCATCAAACAGGAAGTGAAGGATGAAAAGCTAGAAGAGCATCTCCAGGATGAAGCTGTTCCAGCAGGAGACGACACCATGGAGATCAAGAATGAGCAGCTCATGATCAACCTCGAGGGATTGAAGGTGGAGCTGAAGAAGGATGATGTCCAGCCAAGTACTTCCTGTGAGCTATCAGAAGCTCCACCCATTCTGAAAGAAGACTCCAGCAGTGGTTCCATTTCTTGCAGGGTCTGTGGGATGGTGTTCAGCTACCATGGTTCTCTGAGGAACCATGCCGAGATCCATGCTGATGATGAACACTGCATCTGCGGCGTCTGCAGTGAGCTGCAGGTTGACAAGCAGATGCTGCTGCAGCACCTGGAGACGCACCTCAAGATCCACATCTGCAAGTTCTGCGGGAAAACCTTCAGACGCCGCCTGGACCTGGACATGCACGCGCGCTCGCACACCGGGGAGAAGCCGTTCGGCTGCAGGGTCTGCGGGAAGTGCTTCAGCCGCAAGAGCAACGTGGAGATCCACATGAGGACACACACGGGCGAGAAGCCGCACCGCTGCGAAGTCTGCGGGAAGTGCTTCATCAACACCTCGTCCATGATCCGCCACCTGAGGACGCACTCCGGGGAGAAACCCTTCAGCTGCCACGTCTGCCACAAGGCCTTCACCGCCAGCTCGGACATGAAGATCCACGTGAGGAAGCACACGGGCGAAAGGCCGTACAGATGCCCGATCTGCGGGGAGTCCTTCACGCTCAGCACGCCGCTCAAACACCACATGAAGCATCACACGGAGAAGCGGCCGTACTGCTGCGGCCGCTGCGACAGAGACTTCAAAGATGTTTACTCACTGCGGCGTCACATGAAGATGCATGACTTCCAGAAGAAGACAACCTGATGCCAAGGCAAGAAATGGAGGCAGAAGATCCAGTCTGAGAGTCAGTCTTTATGCACAGACAACTGCAAACAGAACCAACATCAACTTTGTCTTCGCTGGAAGGTCCGATAAGGACCAGAGACCGTTTTTATATTTAATGATTCTCACTGTAAGCTGCAGCTTCTTTTAACTGATTACAGTAAAGTCAAAGTGTAAAAAGATGCTGATTTTTGGCTGCTTTAACTCTGATGATGATGATGGGAACCAAAGTCTTTGTTTCTCTAAGGTATAAATATGACGTGACACAGTTTCTCTTAGCTGTTGACCCAAACTCAGACAGAGCAATAACTAGAACATCTGAACCAACTGGATCTGGGACAGACAGACTGAGCTGGATGGGGACACATGTCCATCTTAAACCACTAACAGTGAGCAGGACAGTCAGGGAGGTAAAAACATCTCCATAACAACCAGTAGACGTTGTCTACAGCCCAGCTGGATGTTGGGAGACATGCCAGGAAGATGCCTTCTTCTTCGGATCCATCTGATCTCTAAAGCTTCAGGTTCAGGGCTGGTTAGTACTTGGATAAGAAATGGGCTGCCCAGTGGTGCTACTGTTAGCACTGCTCCCTTGCAGCAAGACGGTCCTGGGTGCGAATCCTGGCCTGAGTTCGCATGTTCTCTCTGTGCATGAGGGGGTTCTCTCCGGGTACTCTTACTTCTATCCAGTCCAAATATACATGTGAACTGGTCCTACTAAAATGTGCGTCTCTCATCGGTCCTGGGACGGACTGATGACCTACTCAGGGTGTACCCTACTGACAGCTGGAGATGGGTCCTCAGCAAACTTCTGTTGAAGAACTGAGCTGAAGAGAAGAGTGCAGTAGAGAAGATCCAGGACTCTGGACCTTCAGGACAGATCATTTTGAAATACTATGGAAGGCTAAATTATACCGTTGACAAATGTATTGGCAGCAGTTAAGACAATGATTGTGACACCAGTCAGTTATTCCTCAAAGTGGCCTTTTCTTCCCTGCTGGATAAATAGACTGAAAGGTTTTAATTTGATACCATGTTCGCTGCGACTCTCCGACCGTCTGATTTGATCTTCTCGCTCTGTCTGCAGTCTGATTCTGAAAGCAGGATCAAAGTTCAGTTATCCAGCATTCCTGATGTTGCTGCTGTGTCCTCCTTGGATCAGATCATCCATAATCTGGCCGCCTTCATGATGTTTGAGGAATGAAACGGGTTCAACCTGCTTCTGTGGAATCCTGAAAATGAAACCCGAAACAGAAACGAAGCGACTCCTGTAATAGTTTGTTTTTATTACTGAATTGTTAGGTTTGGGTTTACAGGCAGGTGTGAACTGAGCCGGAAACATGACAGAGTAATCCTGGAAACGGAGCAGCTCCAGCATCATCATCTACAACATGAAGAACAACAGCAGGATCTCACCACAAACAGCCCATATAACTTAAAATACTGATTCCAGGGCTTGGAGCTGCGCAGGTTGCAAGGAGGACAGACGAGTCGCATGAGGACATCCTGGGGTCTGATGGACTTTAGAAGCTGCAGAAGTACTGACAACTGTCCTTTTAAGGCACGAGCAGTAAATAAATCGCAGATGAGCGCTTGTGGCCTCTGCTGAGCGAACTCGTCCTGACTGATGACTGGCTCAAAAACTCCACAAATATTCAGTTTAGCTCCTGAAAACCCACAAAGAATCAACACAAACAGTAATGGTGTAAGGCAGCAGCTCTCAGCCCTGTGTACAAGCAAGCAGAGATAATAATAATAATTATAACAATTATAATAGTAACATACCACAGACGTTATGATAGAGGATATATTTTCACCTGGAGGTTTCAGTTGATTGTGATCAAACATAATGAGGCTGATCAGGATAAAAGCAGCCAATCACTTATTTACACACATAATAAACTCCTCACTCTAACTCATAATAATAAAAAACATTCACTCAAAAATAGAACATTTGAAATAATTATTAGCACCAGTGTATCAGATAAAACTCTCGCTACGCAGAATGTACAAAGTTGCATAGTGTTTGGATGTGGAGTGGAGACAAACGTGAGGTGATGCAGCGTGGGAACCAACTTTAACAATAAAATGCACTTATGAGCCAGCAGAAGCTGCCAAAGTACTAAAGGGGTCATTCCATGGGTCAGAACATGATTCTACACACACACAAATCCAACGTCATCCCACAGAGAAACTGTCAGAAAATCGCATCTTGTTCCAACAGAGAAGCATTTCATCCGTATGATCAGGACGTTTGGACTGTCCTCCAACACATCGTTCAGTCCAGATCATCTCTCATCAGAGGTCTCCACCACAGACAGAATTCCCTGAACTCCTCATTCATCCCACATGCTTCCTTCTTTTAAGGTGGTCCGGATCAGGAGTTCTCCAGACTTTCTGAAGTCCAGGATTTTCTTTAGACTTTGGGGGCTTTAAGCTTTTGTCCTGAGAACATGCTAGCAGCCAGCCGGAAAACCTCAGTCAAATTTGGGCTCGGTCCACGACACTAACATTTGCAGAATACAAAAAGCTTTAACAGTGAGTCAACAATATTGTAACCAGGATCAGAATAAATATGGGTTTATTACCAAGTCAATTTTACTAACATATTTTTACTTTATTCTAAAAAGTTCAGTGGTTTTATCGTCCTCTAGAACACTGTTCGGGAATAGTAACGTATTACAATGCTATGCAACCTCAGATGACAGAAGTTAGCATGCTAAGGCTAACCTTGTAGTTAACCTTAGCATGCTAACTTACTAGCAAGCTGCTCTAAAGTAAAGATGCCTCTTTACAACGGTCGGGACTTTAAAATGTTAATTTGATAAATTATTTTGAAAAGGTTTAAAAAAGTGCATTTAATCAAATCTTTCTTTGTCCGCTGATTTCTGACACATCATTAATACTGAGCCACATACTCCAGCCCAGTAGGTCGCGGTAATGTATTTAGCTTGTTTGCCAGCTTCGAAGGATCTCAAGCATAACATACCAGCTGAATACAAAGTGTTATACTGGGAGCACTGACACCAGAAGTAATGTTAGCGTCGACGATCCTGGCGAAGTAAAACTTACGTTAGAATCAGTGGCAGAAGTTAGACTCTTTCTGTATATGAAACAATCATGCTGCCGTTAGTATTGGTAAGCTAATATTAGCATATTGACAATAACGTTACCATACATTGGCAAATGAAAGAAAAGGTTAGAGTTCACTTTAACGTGCTAACTAAGGAGTTGTTTGACAGAAAGTCTGCTATTCTGGCAGAAGTGTTAGCATTTTAAGGCATGCTAAAGAAATAAGCTACCACGGAGCCTAGCTTATATTGTTAGCCTTAGCAAGCTAACAAATACATTCCACAGCTCATTATTGTGATTTTTGTGACTTACCGCATATGAAAACTTGTTAAAATATGTGAGTCACATTTCTATTTCGATCCAATTCTTAGAGCTTTACAAAAATCAGCAACTGAAACTGGCCTGGAAGTGAAAATCTTACAGATCATTAAAATAAAGGTGCAGAACTGCTGGTAAAGATTACTCTGAAAGACTCTAAGGTCTGGTAGTTTAAAGATAAATCCAAATAAATTGGAATTGGACCATGACTTTAATTTTAGGTAGGCTTTTGTTCATCTGATGATAGTGTGGATGATAAATGGGGTTGGGGACTGGAATTTGAAGCTGCTTGTAAGCTCTTACTCAGTTATGTGGAATATTTTGGTTGCTCTTGGGAGGTTTTGAGGTTCTGTCTATGGTGGAAAACAGCCACTACAGCTTCTACACACATCAAGGTTAAAATCAGGAAGATTGTAAATGAGAAACAGTTTGGGTCTGGTTTTATATCTCTGGGACTTTGGCAGCTTCCTTGGCAGCAGTTCATGTGACTTTACTAAACACTGCCACCTGCTGGAGGTGTGAATACTGCAGAGGAGGGGATTTGAAATATTTTCCCTGCTGTCCGACTTGAGAGTGTAGCAATTGGAGGAGGATCTGAGAATTCCTTCACATGTTCTGAATTGTTGCAGATAAACGTATGGCGAGGCACGAGCGTACTTCCTGTGTGGCTGCAGTCACGTCGGGTTTGTGGTTCTGGTTTTCTCTCCAAGGTTTGTCCACCTCAGTCTGCACCGTGGAGTTCACTGTAACACCGCTGTCATCAGCAGCTGCTGGGCACAACTGAAATGTTGGCAAAGAATCTGAGACAAGAACTGTTTTGGTAAAAGTCGGCCCGTTTGCTGGAGTGTTAGATGTGAGTGTGAGAGGAAAAGGGGCGGGGTGGATGTGGAAGAGGTGGGTGGGGCTAAGGCCGCTCCAGCGACGGTGTGTTGAAGCAGCCTTCGGGTAACGTGTTCTTGATGTCGTTAAGGTTAGAAATGTCGCTGCGGATCTCTCGAATCTGACGGTCGTAGTCGTCGATCATCTCCTTCTGTGTGCTCGCCACGTCATTCAGCTCCGCCAGCTTCTTGTCCAGCTCGCTGCCAGCCATCTTGTCCTTGGCGCGCTTCAGAGACTCATCAATCTGGTTCAGTTTGCTCAGGTCCACTTTATCGATGTTTCCTGTTGAAAACACACGTGATGGTTAGTTTGTGATCAGCTCGCGTTGCAGGAGTGAAGCTGCGTGTTGAGACAAGTGGGCCTACCCAGCTGATCCATCAGATCTGTGATGATCTTCAGGACCGTCTTCACCGTACTTTTGGCCTTGCGAGCGTTGTCCTCGGCCTGCTTGGCGTTATCCGATGCCTGCAGGACAGATCAATCCCACAACCCTTATCAACAATAATTTTTTTTATGATTTAAAACTTCCTCGAAGATCAGAGGATGGGTTCATACCATGGCAGCCATCATCATGTCATTGTCGGCCTCAGCCTTCTTCTTCTTCAGCTCCTCCTCTGCTGCGCTCAGCTGATCCATCATGTCGTTCACATCTTTGTCCAGCTTGTTGGTGTCCTGCAGCGCCTTCTCTGCTTCCTCTTTGGTCTTAGCTGAGCCCTGCAAGGACACAATGTGAAGAGACAGTGAGTGGGACAACTGGGATCAAACCATTCATCAACCAGCAGGATGTGCTGATTTACCTTCTGTACGTTGCCTGCAATCCTCTCAGCATCTTCAGCTTTCCTCTTGGCATCTCGGGCGTCGGCAGCAGCGTTACCAAGCGCCTCCTCCGCCTGCCGTGTCTTCTCGTTGGCGGCGATGATGGTGGCATTGATTTTGGGGATCTTCTTCATGGCTTCTTCTGCTGCTGTCTTGTTGTCGTTGACCCTCCTGTCAAAGTCTGGATAAGGTTAGGAAAGAACCGGAATCAGAACAAAACATTTGCACATCAGAATATTTAATTTAAAATTATTTAAATGAGATAAATGTAACCGCAGCAAAATGTTAAAACCATGTCATCTAATTTCTTGTCCTACAACAATCCCTCAAAATTCTCTCCAGTTTCCCTTCTAAACCAGTGTTACAATGTTCACATGTGATAAATACGATGGTAGAGTACAGCAGAGCGTGTTCTAACAGGAGCTCTGCATGGATTAAGACAGTTTAATGGACAAACTGAGATTAGGATTAAGAAGCTTCCTAAGAATCCCACAAATGTTGTCATTATGTTAAATAGTGATTTCTTTTTTACATGAATTAGTGGGATTTTACAGCATATCAAGGCAGTCTTCGAGCCTGTGAGACTGATTCATGCAGTTTTATCCCCTAATGGTTCCACTGTAACTCCCACCTCGCTAATGTTAAGACATTTGCTGAAGAGCAGTTTAAGGTGAACACAAGGTTGGGATTGATTTTTGGGAGCGTTCAGATACCCCTGAGGTCTTCCAGGATGTTCTCGGCCTCTTTGAAAGTTGACTGGCCCTTCTTCGCTGCCTCCTCGGCTAGAGCTTTGGCGGCGTCGGCTCGGGCCAACAGCTGATCTGCGGTCTGTAGAATAGGAGGAGGTTTAATGACTCCTGTTAAATGGCGGAGACAGAGGAAAAGACTAAGGTAAGTGGGTCATGCTCTGGACCCACCTGCTGCTCGCTCTTTCCTTTCTCCAGCAGCTTTCGGACCTCCAGCTCTTTGGGCTTGAGGTCATCTCGCAGTTCGTTGTACTCCCGTTCTGTCTTGTCGATCAGATTGTCCAGGTCAGACGCCTCCTTCTTAATCTTTTTGGCGTCATCCTGAGAACAGGAGAATCAATATTAAGCGTGATTTCTAGTGTCACGTCATTTTTACTTGGTTATTACTTACCTCCAGGGTCTTGGTGTCAAACGGTGGCAGGCTGGTCAGGTTGGCGAACAGCTTTAGAGCTTTGTTCCCAGCCTCCTCTGCCTCAGCCTGGACCTTGTTGGCCTGTTTCTCCAGATCCTTGGCCCGGTCCTTCGCCTCGTTGTACCTGAACAAGAAGTGAGGTCAGAAAGTCTGTCCTGAAATGTGTTAAAATCACATTGCCTCAGATGTTTTTTCCCATTTGACATAAAGTCCAAAATTCTCAGAGAACTAAAGCTTTAGACAGGTTTTACCCACAAACACACAAACCAGCCACAAACAAAAAAAAAAACACCTAATGGCCATTAAATGACACAAAGTACAACATGCATGCATAAAAACAGACATAAAGCAACTAGAAAGTTACACAGAATGATCAAGTAAAGATCCTAAACCACTAAAATCAAACAACCACATTGGTACGATGCTGCAACAAAGACACACTCCTGTGTTTGTCCGCCTTGAAACTGTTCTGATCTAGACAAACTGAAATGTGTGACCTACATCTTGTTGAGCTTGTCAATCTCGTCACCCATCTTGCTCTCTCCTTCTAGAGTCTTTAGCAGCAGGTTATACGCTTTGGTCGATGTGTCATTGGCATCTTTGGCGATCTTCTCGATCTGATCGGCGTCCATCTTGTGCCTGCAGGAAACAACATTCAACACACTTATAAAGATCACTTTAAAAGATTCTTCCAGTCTAACGGATATGGATGAATACAGTTTATCTTTGGGTTTTTGATGCCATGTTCCTGATGATTCCTTTCAGGTTTGGCCTGTGAGAGCAGTTGGTGACGGAGTCTTACTTGTCGGCGAGGCGTCGAGCCTCCTCAGCGAGCAGTGTCATGTTGTTTGGCTCTCCAGTCCCACCAGCAGGTTTGATGTCCTGTGAATAACATCAGCTCAGTTACCTGGCCTTGATGGTCCCGTTAAACATTAGGACAATGTTGCCTGCACTTACCACTTTACTGATGGCATCTTTGGCCTTGGCCAGTTCCTGCTGAGCTCGGTCAATCAGGCTCTCTGCATCCCGGACTCTGTCGCGAGCACGGTCTGCCTGAGCGCTGGTGTCGTCCACCGTGTTGCGGATGCTCTGCAGACGGTTCCACTGGGTGGTCAGGGTGTTGTTCAGGGTGTTCAGACGGTCCAACAGACCTCGGTCTGCATCTGTGGGGACCAAGTCAGGCGGTCCATTAGCACACCCTTAGCTTACATGTTGACCTAACTATTCCTTTGATAATTGCAGCTTCTGAATCCTCACACAGCTTTATGTGTGGGAAATCTTAGATCAGCGTTACCTTTGCTGTTCTGAGCCTCCTCAAGCAGCTCCATGATGGCTTTTTCTGCCTCCTTCAATCGATCCTCAAAGGCCTTATCACTGACAGTATCCTGGCCGGAGCCGAGGTTATCTATCAGAGTCTGGAGTTCTTGGAGCTTCTGTCTCTGCTGGTTCACCTGGACACACAAACACCACTTTAGATCAACTGAACTGTGTGAGGGAGTGAAGCTCTCAGCAATGACTCCCCCTCACCTTGTCTCGGACCAGACCGTAGCAGGACGGACACTGCTGGCAGCCTGGCACTGATCGGTTGTAGAAGTAATTTTCCTCACACATGTCACATCGAGCTCCAACGAAGCCAGGCCGACAGTCGCACCGACCATCCTCCTTACACTGACCTGACAGAGAACCTTCAAGGTCACAGTCACAAGCTGGGGAGGAAATATGGAAACAAGATAAATAACCTCTTTCTACAGGAGTACAACAAGGGTCAGTGCTTGGATCCCCCTTCTTCATAATTAATATCTCATGGTTTTTGTATCGTCTCTATGCAGATGAAACCCAACTGTAACTTTAACTACTGTCACTTTTTTTTTCTTTAGTCCTCACGTTTGCATCCAGAAGAGCTGAAGCCGAAAAAGTTGATCTCACAGCGATCACAGTGCACCCCAGTGATGCCGGGATGGCACTCGCACTGTCCTGTAACGATGTCACATTCACCACTAGTAGAGCCGATTGGGTTACAGTTACACCTGTGGACAGGTACAGAGAAACGAGGGAGAGACACGTACATCAGACCACTACAACCCTTTATTTGCTTTACAGTTATTAACTTCCAGCCCTGATCTGTTTAGCCCATATCCAGGAAAGTAAATGACTATATTTAATGGCTATGCAGCACTATATGAGTGAGCAGTTTTGTGATAGTGTCAAGCGGGAGGGAACTGACCGCTCGCAGCCATTGCCGCTCTGCAGGTTGAAGAATCCTAACAGGCAGGCGCTGCAGTCGCGTTGAGCCACGTTAGGGAGACATTGACACTGACCAGTGACCTGAGAGCAGCTGGTCTGCTGATCCACTGTTCCCAGTGGAGAGCAGGAGCAGGCTGAGGAAGGAGATGTACAGAAAAATCACGGACAAAAAAACTGATATGTCTGACTGATTGTCCAAAGTGGACATGAAGGACAGATTCAAAGACAAGTTCAAACCTCAATTCCTAAAAGCCAAACATAGAATACTGGGATTTATCCACCAACCAGTTGAGAAGTCTCTCTCTGATGTGAATTTCCCATGAAAAAGTTCATTTGTGTGGAATCCCAGACAAGCTTGTCACAGCCCTCATGTTAAAAATGTATGCTGCACAAAACTGTAAAACACGAGTATGTTCTAACTTTATTTTAAATGATTTAAATCAATACGTAGTGTCAGGGAATGTGTCAGTCAGTAACTGAATTAAATCTGAGATTAAAACCTGCTGTTTTAATCTCAGATTTGCAGTTTCCATAGAAGCGTCATGTGACTGGATGCTTACGTTTGCACTTGTCAGCAGGGTTGAGGGCCTGGGCGTTGCCATAGAAACCCGTCTTGCAACGGTCACAGAAGAAGCCGGTGGTGTGGTAGATGCACTTGAGGCATTCTCCATTCTCTCGGTTGCAGTTGCCGACGGCGTTGGGGTCGATGTTGTTGCTGCACTGGCAGGCGCGGCAGGGTCGGACCGGCCCGTTCTGACCCAGAGGGTCCCCAAAGAACCCGTCGTCGCAGAGCTCACAGCGTTTGCCTGCACACAGGTTACGTTTCGGATGTTCAAACAACATTCTTGAAGGCGACTTCACCGTCATCCTTTAGAAAGGTCTCATAAAACATGTCAAAGGTCAGCTTAGTTTTCGCATATTTTTCTAAAACATTTTAAGATCTTTCGGCAGAACCACAACGCTTAGTGTTAAGTCCTCTGTGGGTACCTGTGGTTCCAGCAGGACAATTGGTGCAAACCACCTCTCTGGTTTTATTAACAACAGCACAGGTGGCTCCAGCAGGGCAGGGACATGGCTGACAGTCGCCCGGGGTCCCCTGAGTGGCATCGCCATAAAACCCGTCCTTACAGCGCTCACAGCTCAGTCCGGCAGTGTTGTCCTGACAGTCACACGCTCCTGGACAAGAGACAGAGAAACAAGAGATGTTTATACCTGCAGACAATCAATTTACCCTGGTCTTATAACACATCCTTAATTTAAACTGGCAACAAAAGAAGCAGAAAATTAAAAATAGCTGAGAAACCAGTCAGAAAGCTGGTTAAGCACAGTCAAGTAAGGCTTAAAAACAGTCATGTTGAAAGAAAAATCAGGAAAACAGTTGTTGGGTCATTGTTCATTTTGTGCTCCAAACAAACTACTATGCAGCTCAACAGGCGTCGCAGCTCTGACATCACTGGAGGTCAGCGTTATAAGGGTTCGCAGAACGCTCCAACTTTTCATTTCTAGCTGGAGCCGAGACGGTTACCACACAACAGAAGCACATCTCTGGAGAATCAGAAGCTCACAGGGAGGTTTTCACTCCATTCTCCATCACTGGCCAACCTCATGAGAAGCTTGACAGAGCAAGAAATCTTACTGGGATAAGAAGACCAGGAGATTTATTTTCCCGATCCAAGCACGTTACTCGAGTAAGAAAAACCCCTAGAGGTTTTCCAAGAAGACGATTTTTCCTCTTTGTTTCAGTTCCAGTCGACTGTCAACGGTCCATCATATTTTCCCTTTTGCTGAGGAGAAGTTGAGCGTTCTTGAGTTTGTCACGAATGCGTGATGGCTCCAGGCCCCCCCCATCCTCGCAGCTCCAGAGAAGACGACACCAAAGTAATTTTATTCTTTTCTGTTGGTACTGTAGAAATAGTCTGTGCAGGTAAAGTAGGATACTTTAGGGTGAATTAGAATCGCCATTCATTTAACCCAGTGTGTTGTTAGTTGTATGTTTCACGCAATGTTTTATTGAAGTTATGCTGAACCGTCTGATTGCTGTTTGAATGTTGTTGAACTCTGAAGCGCGTCTCAGCTGTTAGCAGGTAAAGAGCTAAGCTGCTCCCGAAGACGCCGCCTAAGTGGAAAAGTATCTGCTGCTCATTAATTTTGTTTCCATATTCCAAGTCATTCTGAAGGTTTGATCCATTCCCACTCAGTCCATAAACTGCTGGTTTGATCTCCATCTACCCTCAGCACACATCTTTAATATTGACTGTTAATTTACCCCTGTTGTAAAATAGTGCATGCTTAGTTAGGTGAATGTTGTTGGACCAGAACAGTTGATTGTAAGAGAGACAACTGGTTAAATGAAGAGACGACGTTTGTGTTTATTTTGTGTAAGAGTGATTATCTGTCAAGATATGGCTGAATCCCACCAGTTTGTAAAACGGTCGAAAACACAGTGACATTTGGCGTGGTTTTGGTAATTGACTATCAATTATTAATAAGAATTAACTAATTGTAATTACTAAGTGCTGTGAGCCCAATGATCAGAGTGTTTCTGTGATCTCTACTAGTTAGAATGTATTATTTCTGAATTACGATTTTTAATTATAATTTTGATAAATATTTATAATCATATTCTCTTACACAGTCGAGAAATCGTCCTGCCAAGAAAGCAGTTGGAAAACCAGCAAAACAACCAAATCTTAGACCATAAAACAGTAAATGACCCGGTCAAAACTGCTTCAAAACACAGTAACTACAGCTGTTGCTACAGTCGATAAACCCAGTAATCCCAGTGTTCCCAGTGTTACCAGTATCAGGATGGCAGGCGTCGCTGTGTCTGTGGCAGTTGCAGATCTCACAGGAGCTGAAGGGTCCAAGCTCCGGCTGGGCGCGGCGGTATCCCAGGGTGCACTGCTCACAGTGCTGACCCTGGTAACCTGGTGGGCAAGTGCACTGCTCCACCCAGCGAGCCTGCACACCTGGGCCCCTCCTCGCCGTTACCAAGGAGACGTTGTCCAGGTAACCAGCACCTGCAGACCAAAAGGACAGTGAGATTATGGCAGAATATCCCTACAGGTGTGAAGATGATAAAAATGTTGAGTCGGAGATGCCTACTTCTCTCGCTGTAGGTGCCCCGGATCTTGATGGCTGTCAGGTTGTGGAGAAGTTTCTGGAAGTCCGAGTCACTGATGAAAGGCTTCCAGGAGTAGCCAGGCTGTTCCTGGAGCCTGAACCAAAACCAAACACATGTTTCTTTAATCAGGACCTACAAAGAACTAACAAATCTTCTTTGAGCATCAAGTTTACGATCAAACATCGGAGCAGTTTAACCCTGAATGTCAGAGTTTAAACCAGCAGGAACGATTAAATCCAGGTGTGAGTAGACAACCTAAAGCAGCTTCCTGACCCAGAATCCACCTTCTCACCTGAACACGTAGGTCTGCATGTTCTCGTTGGGGTAGGCGTTGCCCTGGGCGATGAGGGGGACAGCAAGCCTCATGTTGGCCCCCTCTAGAATCAGGTCCTCGGTTGACAGGCGAGTGTCCCGCCGTTCTACTCGAAAGTCCATACTCAGGTTCTGTCCATAACTCAATATCTGATTCCCCAAGAACTTCTCTGTGGAGTAGAAAACAGCATGAGTCCGTCTCTGAATGGAACAATTTAACCAGACAGGAAACAGCAGAACCGATCAGGGTTCAGTACCTGGGGCAACGAGGTACAGGCGGTGGTAGTTTTCAGACATCAAGGACACTTCCTGTCTACTGGGAGACCACTGAACAGAGACTGTGGATCCATCCTGCTGCTGACCGCTCCACTCTTCATCACCTAGAAAAAAGGACAGGAGGTCAGGGTTCACAAGGAGACTAGAGGGTAAATGTACCCTGAGTCTGGACTGCAGGCGGCATTTACCTCTTTCGAATGTTGAGCTGATGGTGTGGACGCTGTAGCCTTCGGCACTGTCACATACCGATGAGTGCTGGAAGCAGAAACAGGCCGTGCAGCCCTGAGGGTTGTTGGGGTCCAAGTTGAAGTAACCTGGTTTACATCTGATGGGGACAAACAGCTTAGCATAAGAAGGGTTTTAATGTAACAGGAAACCAGATCCTCGATGAGGGCATCACCTGTCGCAGCTGAAGCCCTCCACATTGTCCTTACAGCGGCACTGACCCGTGTTGACGTCACACTCCTGAGTGCTGCCTGATGGCGAGCACGTGCAAGGCCTGCCAGACAAACACAGGGTTAAATTAACCCACAAAGCTAATTTTTGTGTCAGGATTGATGTTGTATAGGAAGACGAGCCTGAAAGGAAACTTTCATCCGCAGCTGAAAAAAAGACAGAGACAAAACAACCTCAAACTCATTAAACAGGCCAGCAGAGGGCGCTCATAGATTAGTCAGTGTGTTACTGTTCCCTCTCTGTAGACTGAGAGGCGACTCAGATCAGATCATGTACAGAGGATGTCCGTCCATTCCTGCTTCCCAGACTCTAACACTGAGGTTTCCCATTCCTTCCCCCAACATGTCCACCTTTTAAAGCAGCTGGAAATCCAGGAATGGATGTCAGTCACTAGGATCCCCCGATGTGAGGTCGGGTATTGGTGCGTACCTGCAGCCGGCCTCGGTCAGGCTGTGGAATCCTGGTTGGCAGCGGTCACACTTCTCTCCGGTCACTCCAGCTTTACAGGCGCATACGCCTCTATTGTTGCACTGAGGAGATTCAGAACCTGCAAATATACAAACACCAACATCAACCATCAGCTCGTTAACCTTTACCCTCCTGAAGTCAATCAGCCGGTGGTCATGAAACAGGCAGAGCTTCTGGAACAGGGTAGAAGACCTCAGACATGGTCTAACTGTGACATACTCACCTGTGAACACACAACCAAAACTGTCTCTGCACGCATCGTCACAGTGGATTTACTGCAGGTTAATTATGCTCTTAGCTAGATCCAATAAACTGACCGCAGCAGCATGGATAACATACAGGATAGAGCCATGATATATGCAGAAGGAGACACACATAACCACCAAAATATCAAAGAAACATGTCAAAATACTAAATATTCCAGAAAGGGACAAAACATCCCAATAAAATGGGCTGTAACTATCTACAGAATACAAAATGTACAAATTCACACCAATATGAATGGAAGCAACATAATCACAGACTGAAAACGTTAACCTGACATGGCTGATCTGTGTGGTGCCAACGTAGTTATGACTGATGCATCCAAAATCCAAAATTGTAACACATTAAACTTCCTTTTTTTATTCCTCAGAATCAAAGGATGAATCTTTGAGTCAGAAATGTTGAGTTTCTGTAAAACGAGCAGATTCTGTCTCTCCTGCTGTGCAGAGGTTACAGCAGGGACTCACCGATGGAGTTGCAGCTGCAGGGCAGGCAGCGGCCGCCGCTCTGCTCTCTGTAGTAGTAGTCCAGACAGCGCTCACAGTTGGGCCCATCGGTGTTGTCCGCGCAGTTCCTGCAGTAACCTCCGTGACCCGTGGCCCGGTACAGTTCTGCATCGAAGTAACACTCGGAGCTCTTCCCGTTACAGTTACAGGCTGAAACATTAAAACAGAAACGTCTGGCCTCTGTTTAAAAAGCCAAATATCATCAAATCTTTCTAGTATGAAACAAAAATAAACCCCGATCAGCGGTTTTAAAGACAGAAAGGCGCTAACACCTATGGATGATGACATAGCATCTTGAAACCTGTCACCTTCTTTAGTTGTAGAGAGAAAACTGCTTTTTAACAGGAACCTGTAGAATTGATGTGTGACCGGTTTTTGGAGATACAGGAAGAAGACAGAGTGAGACATCCTTTACAAATATCTCTGCAGGAAATGTGAGCTATGTGGAAGTAAACAGGCTTTCTCCTCCTCCTGCAACTATAGTCTTAGAATCAAGTGATGGAAACAACCCAAAGATGAAGAATAAGAACACAACTCAGTTCATGCTATGGCTAGTACAGATAGCTTGAGTAGGGAGTCAACAGCCAGGCCACCAAGGCAACTGCAACTGCTGTTTTTTTTTGTTTGCCTTCTTGCACTTTAATTTTTCTTCTGATGTGTCCCCTGTCAGTACAAAACATCTGCTGATGTCCACAGATTGCATCAGTAACCTCTCTCTCCAAGTGTTTCTCCTACATGGTTTTACCCACAATAATTAGCTACAGCGTGGATGAAGCGTCTAAGTATTTAACTTTATTTCCATCCACCATGCGTGTAGCATCAGCTTGAAGTGACTGTCCAGGGCCAAACAACGTGTTCCTGTGAGGAAGCTGTAGACGGAGGGGATCACTTGTATCCTCAAAGTAATGTTCTGGTAGCGACATGACTGCAGTGCAGTTAAACCTTCATGAGTAAAACAGACTGATGGGTGAAGAAAAGTGAGACCTGCAAAAACACAGCTTCCCCTGCTAATATAAAGTAATTCACACACAAATGTTTAGAGAAATGGAAGGACTGACAGCTGTTAGCATCAGAGTCACAATGCTGGTCAGAACTGGAGCAGAAATTACAACTTCGACCTGAATGCTGCCAGAATTTTAAGTGTTTTAGTTAAAATTACTCATTCCCCATAGTGGTGAATTACAAACAGCCTAGGCTCACCACAACAGAGCTTTTATATCCCTGGGTGCAGGTTTGTGAAGTCTTTAACTACTGCTCTCCTCATTGATAAATAAATCACCAGATCAGTTTTCACTGTAAGACCTCAAGTTTCGAGCTGCAAACTCAGGTCTGAGTTTGCTGTTTCCATCGTAAAGTCATCGATCTTCTGCTGCTTTCACTTCCATTTTCAGCTGCCTTCTGCACAGATGTTTTTCCCTTTCACACATTTTGGTATAATCCTTGATTTTGGACATGAAAATAAAAATAAGCCCTGAAACATCCGAAAAGAAAAAACATAAATTTGCCCTTTAATCTGTCATTAGAAAAGCTTCCATAACTATTATATTTCTCCAGTTTGCTGAAGTGTGGGAGAGTAACCACAGCTTAGTCATGCATCCGCATTGAGATTTTAAAACTTAAACAGGAACTACAACTCCCACAATCCCCCAGAGACCTGGACTGAGATTAACAAAGATGTTCTGCTCTTTGGGTCAGTTGTTTCATGTATTTTATTTTTCTTTTGAATAAAGCAGTAACTTTAGAAGCTGTAGGTGTGATTTCTGCTGTCTGGGACTCACGCAGACACTCGTTGGGGTTGTCGGCAGTCGCCCTCCTCCACGGCCGGTCATTGTAGAAAGGTTTGCACACGTTGCAGTCGAAGCCTTCGGTGTTGTGTTTGCAGTCGCAGACCAGCCGTCCCCTGCTGTTCTTCACACACTCGCTGGCGTGGCCGTTACACTTACACCTGTCGGCAGACGAACATACACTTGTTACACCTGGGTGACGCGTCACTCAGCACGCCGTCTACAAGCAATGAGGATTTCATCATAAGACATGTCTTTAAAACTAGGCTGAGTGTTAGTGCAGAGCCCGTTCATGTGTCTCAGAGCTGGATGGTCCAGAGAAGACCGTGTAATGTTGATCTTTGATGAGCTTGTCCAGCTCAGTGACTCTGAAGGTTCGCTTTAACCTCCTCAGGTAGAGAAATCGCTCCCAACAGGACAGCACTTTTTCAGCAGCCATCTTTACCTTTTGTCTTAGGTGTTTACTGGCACCAAGCCATGGAAACTCTGACAGCACATTAATAGGAAACGCTTTGGAGAAAGCAAATCTGGTCATTCAGTTATTATAAGGTTAGGCAGAAGAAGATAATGTGGACACTCTGATTCCTTTGGATGGCTAATTGAAAACAAACACCTCAAATCCTGTATTATTGCAGCTTTTCAGACAAATCCTTCAATAAGAAAAACTATCCAACACAAAAATAGGGAATGGTAGTTCATTCTGCAGATAAACAAAATCATTGCCAGAGGATCCATCCATCCATCCATCCATCCTTTTCTCTCTTCCAGAGTTCCATCACAGAGTAATAGGTCCAGACAGAAACCCAGAACTCCCCCCACGTAGACGTTCTGGGGTTTCCCTGGGATCTCCAACCAAAGAGACATGCTCTCAACATCGTTCGCTTTAACGTTTTTTATACTTGACCTTTAGGTACCAAAGTTGAACTACAAACATTTTTGTGATAAAATGTCACATTTAACAGCAAAACTATCAAGTAGGCATGGTCCATTCACTGGTACTGAGGAACACAGATTCTCCTAAACTAATCATTCATACGCTTTAAAATTGCTTTAATGATACACAGAGGAAGTGCCTGGGTGACAGGAGTAGTCTCTACGCCCTTCTCCAACATGTTGCTGCATACTGCCAGTCAGCTGGCTAAAAGAAGGCCACTAAGTTTTTGTCCTACTTAGAAAAGTCCAATTTATTTTCTTGAAATATTTCATGGTTAGGAAATTTTAGAAACTTCCTACCATCAATCATATTATGGTAAAACTGTTTTAAAGCTACATTCAGTGAGCTCTGAGCAGTTTTAAATCAAACTAATGAGATTTTTGGTTAGATTTCAGATGTTAATATATTTTACTATGAAACCAAAGTATAGTTACCTGAAATTCAACCACAGAGTGAGAATCACATTATTTAATTTTTTGTAACTGACCACATTTTAGCTTAGCTGCAAAGATAATGCAGAAATCTCGACTGCTTCAGTATGAAACATCTATCTGCACTTCAAATGACTCATTTAATACCTTTAACTGCAGTTATCTTTAACTTAAATGAGTAGATTTGTATAATTTTAAATCTGACTTTACTGTGGAACAGAAGTGTTAGCATTAGCATTAACTGACCATCAGGTTTATTCAGCTCTGTTACCTTTAACTGACTATTAAAACCTCAATTAAATGTTAAAACTAGCAACTAATGTTAGAAATCAGACATGATTCAGGGAACATACGTCAGTTTAGCAGCTAAGCTAACGCTGTTTTTAAACTGTTAGCTTGAGTAAAGCTAGCAGTAAAATGTTAGCTTCTAACTATACATCGCTTATCTGTCTTCACGGGTCATATTCTCCTAGGTTAACAGTAAGATTTAGCTGCAGTTTTTATAAAAATCTAATTTGCAAAACAAAACATGAGTTCATAACTAAAACAGTTCATAGATACAAATGTTTGTTGTTAACAATCTTCGACTTCGTGCAGAAAATCTTGGCGTTAAACTAAACTTTCAGTTTTCAGCTTTTAGCCGCTTTGCTTTATTAAATCAGCCGACCTTCACTGGACAGAACAGCTTTACAATCAGTGTGTTTTAGTTTGAGATTGAGCCAGAAGATCAACACCACCAGGTGTTTTATTTAAGCACAGCAGACTCAGCTGTAATTTAAACGTATGTATGAACCCTGATTAAAGTTCAACCAGAACCACAAAGGTGACCAGAAACAGGTAAACCAGGGAGGAGCTCAGAAGGTAAAGTCCAATCACAAACCCCGCCTTGGATAAGTAAAGCCTGAATCCTACAAGCTCTCTCCACGGGCCTCTTCTCCTTTCTTCCCTCCATCACAGCAATAGGTCCGCCTCATTCCGGTTTCCCTGTAATCCAGCCCTGCCAGCCAAGAATGTTAGGAATGCTGGATGTGTAACTGAAATCTGCTCTGCATTTCAAACAGATTATGGCTGCAGAGGCAGTGTGTTTAACACTCTTGTAATGGCTGTCCAAACCTCTTTCCCCCCAGCCGTGCGGGAAAGGAGATCTTATGTAAATTCTCAGGCAGGCGGCCACACGGGCAGATCAGGACCCATAAATCCACCAGACCCACTTATCCATTCATTTAAGTCCTCTATTGTCTGAGAAGGCACCATGAGCCTCCAGCGGCTAAAAACGCAGTAATCAGATAAACGCTGAATTCGGTTTGCATGTGTTTACCTTCCTCCCACAGCGAAGTCAGAGATGGCGTAGTAGTAGGACTTGAGGACCTTGGGATCATTGAAAACTTCATCTCCGAACGTGTTGAGCCTGTTCAGGGTCACTCTGATGTCTGTGGCCGTCACCCAGTCCTGAGACAGAGACAACATGGACACATTAATTCAAACATTCAAGACATGGACACTCTTCTGCAGCTTTGGTTGTGATTCCTTTAATGCTTTCTTATGGGAAAATAAAATCCCAGACATGTTCTACCCTACAGAACAACCCTAGGAACCCCCAAACTTTCTCTTTTTTTTAGGCATGCAGGAAAACGTCTGACAGGCAGGAGGAATGCAACATGCTCCGTCTAGAGACAGCATTAAAGATGCACAATGTGATAAAAATGGTTCAGTCTGAGGTAACAGAAACAGTTCAGAATATGAGAGCATTTGAGTCGTTAATGACTGGAAAATTACATTAAATTAGTCTTTATCTGCAGGAGGCGAAATCACCAGGAACCAGACATTCTTTCAGTTCTTGCAACCATCTTACAGCAGCAGAGAACCGCTTCACTTTCTGAGGTTCTCAACATGTTAATCCAGCTGGTGTGCATCTCTTACTGGGACCACAGAGAAACCTTGACTTTTATCAAGAGTCAGGATGAACCTCGAGGAGCCTGAGGGAAACAGTCTCAGCTTCAGACAGTTCAAGATCAGAAATGTTCTCCTACTCTAACAACATCACAGTAAAAGTCGTTAAACACAGAAGTGAAGTTGTTTTGGAGTTACTGGAAGTACAGCGCTGTGGAAAAAATATTTACTCCCCTACATATTTTCTTCTGTTTTTACTTTTGAGTCGATATTGAAATGTTTCAGATCATCAAACAAATGAATATCCCAGACAGAATAAATACCAAAACTGTTTTAAATGATGAGTTTTTTGGATTAGAGGGAAAATCTACCCAAACAACCCCAGCCCTGTGGTAAAATAATCGACCATCATTAATTAACTGAACATTTCCAGCATAAACCCACAACGACCAGCTGCCTCTGCACTTTCATACACCACAGGCTAAGGTCAGAGGTCATGATTCAACAATAGGAAAGAGAGACTGGTCAGAAATGGCCTTCATGGGAGAGTTCCAAGGCCAGAACCGCTGCTGACCCAAAAGAACACAAAAGCCCATCTGACATTTCCAAAAACAGCTCAATGATCCCAAAATTTCTGGGAAAATATTCTATAGACAGAAGAGACAAACGTGGACCTTTTAGGGAGGTGTGCATCCTGATACATCTGGTGTAAAACAGCATTTCAGAACAAATTTACCATCAAGGTTTCTACAAATGAGACATTATATCACAATAAATGCAGAACATAACATCTTAAAAACTAAATCTACCAACATAGACCCTCACTATATTATATATATATATATATTATATATTATATATATATATATATATATTTACTAGAAACAAATGATTGACTTCCAAGAAAGCACATTAAATATTAAAGAACGGTAGAATTAGAGCTGAATACAGTTTTAGATGATGAATTGTAGGAGAATATTTGTTCTAGGTGTCACAAAGGGACTGGAAGCCAGCTGTGGAAAGGGTTGGACTGGAAAGTTAAAATCAGATATTTTAGTGTTTTCAGAACTAATGCTATTAATAAAAGCTGGAGGAGGTGTGGGATGGTCCACATTTTCTGGGACTCTCCAGAAATCCTGACATATTGGAATAATGTCCAAGGAGACATGGAGAAAATCCCCCTACCTCATTTATTTCCTTTATTTTTGTCTTCAGGATAATTTTGTACATGTAAATCCATGTAAATAATTTTAAAAACACTGAAGGTATGTATGACTGTAAATTAAAAGGTAAATATTTTATATACTGAGTTTAAGAGAAGCTCGATCTCAAAGCGTTCAACAATATTAATCGCCTGTTAATCAAGTTAACAAAAATAAATGAAAACCGCTGTTTCTATTTCCTCAGGTTATCTGAAACATTTAGGTGGGACAAATAATTAGAAACAGCAGAAATCTGTGAGGGGGGGAAACCTCATGGTTCCTGCAGTGATCTGTTAACCCGGTTCCAGAAAGTCTTTTTGGGTCCAGAAGGGAAACAAACGTCTGATCTGATAAAAGCTTCTGGAGATCTCTGGAGCCTCTT
Organism: Crenichthys baileyi; assembly: GCA_036173005.1. Classification (NCBI taxonomy): domain Eukaryota; kingdom Metazoa; phylum Chordata; class Actinopteri; order Cyprinodontiformes; family Goodeidae; genus Crenichthys; species Crenichthys baileyi. Next base: position 1,486 of record JAHHUM010001820.1, on the reverse strand, counting down.
CAAGGTCCAGACACAGAGTTCTCCAGCTGTGGAAAACCTTGATGCAACCACAACTCTGACATTTTCAAATAAACTCCAGTTATTTCATTTGTTTTATGATTCCACACACAGATGGAAAGAATTACTCATGAGCAGCTGCTGAGTTTCTGAGCGAACACAAACGTTGCTCAACGTCTCGTCTGGGCCAAAACCTCTTGGGAAAGTGGGCCGGCGACAGCTTTGTTCAGTATCAGCTGGAGGCTTATCGGACCCAGAGGTTTGTTTCCAGCAGAGTCGGAGCTCAGAGCGGCTGTTTGAAGACAAACAAGCAGCTCAGATCCTGAAACGCCTCAATGAAGAGCTCACAGGGAACAGAGGCGCCTCCAGAAGGTTCTGGAAGGGCTGGCCGGATGGGCCCGCCTCTGATCTGGGGGCAGAAGCTAACAGTTTTATTTATGTATGTTACCAGTTACAGTTCCTACTAAAACATAGCCTGTTATTTCACACAAATCTGCTCATAATAATTCAGTCCAGGTATGATCTGTTTATATCGTATCTGTATCAGTTTTAAAGCTCGTCTCAATCTGAGGTGGTTCTGATTTAAAAAACATCAGAGCTGAATAATCCAGCACTGGTTAAAATAGTAAATTGAAGGTTACGAGTTTTAACATGAGCAAAGTTCCCAGATTCTTTGGAAAACGGCAGATTAGCCCTTTAGTTAATATCAAAAATCACTACAGAGGAACTTTAAGTTCTGACTTGAATTTAAAGTTGGTTGTTGGGGCAGATCATAGAACGTTTTGATCCGCTTCTCATATTTGATATATTTATGCACCAGAAATAAGCTAAAATAAAGCTTGTCCTTAATGCCTTCAGTGGTTCTGACGCTGAACAGAACTTTTTGCTGTTTTTATGTATCTAAAGTGATCAAATATCCACAGAAAACAAGGTCTGACTGAAGGAACCTTCTGAGGTCGGATAGGAACACCTGGACTTCCTCTGCTCATGTTCAGGTCACATCAGAACATTATCTGCCCACTCAGGAAAAACTCCCAGCTGCTCCTGGGACTTCCCACACCGATGTTAAATCCTGGGATAACTGCTGGGAAAGTGGAGCTTTCTAACAGGAAGCTGTCCGCAGTTAACGTCAGCCATGATCCTACTGGACTCTTGACAGGCAGTAAAACCTGACCGATGGATGGGTGTGTGCCCCGAGGTTCTGAAACAGGCAGAGGTTCCCTGATCTGGATCCTGCTAGACTGAAGAGGCTTCATCTTTCTAAAAACATATTTAACGCATTATTAGTCTTGAAAATGTGATCAGGGTAAAGTGAAATTCTGAAGCACGTTTTAAATTGGACCAAACTCTGATGGCGGCTCAGGTTTGAGAAGCAGCTCAGAAGACCGGGCCCAGATGAATCCTGGTCTGCTGCTCTGCAGCTGGCTGACTTGCTGCACTTTGGGCTCTCATCGTGTCATGATTCATGCAGAACAACCCAGCTCTGCTG